>VZDJ01007754.1:8258326-8340209 GCA_008694505.1 Cyanoderma ruficeps
AAACAAAACAAACAAACAAAAAAAAGTAAGAGGTAGATAAGAATGAAAGAAAAGGAAGAAAACACTGCAATTCAGGATAAATCTTATGAATGGCTCTTTTCTTCCACATAGCCCCAAAGAAATGGCAAAGATTTTTATTGATACTATGTATTTGTGATAGGGCTTTGCAACTTTTCAGTGGATGATGGAGGAAAATGGAAAGTTCCAGAAAAACAAGTAAGTCTGGGAGTAATCAATCTTGCCTAATTTTGGCTTTTGCCTATAGTAATTATTCTACATTCTATCTGTAATCAAAAGAAAGAAGCATGTAGTTGCATGGAATACTCAGTTCAATCTAAAAAACCTGCTTGAGACATTCACTGAAAGAGGCAATGTGTTTTTATTTAATGTGGAGAGAGTTTTGATGACTGTTATACTACATGACCGATTTCTGAAACAAAATATCTGAAACTATGTAAAATGAATCCCATTAAGAGTTAATTTTCATCTCTCTCCCTTAGTAATTAGGTAATTACTTATACAACCTCTTTGCATTAGGAGTATAACATATTTGCATGCCTAAAGACAAGAGCATCACTTCTACCTAATCTGCCTTGCTTTTTATATTAAAGTTGGTGACCAAAATCACATTTCAGGCAAAAAACCCTCACAAAACAGTTTATAGCACAAGCTATACACAGACTGAGGATGTGGCTTTTCAATTAATCAGTGAAACTTTTTTCACATTTTACTGTTCAGAAATTTTTCTTTCATAGACAATTTATTTATTTAAACACTTCCCTTAATTCAGACACTTTGGTTCTTGTCACATAGGGAAAAATGTGTAAATAAGGATTCCAAGCAAATATTGCCTAAGTAAACACAGCACTGTTTATGTATTTTTGTAGAAATGTGTAGCAATCAAAAAGGAAAAATAGACTGTGACCAGAGACATCAGAATGAATAAGAGTAAAAATCATACATTTTATAAGTTGTCAGTCAATGCAATAAATTTCTTTCGAATAGTTAGAGGGAAATGCAATTATTTTAAAAACTTCTTGCAAAGAAGACTAATGCAATGGATTTAAAAGTTCCCTGCATCCTAGCTATAGTTAAAAATAAGTTTAAATTCAAATTACAAATGTAGTACACTCATTCAATATTCATGGATTACATATAAGGCAAATATAAGCTCTCATCATATTTTAATGGATTGTATTTTAACATAGGCATGAATTCTCTACTCTTCTGTATTCTGTGTGGTAATTAATTATTCTGCAGTTAAAACAAAAATGTTTCCAAATGAACTTTTCACATTCCCCAACATCCATGGCAATATGTTACACTTGCACTTCTTTTTCTAATTTGTTGCATAACTATTTATCTTAGTAGAATTGAAAAAAACTACATATTATTATTTTAAATTGGGTTTTTTTTCTGTGTTACACCATGAAAATATGTGTATTACATGCAAGGAGGGATAGAAAGAGGCCATATGCTTCAGACTTTTTAGAGTTGGTGCTGACATTTTGTACAGGCACCAACAGCTTATCCAGTATGCTAATGTAACAAGTATTTGCAACAAACAAACAAAAACCAAACAACAAACAAACAACCCCCAAAAATAAACAATAATCAATCTCAGAAAAAACCCAAACATCTAAAATATACTACCCTGTTCTTCTTTATAATATAAAATGTGCACAAAATCACTGAGTCTAAACTTGAAAAATACTTTATTTCCCTTTTAACAAAAAAACATGTAAAACTGAAGTTTGTGAGTGTGGTTAATCTTGGAAAAACCACAATATCCCAAACTATAACATGCAAAAACCTTCTTTGCACACTTATGGCTACAGATTTAGAGTTCAAAATTATTTGTCCAATCTGAATGCCCATAAAACATTATTAGCTTATCATATGATGGCATTTTTTTTCTGATGCATGAGCATAGTCCTTGAAATAGCTATTTTATGATTCATTTATACTGAAATATGCCCCTTTTTTTTACTTTAATGGGTTATGATAAATAAAGGACATTTTTACCTCTATCTCTTTCCATGAATTTTCTCATGCACCTTCTAGTTACCATCAAAAATCTGAAGACATGATTAGTATTAAGACATAACAATTTTTGTCTGCTAAGAAATGATTTTATAAAAAATAATTTTAATAGCAGAGTAAGATAGAAGAGACTGATCTTGGAGACATTTATTCTGTGAAGTCTAAATTGTAATTAAAGCTACCACTTGCCACAAGTTTTTCAGTATCTACCTTAATAACATTTATCTAGTAGTATTAGTATTGATGTTGATACTTAATAATGATGTCTTAGAGTTAAACAGTATGTTTCGAAGGAGGCCTGCCTCTTCAGGATAGGATTTACTGATTCATTATCGTTGATGATCTCAATCAAACCAATAGCACAAACAAAGAATGATAGAAAAAGCAATCTGGAAGCCAAAACAGATCGCAGAGGATTTTCTATAAATCGATATCCACTTATGCTCCCTATGAAAAATTATAAACGGTACGGATTGCATTAAAGCTTCTTTTTATTACACATACAGCTATTTTTTAAATAATTAACTTTACCTCCCTAATTATCTTATGTTTCTCAAACATAAATATGTATAAGAAAAATGTGGTGCTAAACTGAGATACAATGTGTCATATCAACGCTACTGCAATACATCAATGTTCAAAGAAAGTACCATGAGATACCAGTTTTAGGCATCATGTTTTTATCCTTTGATCAACACACAGTAGGAAATTTCAAAATGACTGATATTAGAAATTTGCCATTTATTAATCTGTATGTCCATTACACTGTTTATAAAGTCAAAGGAATATAGTGCAGAATAAAGAAAGGAGACAGAAATGAATATTTGCAAACAGCACCAAACTTGGGACTGTTTATAGAGGAGTGAGGTTTTTGCACTTGACAAAGACCAACCTGAACCATATTGATCAACACTTACAAGGATGTCTTCAGTAATACAGTAGTGCTAAAATATTTCCAACAGTTGCTATTAGAATATTTTAGTCTAATAAAACCAGTTACTTAAATATTTTTCTTGTATGTTTGAGACATGTTTGCTTATTTGCTGTCATGTAGAATGATTTGAGTGTTCTTACAATCTCTGTGTGCCTCAATAATGAATTACTGTATAATCTCTGTGCTTGCCCTTTGTATAAGGGCAAAATTCACCTCATATATTTAAGGAATTATTAAATGCTGATGGCACAATGGAAATTAATTTCACATCAGGACTTTCAGTGAAGACACTGATATCAGGTAAATAAGAAATCTTACTTTGTGAAAATGACCTTTGACACTGCAATATTATCAGCACTGGTTTATTATCAAAAAATAAACAAAGCTGCCTCAGGCAACAATGCAATCAATTACTGCTTTCTTATTCCGGACTGAGCTGTATTCTTCAATTTATTCTTTGCTTCTTGTTGCTGTGTTTGAAGAAGGAATTATATTCTCCAGGCTGATGTAGGTAGGATGTGTTTTGCTTCTTTTAAAGATGTATAATTTATCAATTCAGAAGGCTTCACCTATAAACTATGCACATGCATACTCACACATTTTATATGTGCATGTGCAAAGACATCTTTTTTAATATATCACCATAAAATAGCAATAGTACATACAAACAAACCTGCTTAGCTTTTTAATTTAATATTAAAGTCAGATGTTTCCTTATAAGTAACTTTGTTGTAGAGGAAGAAGGTCTTTTTTCCTTTGAGGGACATTAATTTTTTGCTTTTCCACACAGATGAAATCCACTTTAAATCTAACATGGAGATAATTTTATTACTTTTCCCCCCCATTCTTTTTCAATAGTATGTTTATACTAAGTTCAGAAGTAGTAACTTATGTAAAAAGTAGATTTCTTAAATATATTTGTATACAACTTAATATGTTTGTGCAAAAATTAAAATTAAAATTTACTTCTCTTAGAATACAAAACTATTGATAATTACGTGATTTCTATGTCCAAGACAGTCTCCAAGCATCATATCACTGCAGAAACCTCTTTCACTCTTTCCTCTTTGTATTGCACTTTATAAGTTGAAGTAAGTTGAAGTCTTGCACAAGGACGAAGTCTAGCCATTGTGAGACTTCTCCCTGTTGCTTATAGAATATTTTATTTGCCTCTTCTTCTTGGATGAGTGGTCTATAACAGACTCCTACCATGATAATTGCCTTGTTGGCCTTCCCCATAGGCACTCAGCCATAGGCACTCAACACCTCTCATCAGTGTCATTGAACTCTAGAAGATCAAGTAATTGTATTTGCAGTTATATCATCAGTTATATGTAATCACAGTCTAGGGTGCGTGTATCTCACTAAGTTCATTAAGCCAATAGGGAAATTAAAAAATTGTTCTTGTCATCAATGCAAAAATAGACACATGTAAATCTCCACCTATTAGTTTCAGGATTGGATGTGCTGAAAACTAGACCAAAGTAATTTTTTTTCAGTGAACATATATGAAGAGAGCAAATGCAGATCTAGTTCAAAGCAAGGATCAGTTTACGTTCTTTTTTCTCATACTCTGGAACTTGCAGGGCATAGCAAGATAGCTCTGGTTTTGACAAAGTTTAACTAATGTCTACTTGTTGAAGATGAGCTTTTCTAAAGATCTGAAGCAAAGCAAACATTTATAGCTGCTCCAGGCATGTATTTCTATGTGTATATCAAATACCATAAACAAGAAATAAAATGCATTCCAGATGCTTATGAAGAGTGATGACATCAACCAACTCCTAACCACTCTTTCTTTAAAACAGCTTGTGAACATCAAATCGGATTGCCAAAGTCATTCGGCAGTAAAGCGTTTTTATTAGTGCTTATAAAAGTCCAAATTGTTTCATTTCATCAGAGGGAAAAAAAAAAAGCAAAATAGCATTCTAAGTGGAATGAAGCATATTTGTGGATAATATATAAAACTGAAAATCAGGAAGTGCCATGCACACAAGTTTGAATCCATAATTTTATCTCATGGTAACAGATATAAAGGAATAAAATATTACCAATATTTTTTTTTAATTAAAATCAAATGTTTGTGCTAGCTGACCAAGAAGTTTTAAATTCATATTTAAAAGACAAAAATAAAGACTTGAGAAGACAGACATTTTTAAAAGTATGATAATAATAGATTTACTATCTAGATTTATTAGCATACTTAGATAAATATTGACAAAGACTATTCTTTGTAGCAGAAATATAAAAAGCCATAACTTTATAATTTTTGATAAGAGTGTTTAGAGTGCTTTGTAATCTTTGTAATACTGGGATTTTGCTTTCAGATAATTCTGGTCCTCTTTCTAGGGCTTTTTTTTTTCTTTTCATAAATCTAAAGTGATTAAATCAAGATTCAGATTTAAATGTTTAAATGTTATTAATCATACTAATTTTTCTCTCTATAAAACAACTAATTTCTACTACATCTAACATTCTATTATGCTTTATTTAGGTGGTGTTTCTTAGTAATACATAAAACTGTGTTTCATAAGACTACAGAATTATGAGGCATTTAGCTTCCTTTAAAAAAATACACCCAAAAAATACACCCAAAATTATTAGCGTACAATATTGAAAAAGTCAGTATAGTTGAAAGCTAAGGAATACCTTAAATAAAAATCAGATTCTGATTGAAGGCATCATTGTTTGGCTCGAGCTGTTTAAATATCCAAAGTTGTCATCTCTTCATGATGTTTGCTGTACAAATATAGTCTAATGGATTATTCCTATTTCTGAAATAATGGTAAGTATTGCCAAATACTTGTGGATATACCCTCTTTTCAAAAATATAACAATAGAGGCTGACATGAAATATCACTTTTTAGATGTTGAGAATCTGATGACTTTATCCACAACACACTGCACAGTGCCTCCCTTATTAACAAAGCAATCTGGGAACAATTGAGAAATCTCTTAAAGCAAGGCTGATTAATTGAAATATGTGGCAATAAATGTCCCTGTTGTATTGCAATCATGCTGTTCTATATTACATAAAAGATTCCTTCCAAATAATCTCTGTGTTACAGGCATACATTTAGTATGCAATATCCATTATGAACTTTTGTTATACATTGGAGAGTTCTACAGAGTGCTGAAATTTTAGGGGAAAAGTGTAATATTGCCTTTTTTTTCCTGAGAGAAATAATTTATTAGTTGCAAAATGTTCAGTGGTAAAATGACTCTGATCTGAAAGATAAACTGAGATGGGTACCTAGAGATGAAAATACCCAGAAGTGGAAGTAGCAGTGGGTCACTTAAAATCCAAGAACCCAGATATTGCTTCAGCTATGTGTCATGTGGGGGAAACTCAGTTGCTTCAGGACTCAAGTGATTTCTGCGAGAATGTCTAAAATCACCATTTGAGTCCTGATTTTGTTTAAACTGTGCAAAACAAATGAGCTCCAGTAAACAGTATTACTGTGGGCCATAGACTTTGCGCTAGTTTTGCGACCCCTCAGGGCTGAAATTGGTTATGTGGAATCTGTTAACTTTTTTTTACCTGACTGCTGCTTTGTTTTACTTAGTTTAGCTGCTACAACTTTTTTTTTTTCTTTTTTTCTGATCAGGTGTTTGTGGCTAATTTTGTTTTCCATATAATTGGGTGCTAAAATCATGGTTTTGTACAGAAAGGAGAAAATTGGCCAGCATTTCACACTAGTGACTAAATTAAATGAGACTTGGATCACATGGATTGTATTTTAGGCTTGTTTTTTATCTATGAAAATGTGAACAGTAGGTAAGGGTGCTTAAGTTAAACTTCATCTACAGGACATTCTATACAAAACAAAAATGGTGCCTGAAGGCTGTGAAAGAAATCGGAAGAGAAGGCCCCAGTCTTTCCAAAGATGATTTGATGAGCAGTAGTGCCATCAGGAAATCAGACAGCCTATAGAGAATATAAAACCCAGTTAACAATCAACAGCCAGGGGGCCTCTTCATCTTGACCTGTCACCACTACTGCATATTAAGTCACCCTTTCAGTCTCCTCCAGGCTGAACAAGGCAAGTGACCTCAGCTGTTCCTCATATGGGTTCCCTTCTAAACCCCTCCCCATCTTCACAGACTCCAGCTTTGTGTGCCTCCTGCTGCTTCTGATCCTGTGCCTACACACCCACTGTCACAGTACGGTTAGTCTGTAGCTGGACAGATAAATCTGGCTATAATAAGAAACCCAATTTGCCTCTCATAGCTCGATAAACAAGTCCCTGGGTGAACAATCATAAGATAGATTCAAACTCAAAAAGAGGTCTCGACCAATCCCTTTCAACCTCAAATGCAGATTATCAGAGGCCAGCCACCTGGGCGGTGTAAAGACCCAGACCAATCAGTTGTTTGATTGGTCAGTAAACCCAGGAAATTCAGACTCCCTATAAAAAGAAGTTCCAAACAATAAAACACACTGTTTGTTGAGGATGCTTGGTGAGTTTGTGATGTCTCTCTCTCCAACCAATGACCCCTAATGTAACATCCCACCACTGAGGACGTGCCCCAGAAGGTGCCTCCACACCCCGATGTGGGGTTGCTGCGTGCTGTCCCTACACTCCCAGACTCCTGTCAGGTGCAGGCTGCTCCTGGTGCCACATGGGGAACCTGCACTGCCTGGCTGCAATCAGAGTGTCCCAGCTTTCTCTATGAAAGCAGAATTCTTTCCTGATCATACAAGTTTTAGTAGATTTTTTTTGTCCAGCTCTAAAGGGGCATTTTTAGCCAAAACCACAAAAAATGGAAACAGTTCTACGCAAAAACTTCTCCCCTCCCGCCCAACTTTTCAGCTTTTTGATTCCTAAAACAAGAACTGAAAATAAATTGCTTGAAGTATATTCTTGACTTCAATTCAGACTTTAAGAAAAATTACCAACGGTTACCAACTTCAGTTCATTAATCACCAGGCAGTTTTCTCTGTAACTAGCAGGCAATAGAAGGCAGATGCTGTTAAACTTGCTTTAGTAAAAAAAAATATATATAACTTGGGTGGAAATAAAAGTCCCTTTTTCTTTATTCCTACCTACTGTGGCACTAATGATTTAGATCTAGAAATCATCATTATTTAAGTTACCGGAGACTTCAGCTGAAAAAAAAACATTGAAACAACCCTTATTAAATTAATTTAGCTTTTTCTTTTCTGCATATTGTCTACAAATATAAATTATATCTTGATATGTGGGAGACTGGATTGCGGTTAGAAAGGTTAATGCTCAAGGGCATTAAATAGTTCTTAGAATTTGATATCTATTTGCAGTTATTCAAGAACTAATTTGGGAAAATAATGTCTAGTCTGGATGTGTTTAATGTTAATGGTTTGCTGTTGGGACTATTTAAATGGTCACCTTTCACATAATATTGTCGTTGTTCTCTGATGGAAGCCTTTAACCTTTATAAATGAAAAAAAAAAATCTAAGAACCCTTGGGACATGAAGGGGTTGGATTAGGAAACAATACCTACACAAAAAAACACAGATTGAAAGAGGTTATGCTCTAAGAGAAAGTTTAGAAAATTTAATAATTTCCTGTATTCTCTCCTATCACAAACAAAAATATATTTTTTATATCTACCTAAATTATTAACAAAATTGAATGCCACTATGGTCCTTCCTGATGGAAAAACAACTAATAAGACAGATTTTGTGACTCTTTTATAGTTTTCTTTTTCATTCATGGAGAACATTTAGGTTGTTCTGACCTTCAATTTATATTAAAAAATATACAAACAAGGCTGTATTTAAAAAAAAAAAATCATTACAAAACCCACTACGGTTGACATAAAAATCATAGCATCATAGAACGACTTGAGTTGGAAAGGACCTTAAAGATCATCTAATTCCAAACCCCTGGCCATGAGCAGGATACTTTCCACCAGACTAGATTGCTCAGAGACTCATCCAACCAGGTTTTAAACATTTTGAGCAATGGGGCATCCACGACTCCTCTGTCTAACCATCAATGTCTCACCATCATCACAATTCTTTTTTCCTAATATCTAATCTAAACCTACTCTCTCACTTAAAAGCCATTCCACTCCTTGTCCTGTTACTACATGCTCTTGTAATGTGGCAGTTGCTGCACTTTATCAGTGATGGAGGTATTTCATCTCAGAATTGACGGCAATAGGGTTCTGATTCTGACTGGGTACCTTGGCACTACAGAAATAAAAAAAAAAATAATTGGTTAAGTATTATAATTTAGCTGAAAGCTATTTTGAAATCCTGGTTGAATGTATTTTGGATGCGTTAGAGTAAGTTTTGTTAGAAAAAGAATTGGAGCACACTCAGAGCTTCAGACTTCTTTGCATAGAAAAGAATTCTTCACCCAAGAAATTAAAAAGAAGAGATTATCTTTAAACCTATGGTTGTACTTTCTTGTCATTGGAGTTGTGTATCATGTAAGATCTAGATATTCACTTAGGAATCAGCATGAAACCCACATACGATGTAAAACAAAGTTTTTCCAAATACTGGTGGCAATTTTTTCCAAATACTGCATAGATCTTTGTAAGCAGACAGAGCTGTTGGAATTACTAATCAATGCACATTCAAAAAAATAATTAGCATCTAAAAACATATTTAAATCAAATAGAAATGCTTTCATAAACCTCCTAGCTAAACATTTGTAATTGTTTTCCATGAAAAAAAAACCAAACCAAAATCACTGCTAATTTTATTTTAATGAAGGGATTGCATTTGCTAAAATAACATGACTGCCTTGGCTGCTTTAGCTAACCTGACATTGAATCCAAGGCTTACAAAGTCAACATAACTTTTAGGACATTGTGCTTACTTAACCACATTGTTTGAATGACCTGCTTCAGACACAGCTAAGAAAGTCAAGATTTATTAGACAATTTCAACAAAGTATACAGAAATATCTCCAAGTATTGTTTGCAAGCTTAAATGTGAAGAGAAGAAGCAAACACTTCCACAGACACTACCTTCACCTGAGAAAATTTTTAAATAATGGTTTCACGGCATTTTGGTATAAATTATGCCCTTGTGTGCTGTCAAACAATATTGATGATGTCTTTTTTTAACTTATGTTAAACTATTTTTGCCTTCTATATTCCTGAACTATTTTCTTTTCAGTCTGACTAAATGACTAGTGCATTTTATACATTAGCTTTTTGTATATAAGTTATCATACTTGATATTGAAACACTGTCATTAATATAGTATAAAGAGACTGGTTTGTCCTTGTCTTTCTTGCTGAACAGCTGGTTTATGCAAAAGAAGAAAATGTGTTTCTAAACTCTCTTCCTCTTCAAAATAAAAGAAATATCAATACATGAAAATATTTTCTATTGTATTGTTTTAACATTTATTATTTCTATCTTTTGAATTAAAATATTCTTTAAAGTCTTTTTAAGAGAAATGTATGAAAATAACAGAATTAATATAAAAGACCTAAAGTAGTATGCTAAGAATTTTCATTACAGTTCTTGCTTGATATTCAGGCTCCTTGAAACGCATGAAGAACAAAAAGGATTTTAATCTAGTCAGTGGCCTTGTACATTAATGTATGACACCATAATAGAGTCACCTTGAATCAAGAATAAAAACTGCCTCGAAGCATTAAGGAGAGCTCTCCAAAATTAAATGTCAAGACCTTAGTCAAGTAAAACATTTCAGCAAGTGGAGCTAGACTGTTGGTGGAAATGCAAAAACTGCCACTAATACTACAACTACCATTACTACCGCTGCTGTTGTTGAGTGATAAAGATGTTTTAGGTGCTTTAATACAGGGGATATGGTATCCTGGGAAAATGGTGAAATTATCCAATCTGGGCCACTTGCATCTTATTTACTGTGTAAATTCTGGACTCTTACACCAAAAAAAGCACTTAATGTCTCACTTTCTTTTGAAATAATTGGATTTATGTTCATCACCCACAGGAGCTTTCTCTTTTACTAGCATAATGTGCCACATTACAAAACCTTGTTTTATGTCACCTCCTCAGTCAATCATACAACCACTGGTATGGCAACAACAGTGGCTGTTTATGCAGAAGAATAAACAGCAGAGCAACTTCAGCGATATTCTTGATTGCATCTGTATTCAATGAAGAAATCCTCACCACTGGACCAGACAGGTTTTTCTGGAATAATAACAAATATACTAGGAACCAACCATGACCTGATAAATGCTCCACAAAAAAATCAGTTCTTTTGACAAAATTTGGAAGGTCAGAATAGAGCACGTCTAATCATCACAGTAAGTGGTTTGTTTATGTGTAGCCACAACACTTTATATGTAGGCTCTATTGACAGTCTGACACTGTTGACCAGTATCTTCTGACGCAAAGTGTAAGTTTACCCAGAATTAAGAGATGCAGTCAGATTCAGTGAGGTATATGTCTCTTTTCTCCATCCCCATCTGTGCCACTGCTATTTAGCTAGATGGAACCTAGGAAAAGAACATAAAGGGATTGAAAAGATCAATCTTAAAGTAGTTATAAATAAAATCTCCAGATATCAGGGAGAATATTTTATTCCATATCCGTGTCTCTGTCCAAAATGTGGTTCTATTTATTATTGTGCACCATAATCTAGACCCATGTGATAATATAATCACATGGCAGGTGCAATGTACTAAACACTTCTGACTATAGTCCATTTGAGTTAAGTGGCCAAAATGCAAAGTTCATCTGTTTAATAACTCTCTCACAACCAAATAAAAAACCTGCAAACAAATGAACAAAGAAAATTGCAAGTACCTGCTTGGAAAAGAAGACAATTCAGCCTTACAGTAGGCCATCTCTAAGAATTTGTGTAAGACATGTGAGACAGTCTTGGAGGTTACTATGAGGGTCATGGAACAAAACAAGCAAAGCAACCAAAACCAAAATCAAACTTCTGCCAGCATTATGTAATTTTTTCCCTTTGATTTCCAATATTGGCAGTGCATTTTTTTACCTGCTTGCATAAAGGACAAGAATACTCTTCAGTTCTCTTTTGCATCATTAATCTGCAGACTAGATTATATTGTTTATAGTCCTTCCACCTCCTCACATTCGTTGTGATTAATAAAATTTCACAGTTTATTTCACACCTTTTGGACTATCATATATGAACAACACTTAAGCTATTCTTAGGATAAAGGAAAATGTAATAACATTAACACAGCAGAGCCAAAATTAGGGTAATGAAGGGCATTAGGTCATAGTTACACATAAAAGAACTTTCTGTTACAGGCAAGCCAAGCTTCTGACCATTGTTTGGAACATTGTCAGATTTGCTACTCAGGTAGCAGGTATCTTCTAGAATTTTACTGCTTGTATTGAAATACTTACATGAGTAATGACTTGGCAGTGTTTAGCATCACTTTCCTAAGGAAGATACAAGCTCAGAATGCCATAGTACATACTTCTGGACAGATTATGTATGTGGTTCTTAGTTTGAAAAATGTTGGTGTCTAATTCTCAATCACATTAATTTATAAATCTTACCCCCTGTGACCATGAAAATTTTTTCAATATCCAAGCCCATTTTAGTCTTGACCTATTGTGAGTAATGATTTCCAGATTTATCTGCATTTATGTTGCAGCGGTAAAGGTTGTTGTCTTGGAGTTAGTTGCATGGATACCATCAATTAACGAAAGAATTTCTGATTCAGCATATTAAGTGCCATGTTCATAGGAAGTGACTGTATAGTCATAGTCACAATTTCTTTGCAACAAAAAGCCCTCCAAAAACAAACAAACAAAAAGTGGTGGAACCAGTAGAATTATGTCCCTTTCTTTTCCACAATATCACTAAAAATTCCTACCCTTTGCTAACTTAGCTGTTACAACTAAGACTATTTAATAGGAGATTATCACTCAACATCTGCAATTATAGGTGCAAATGCAAACACCACTTTTCTTTACACCTCACTTCCCACTTCTTCAATCTGTCTAAACTTCATAGCCAAATTTCTTCCTCCTCCTTTCCCTCCCTTTTATCTCAATCAACTGGTTTTCATCCCTAATTCTCCTCCCTTTTGGCAGCAAATACAGGTTTCCTTTTCCCACATGCCAACATCTCCATCATTCTAGATCTCCTACACTTCACTTTTGACCTGTAACATGTCTTGCTCTATTTTTTTTCTGATATAAGCAGGCACAATTTTTTTAAAAATAGCCCCAATCTATTTCTAATTTTTCTACCCACCACGAACACCAACTTTTCATCTTTTTGTGCTTCCTACATGGGTTTAAACAGCTGCCTTTGCAAAGTATACTTTTTTCTTTCTGTTCAGTTTTTTGTGGGGGTTGTTTTGTTTTGTTTTTGTTTTCCTTCAGTGCTTTTGTCTCTCGTTTAAAGGTCTGTCTTCTTGATGTGTTGTTGCAGATAAAGGATAATATAAATTAAGTCAAAATTGATAATAGGTAAAACTTCATAGTCTCCAATGTACATATGTGTACATAAATATATAGTTTTCAGTAGTGCTGCTCCATAGTGCACTTTTCTATTGGTACACTCTGTAGAACTCAGGTTGCTGAATTTCTCACTGAGTTTTGTCTTTCTTTTCTATTTACCTCTTTGTTTCTATTGGCCACAATGCAATATCTAAAGTACCTCCTAAACAATTAGTACCCAAGGCAGATAATTTGATCACTAGTGATTTAGAAGAGCTATGGGGAAGCTGGCTCGCACAGTCAGAAGTGCTTTACCAGGAGAGGTTTTTCTGATCTTCATTTTCACTAGAAATAAAAAGTTAATGTAGCATCAGCCAGTTATGATGTTAACAGATGTACACTTGACTGCATGCAGGCTGGCATACTGGGAAGGGTAGAAAATATATACAACAAATGGGACATCTCTAATTCTTTTTTAAACTCTCCCAATTATCCACCACTACTTTCACTAGTCTTCCACTACCCAAGTGTCTTCAAAGGTTTTGTTTTAGCACTGCTCACAGAACTAAGATGTGGAATTTTTGTTAGTCTGATCTGTGTGAAGTTTACTCTAAGAGGTTTTTAATTGATAGCTTCAACTAGATGAGAACAAAGAACTACCTTTGATAATGCTCATCATTGTGCTCAGTTGAAATATCTGCAAGAATAATGATAGATACTTGTAGTAATGTATCTCACGCAACCATTTCAACAGAAAGGATAACATTTTATATAACTCATGAAATTTGTATTGTTGCTACTTTCTTATTATTTAGAAATCAGATTTTGAAATGCAGAGGGAATATTTACCTGGTTTTTTTCTTTCTTCCTTGGAACCTGACAAACCCATAATACACAAAGAAGATTTTTATAAGTAGCATTATGAGAAGTATGTGGAAAATACACTGCAAATGGCAAACTTGGTTTATAAGTCAGGGTGGCATTTTTATATCCACTAAGTCTTGGTTTTACTAGACATGCAATCTTTCTAACATATAAAAGTCTGCAGGGGTATCTGAGAATATATATCAACACTAAGTAGCTCTTACACTTTATGGTACCATAAATGTAAAAGCAGTACTATTACACTTGAGAGTTACTTGCTTTTGTACAGCACTGACTACACAGGAATTAAATAACATTGAGCAAATAAACAAAGTGATTGAACAAAAAAAATTACAATAAATTTTATTTATTCTGTGAAAGTGAAAAACTAATGCCTAAGGGTTTTTTTTTCCTTCTTCACTTTGCTTATATTAGGTAGTTCCACATTACTGAGCTTCAATAACATCTTGGCCTCATCTTCTGCTGCATGGACCATATCAGGTCCCCTGTGGTGAGTGAGAGAATCCAAAGTAAAGGTGATAATAAGGTCTTGACATAAGTTTATTGAGTGTATTTGTTTGACACTACTGAGAAGATCTAGGGTGATATCTATGGGTGATATCTGTGAGTCCAAGTATACAGTGTGCAACCCTTCCACCATCAAGCTTTCTGTGATAGTGTGGATGGATACAGGAAGGAGACATGTATGTAAGAGAAATTATTAAAGTATAGAAATAAGTGGCACAGCCTCTTGACATAATCAAATATGCTTCAAATTCCTTAGTTTTTGATTTCTGAACACATTTGGAGGATTGCCCTGATGTATGTGAGATAAATGTGCCTTGATGATAAACTAATAGCCCATTTCCTTTTACTTACTATAGGAGAACAAGAGTAGATAAAATGCCTGAAGTTTAGATAGTTGAATTCAAAACAGACAAATCAAACCTGATGGTTTAAATTAGCTGTGTTTCTTCACTTTGCCACGTCAGAAGCCATGAAAACCTGGACCAGAGGAAAAGCATGCACAAAGCCCTGTTACTCTCCCATAGCCTTGATAAATACAAGAACAGTTCTACTTCCAATAACATGAAGGAAGCATTTGTAGGATAACAATCATCATTACCTGTTAATGTAAAACTAATTGACAGTTATGTCCTTTCCCTGTTGATTCTTTGGGAAGTCAGAGGTTTCCAACACTTAATTGACTTGAGAAAAAATCTCCATGGCATGACAATAATTGACAGTTCTTAAAGCAGGAAAAGAAAAATGAAAATATTATTATCTGAAGGAGTAAGGCATAAGATAATCTAGATAAGATGATCAACTGATTTAAAAGCAAAGGGAAGGCAGGATGCAGAAGTGTGGGATTTTTTAAATTATTTTCACTGTTTTAATCTGAATGTCATTCACTTCAAATTAAAAATCATTTGAGCCATTGGAGTCTTTGTACAGCTCTGTTTTTCATTAGATCGCTAATTTTGGGTGAAATCTGAAAAAAATCTAGTTGCTTTAATGTGATTCAGAGGGATATCAAGTGGGCAATAGTTAATAATCAATAACTTATACTGTATACCAATGTACAATATGAAATGTCAGGCCAAATTTTATTTACTTTTCCTGTATGGCCTGTATTATGGATGCCATTGGACTTCCCTTCAGTTATTTGCCAGTCAGACATTTTCTATTTTTATTTCTGCCCCTTTCTCTTTCCATAAAGCCTTTTATCTTGCCTTAAAACATCTTTTACTACCTGATTAATTAATCAGATCCACAGTGCATTAAAACCCTAAAAAAAAGGAAACATAGCCCAACTACTGTGCGAGTTTTCCAAATGAGATGAAATCCATTGTCTGATAGACATAATTGGACTTGGACTTGGGTAAAGACAGGCCCATAATTTTGTAACTGGACAGATGTTATCACAAGAATTTATAAAAATAAGAAACTTGACAGAGGACAAATCTTCAGTATGAGGTAAATTTAAATTCTGATAGCTGTCTAATCAAAGTAAGGTATAAGAAATGGCTCTAGGTTTGAACCAGATGAATGATCTACTTTATCACATGATGCTTTTTAAAGAAGAGTCTACCTGCAATTTCCTGAACTTTGCAAAGTACACTTTTTATTATTTGGTCAGAAAGCCAAACACATGAAACCACAGGATCATGGATATTGCAAGGGACATCCAGAGGTCATACTGTCCTATCTCCCGCTCAGTTGGGCCACCTCAATCTGGATCATCAGGTCCATGTCCGGTCAGATCAGAATATCTCTAAGGATGCCAACTCCAAAATCCCGGGGGAAATTGTATTTGGGTTTGAGTGCGAGTGTCAGTATAAGAAGATAAATATCTATTTCATAGTTTGTCCTTAGACATATATATATACTTTGATGAATCACAGAGTCCTTGTTTAGACAGAAAAGAAAGTTTGTTGGCATACGCCAGCCAATAGGTGTTTTTCAAAATACACTGTGAACGCTAATATTAGCAATATTGGTCAAACAGAAGCCAAGGCTTAAAAGAGAAAATTTACTTTTAAGAAAGACACTGCTTGATATAATGAGTTAGATATCTATCTTAGATTCCAATGGGGATATAATTCATTCTTCTGAGGTGACTGTGAAATATCCCCAGACCATCACTGCAGAGAGAAAGGTGCTTCTGAATATCCACAGCTCACCCTAACTGAATGCACTACAATTTCTCTGTCCTCCTTCTGCCTCCCTGCACCACACTCAGTTCAAAAGAGTGGAGAATGGCATTATGCATGGGTTAATGCACAGTTTAAGTCAAGGAATCTGCTTCCTGTGTCAGTTTTTCCTCAGGGAAACTGCTTATTTCCTGTGCAATCTTTGTGTAAGGGCTCTTCAAATTACTTCACTCTTTACTAAAGCTGGGAACGCCATTGATATCTCAGAATTTTTAAGGGCAACTTAAATTCATCCTAATGCTTATCGCAATGAAGCTGTAGGCAGCAGGTAGATGGTCATCAAAATTGCTGAACAAGGGTTTCTGAACACTTGTGAACTTCATATGCCCACAGAATTTGAGTTGAAAGTGATGTTCCTTCCTAATAGGTTTAGGAATCTGTAATGGTTCTTCAGCAATAAAGATATGAAAGGGTTTTTGCAATCAAGCTGATGGTGTGTTTTTGTTTTTCAGTCTTTAGTTTTGGTAGGATCTAGATGGACTGAATCCATTTTAATGAAATTAATCATACTTAAAAGTTCATCTGTGTTAAGATTTAAATTGTTATATTTCACTGATCTCAGTTAGATTAAACCCCTAAATTTAGTCTTCTTTGCACCCTAAATTCTACTCTAATCTGTATATTTACTGATAGTCTCTATTAGCTCTTGAGCCTTATTGCTCTGTTGCAGTATGCACTAACTCACATATGCTCTCACCACTGTAACTTCTTTTCAGTCACTCAAATCACCTTGTTGTTAAGAAGATGAGAAAGGAGGAAACGTGAAAAAAAAATGAATTCAATGGAAAATTGGATATATAGATAATTATTATTATTATTATTATTTGTCTTTATGTCACTCCATATCCTGAAAAATTGTGATTTTTTTAAAGTTAAAAATAAAATGAACTCTAGCTATTCTTCAACTGAAAAGAGACCAAACTTCTCAATCCTCACTTTACGTACAAACATTGGAAGTGATACGTGCTGTGTTAATATGCGGGAGTATTTGTACTTATGCACACATATGTGTCTTTGTATATGTATGCATGAGAAATGCCAAGTAGAATTTCCTTGGTGAACAAAATCTGTTTCTACTAATGAGTAGAGTAACAAGAGGAATATATTCAGAAGGTGGAGAACATGGGAAGATTGCTATTGAGGTCTGAAAATCATAACATAAAAGGGGTTAATTTTTCTCTAGAGGAGCAGATGGGAACATACTAGTAAACTTTAAAGGCATACAGGATGCTAGCTTAGCCTCTAAAGAAAATTTTTCAGAAAATACAGGAAGCTCTATGCAGAAGTACATCACCATTTTCTTTGTACACTGCAGTAAAAATAATAATGACATTAAAAGTTAGATTCTTTCAGTGCATCAAGTTTTAAATCTCACAAGGGCAGAGATATCAAACTGTCAGTGTAAGTGGGGAAAAATAAGAAGTTAAAAAATAGAAGTTCACAAAATGTGTTGTATATCTAAAAGAGGAAAATACAAATCTGATTTCATAATGCTGTTGCACAGAGATTTCCATCTTAGAATTTATTCCCCCTTTCAGTGTTGTCTTGGAATAGTATTTTATTTATAAACCACTCATCTGCATATGCATTATTTTTTGTTGGTAAGTCTGCTTCTCTCAATCCTACTTTGTTGCTGTGTCTGATTTCACACATAGAAGTAACGGAGCATCTGGGACATTGGGAGAGAAACACTGAACATCTTGGACAAGGGGACACCTATCTTTAAGAAATGTGACATTTACTATGTGACTGTGTGACTGATATAGTAACGTGTAACTCAGTGAATACTTTACACACATTAAACTGCTATCCTGTAACACAGATTTATATGTTTTATTCTGATGAGATATTTCACAGTAAAGGCAACATTTTTTAATTAAGCAATTCACAGTCCTCTGAAGACACATAATAGTTTTCAGATAAAGGCATCTATTTGTCATTTGGCTCTACTAGGCTTTTTCTATATAACTCATGTTTACACCCAGCTCCCAGATTTAATCAAGGTTTTTTTAAGTATTGGCATGTAGTTTTGGAGAAATACCTCAGTTTCAACAGAAAATTTAAAAGGTCACTGAAAGTGTTTTTACTTACTTTTGATTCATGTTCCTTAGGACGAGTTCGGAGTTTGCCACACAAGCTTGTCAGTGTCAATGTCATCTTATTTTTCACTCAAAACATCAAAAGATAGTGTAAACAGAAGCAATCCATTTACAGGCTTTATGTTAGCTGCAACACACAACATCTAGAAATAACAGTTTTTTAAAAAAAAATTATGATGACGGCAAGTGGTAACCAAAATACCTATCAACAATTTTTATGAAAGAAAGTTTTCAGGAAAGAAATTGGCCTATTCTCAGCTTTAACCACATAAATTATGCTTTAGCATATCTGAAGCACATTTCTGTGCATTTGTTCCCTATTGATGTATTTATGTTTATTATTAGAGCTAATATTTAACAGATTTTAACAATGGCTTTTCAGATTTCATCCTTTTTTTGTGTTAAAAATTTTAAAGTACAGTGATGTTAAGGCCGATCTTCACATAATTATTAAAGTGCAGCTTAGGTTAGTTGTTTTTACATGCTATGTAGTTTCCTCATCATGTGATCTTTCTGCAACAAAAGTAGATAATATTCTAAGCACTATCTTGAATTACATTTCAGCTCTTACATTTTTAGGGTTTTCATTTTATCAATAAACTTAAGTACTTAAGAAAATGAAAAATGTTGACTTCTGAATACAAGTGAGCAACAGACCATGTATTCCACTTTATTACTAATCATTCATAGAAATAAGAATCCTGCAACACATGCCAGTGTTACTCAATCAATTCAGAAGAAAAACAACAAACNCAAACAAACACCCCTTTTGTTCAGCCTTTACTCATTAGAGCAACTTCCTTACTGCTGTCCTATATTCAGATTTAGAGAAAAAAAAATCAGAATGCATGCTTTATAGTATTGATTAAAAAAGTAAGATAATTGAGGTATTGACATCCAGGACTATAAGCAAGTCATGCCTCAAGAATCTTGACTAGAAGTACGCTCCTTTTTATTCTTTCAGGTTCTCTGGTACCACATTATATAAATTTATACTAAGCTGGGGTGATAAAAGCTATTTCAATTGATGTTTGTAAGCCTATTTAAGTAGTCCTAAAGTCATACCACTGTTTGCCAAGCAGTATTTAAAATATTTTAAGTATTTTAAGGTCATGGAGATATTAGTCTCCAAGAAGATTATTTATTCAGTCATATATCATCCCTTACAGTTTATGGTTGTCTTCAAGGTAAAAAATTCAACAAGCTTATATTAATAATTTGAAAATATGTCAGTGAAATGATGCAATATTTAATATTGTAACTGCATTATTAATTATTTATATTTAACTTAACAGATCCTTGCATCACATGTAGAACTTAAATATTTAAACATAATGAAAAAAACAAACCTACACAAAGAAAATTTCCCAAAGGTACAAAACTGTTTTATTTACATGTATATAAAGTTAAATTATGGGTACATGAGCTACTTTGAGGCTATTATCAACAGCTCTGTAAATTATTAGCAGGATAAAATGGAATCTGTATACCATTAGAAAAGAAGAAAAATTCTCTATATTGAAGAGAAAACTGCTTATCTTGTTGAAAGATTTGTTTCCTCTGTCTTTATTTTTCTTTCTTCTGGCATAGCTCCAATATGTTAGGTGGAATTTAGGCACTTGAATACAGATTTAGCTTCCAAAAAATCTCTGTGAAAATAAGCAGCACTTGTTTGACTTTGCAGTCCTCTGGGATCAAGACTTATGTTTTTGTCCCTGTGCAAAACTAAACTGTGTTTAGAATATTTCTTTTTCCCCCTTCTATTGTACTTAGATTCAGCTATCCACCATTGAGTTCATCTCCCTTTATACACACACACACCAAGAAGAATTATGACCAACCATAGTTACAGCTCTTGCTTTTTGAAAAGTTGATGATAACTCCTGCTCTTTTTATGGAATATATTCATGGACCAAATATCCACTTAGAGAATGAGAGACCTGTAAGAGTCCAAATTTGCATGACATTATTCTATAATCATCATCCTGTGAACTTCTCTGTCATTATGTCACTCTACATTTCTACTGCAGCTATGAAACATTAAAAAAGAAATTCAAAATTCCTCATGGCAAAAGTCAGTGCAGAGAAAAGGACTTGTCTCTCTCGTTCAGGAATGAAGCCTAGGAACAGCAAAGAGCGGGTCCTGACTTTCAGTCACTATTTCCAGTACACTTAATAGATACTGATTTAATTTCTATGCTTATAATTATTATAGTGCAGATATACTTTATTTCTTTATATATTTCTGCAGATTCTGATGTGTCAACCTCTCCAGCTTCACAGTTACTAGGTATCTTCAGCATATTGCTCGGTATTTTTTGTGCGTATCAAAGAGACCTACAGCATTGTCCAGCAGAAATATATTTCTGACTTTACCAGATACATTGGGACACATCCATAAAAGGCCATTGGATACAATTGATGCCTCAGTTTACATAGAAAAGGACTAGCTCACACTCTGAGGAATAACTTTAACACAGACATGCAGCTGACGTTTTGGGCCTGTACAGAAATATGTACTTACTAGCAACAATGCATAGATTCTTAAACATAATATGGGCAGGTTGTGAGAAAAATCCAGCTCCTGATCTCTGTCAAAACCAAAACTATTCTGGTTTTGCATATAACTACATTTTCCCACTCCGAGGCCTTCAATTCATCCTGACAATTTAAAATTAATTTGTTATCCTGACAAATTTAAAAAACACTTACACTGCTTCCTCTGTGCTTAATGGGAAAAGACAAACATTTCACAGAGTAGTTGAACTCCAATTAGTTTCTCCAAGGTAAAGAATATCAAAATCAAATTGAGGCATTTAGTTTAGTTTGAAGGAGTATTCAGGTTCAGAGTTTTAAACAAACAAAATTACAAAATTATTTGCATGGATAATAACATTTTCCCCTGTTGATAATGCATTTAACTAAATTTTTGAGTCATATATTCTCTGTGTTTTAGGTAGTTCCACTTGGCAGATCAGACAGAATTTTTTTTAATATATCATTTTATATTTTGTTTTAGTTTTTAGATGCCTGACTTCCAAGCTTAGGTTTTGATTTTTAGAAGTGAAATAGTTGCGGTATTTATATTGAAACTCTGCCTTTAGAAGCAAATTTTAGGAGGGTTCCTATTAACATCTTAAATCAATAATTTTTAAGACATTATATCTGCAACTGCAGTCTGGTTGTTTATATATCAGCATAGATATTCCCTCTGATTGTGAAGTTTAAAGTCCAGGCTAGATATTCCTGTCTGGATGATTGTGGTTAAAAGCTGCATGATTTTGAGGCTCAGAATGTCGATATCAACTTTCACAACTAGGGTGATTTAATTAAGGCAAATAAGCATAGGATTAAGTCCAAGATTTTCAAAGGTTTTGGCTGATTATACAATTGCCTATGCTATGAGGCTTCAGCTGTATCTGGTGGGAGTTGTTTGCTTTCATTAAAGCAACAAATATTGTAAAGCTGTAAATATCACTAATGTGATAAAAATCCTGATCCTAGACATTCAGGTATTCTACTAACACAGGCTATTTTAATAGCACTAAGCTCCAAAGTCCATGGAATCGTTATGTTGGGCATTTTTCAAATCCAAGACATTGTCTGATCCAAGAAAAGACACACAAAGATCTTGTGTACACCTACATTGTTAATTCTGTTGGATCAACACAGAACTTGAAAACATTTAGATATTTATTAACCATACAAAGATTAGACATAAAATTTGAGTTGATTGCAAGTGAGCTGATTCCAAGCAAGTTGATTGTGAACTTTAGAAACTATTACCTTTATTCCGACATCTCATTTTCTTAGGTGAAAAGAAGATGCAAAGAGTTGTGGAAAATTTTGGGGTTGAAAAGTTCTCAGAGTTCTGGACTTTTACAAAATGTTTCTAGTAAGATTTACTGAAAAAAAGAAAAGAATATTAAAAGAATACATTCTTTCATGGGGAAAATATCCCGTAAGAACTGTATTTCATTAAATACTATCTGAAGAGAAAAACCCAACCAACCAAAGAAACCTTACTCTGATCTAAAAGACAAATTTTGAGATGTTTATGGAAAGTTTCATAGTATTTTCAAAGAGATTGAATTTTTTCATAATGAAATACTGAGTTCCCATTTAATTAAAATCCAGTGTTAACAGAATTTGGCATTTTGCTGACACAGAAGACCTGACAGCATAAGCAATTAATGTACTTTATATAGGAAAACTGAAACCTCCGGAGTGTGTGTTTTTGTATGCTGAAATGGGATTGCTTCAAACAATCAGACTGTGGGGAAGCTGAACCATTTGGCTCACCTCATATCTGCTTCAGCATTATTCTGTGCTTTCTGCTCAAATTCTTACTGTGAGCCAAATGGTTGCTGTGTCAGGTCCAAGAGCAAAAATTTTCTCTTCAGGACACTTCAGCTCCCGATCCAGCACAGAGGAGTTGTTCCATTCTCTTCCCTTGTGGGCATTCCAATGCCAGAGGAGAGCTGAGAGAGGAGCTGGTCCATGTTAATGGTCCATTGAGCACGTGTGCCCAGCACAAAGGAAAACAGCAACCAGCTCCTGTTCCTTCTGCAGCATGGCCCTTCCTATAGCAGCTTCATGTGGTGGGCAGTTCTGGCAATACTGAGCAGTGAAGAACCCGAAGGAGAGGCTTTCAGGCCTTATCAATCCTAAATTTATAAATGAAGAACAAAAACACAAGGAAAGGAAAAAAAAAACAAAACAAAAAACCCCCAGATACAATAGAAGGGGAAAGCATGTGCCATTTTAAGTATTCCTTGATCGTTCCTCTTTTCCTAAAATATTTTATCATAGACTCATATAGGTCAAAAGGGACCTTTAAAGTCCACATACAGCAATCTCACCTGCTGTGATCAGGGTCATCTTCAACTAGATCAGATTGTTCAGAGCCCATTCTATCCTAACCTTGGATGTTTCTTGGGACAGGGCATTTGTGTTTGGACTATCTCAACTTCTGATTGAAACTTAAGCTACCCTATTAAAAACTGCTGTTAATTAAGACATTTTCATTTAAATCCACTGCATATAATATTATATTATATTTCATATACTTTAAAGTCCTTATTGCATACATTTCACTGACACTGAAAAAGCAAAGTATTTTTTAATTCTACCAACAGATATCAGGAAACAGGATTGTTTGTGGATCAAACACCTGCAGAAAAACCTTAGGAGCTGCAACCAATTAATTTGAGTGGTGTTTCCTTTGCATCCTTTAGTTTCTTGTTAGTCAGAAGTTTTCTCTTATATCTCCCATGATTTATTCCTTTGCTTGTCAGATATTTGTGCTGCAACAACTGATGGATGTAGATTCTAAAAAGAATGTTTGATAAGTAATCATCAGCCTTCCCTACTGTGATAGCCAATCCCTATAATGTAAGAGATTCATATTCATATTAGGAATTTATATTGATTTTCAAAATACAGTCCAGTATTTATCATTAGTCACAAAAAAAACCCCAAATTAAAGGTGCTGCAAAGACACCTTGAGTTCCAAGAAAAAGTAAGAACATTTTTGCTTATGTTGGCATTTTGCCTGAAAACTGAAAGAGTGTATTTATCAAAAGCTGTGTTCTGGCCAAGCACAGAGACATAATTGAGAAGGAGTGTTTAGAGAATATAATCTGCCACTTTCCTTCTGGAGGCTGTAAAGGTAGAGCAAGGTGCTAACCATAAATAGCCTGTTAACATCTAACAACCTTTTACAGGATCCCATGTGAGTTTGTGAAGGATCTGACCTGACGTTTTCCCTAACAATTACCATTCAGCTATAAAAACAATTTTAGGTGTCAGCCTTATGACTGCCACAGGCTCTCAGAGGAGCATGAACTGGATCCAGATTTCCATGCCAGTTCAGAATTATCTCACCACTGCTGCTTAGCTGTAAGCCTCTAGTGGAACTGGCTGCTTGCCTACTTGCTGTCCCAATGAGGAGTCTCTGTCCATAAATTCAAAATACTAGCTCTCACAGCTTGCTGGAATTACCACAGTCACCCTCTTTTCAGTTAGAAAATTTCATACTCATGCTGAGTCCTTCAGAAAATAAAATTCCATATTTCTGGATTTCTATGTACTTGGACAATTAAATATGTCTCCTGATGATGTTTCCAATTGTGAAGGTCTGGCAGTTTTCTAAATGCTACCTCCAAATTGTCAGGATCACCAGAAAGGGCATGATTGGGGAATGCCTGGATTTTAAAATGAATAGGTATGGAATTTGTGAAGGTGCTGTTTCATAGATTTGTAACGAGAGGACAGTGGAACAAGAGGACTATGAAACCAGACCTTTGAGATGTCTATGTTAACCTCTACTTAGAAGGAATAGGGAGAGATAGACGTCTTTAGGTCATGAATCACCTTGGCCTAAGGTAGATGTCTAAAACAGCTCTGCTAATTTGCATCCTTAAATTTCTTATTTCTTTGGACTGACTTTAAACAGATGTGGATAGAGTCTTCTATACTGCATGTGCAATGACTCCCACCAGTGCAGCTCCAACTCTTTCCTAGGATTCTGCTGAGTGGCCACCTGATTTTTTCAACAACAGATTTTAGCCAAGCCCTGAAAGCTGAGTACTAGGGATTGCTACAAGGCCACCATAATCTATTTATGAAAAGCAGCCAATTGGAATTTTAGAGTTTGATGTACTCTCGCAGAAATTATATACATTTACTCATATCTTCATTTGCACGTTTTGTGGTCGTTAGCTGTATTTAGATTCATTGGGAAAAAACCCAAACCAATGCCTACTGAACAGTGTTATTGGGGCAGCTCTCTGCACTTGAGTGCTGCCAGAAACCATTCTGACAATAAACTTCTTGTGTGGCTTGGTATCGTAAAATGTTCAAGTACATTAATAAAAATAGTCCTGTGCATTCATTTTATTTAATGTTCTATTCAAACTGTTTCATTCAAATATTACATGTAAAGTATTTTCTGGGTAATTGTCCATGTTCAAGGCAGAGACACCAAAATGTTCCTTTTTTTTAAGGTGTGTCTACCTGTAAAAAGACAACCTTGGCTAGGTATTTTATATATTAAGTCAATCTCAAAACAAAAGAATGGTATAAAATTTCACAGGTATCTTTCTTTTTAAATGCAAAAGAAATGTCATTCCACAATATTGATTAGACTCAGAAAAATACCTACAAGGGCATACTATTATTCTGTCTCCCCTTAAATCTTTAAAGCAGCTACAGAAGAAACTTATTTAAAACAGTTAAATGGATGCAAAGTGAATTCTGATTCACTGACTTACTGTATTTCTGTAAGGCTCAACATTATTTTGAAGCCGAAGAGGTAGTTTCAAACAACAATTTATTTTAATATATTGAGTATTTTAATAGATAAAAGGTTTTTTTACCCATCTGACACTGCAATAACTATTTACACAGAAAACAGAGATAATAGAAGTAGAACAATGGATATTAACATGAGGGGAGGAGAAATTGTAAAAAGTAATAAATTAAATCAAATATCAGCAGTGTCTTCCACAGATTACTTACAAGAATAGTCACCTCTGTCTCACTTTTTGCTTTGGCTTCCAGTTGCCTTCCTGCAACAGCTGTGAGTGATAGTAGTACCAAGACTATTACTTTACTTTTTTTCTGTTTGGTACTTGCTATGCAATCTGTAAGGATTTATTGGTGTGTGGAATGGGGTATCAGATCACCTCACAGGGAGAATATAAAAATGCAGATGGACTAAAACAACTGTTGTGTATAATCCTGCATGCATGCTGTGAAGTTCTTTGTGCATCTCTTAGACTGAGGTCTCAAAAAAACCCCATTTTCTGCTTAGCAGCCTAAGGAATCATTACTATAAAAGAGCTTTCCTTCTATTTCTCTCAGGCTTTTTTCTTACAGGGTGCACATTTGTTCTTATCCCTTTTTTGGCTTGCTGAAGTCCCAGGCTATACAAGAAATGACCACTTCTCCTTAACCCTGTCAGTAAAGTTAGTAAGCTTTGCTAAATCTGTCAGAAAAGCACATCTTCATCCTGACAAAGGACCTTTCTCTCAAGGGAACCTCCTTCAGCTTTAGTCTGTGGTGCACTTGTAGAAAATGGTATATAAAAATGCCTGTGAATATAAGTCAATTTATTCTTCAAAAAATTCAGCCTTGAAATACAATTATAAAATTATTATTTTTATATGCATCCCCATGTCTGCAAATACAATTTATATGTATTGTATTTCTCAGTTTGTTTTTTTTTTCCTATACTGCCTGATACATTGTTTGAATAACTGTCTCTGCAGTGAGGAAGAATATTTCCTTATGATTTTGATAGAAAGAGACAGAAGAGAAAAGAAGTATGCCAAATTCTCACAGTTAATATTATTGAGGTTCAATTATTAATATGGGGGGGAAAGGACTATACCTTATTTCATTTTGTAATAAAAGCTTCCTGAAATATGGCAAGTTACATGCTTTTTTTCCTTCTGATCTCAAAATGTTTGTCAATTCATGTCTTCTGATTTCCTCCCATCATCACACTTTGGATGGCATCACTGAATACTCTGTTCTATCTTTTTACTCTTCCAGAAAAGCAGAGGTAGTCATCTTTAGTATTCTGATATACCTAAGTAGTCTGTATATACATATGTCCTAGTGCAAGAGTTTAATACTAGGATTTATCTTTCCTGAAGTTAATCATCTGAAGTGTCCTAGTTTTGCCTGGGGTAGGGTTATTTTTCTTCACAGAAAATGGTAAGGGCCAAGGCCTCTTTTTCCTCTCACCAGCAAGAAGGTGGGGGATGCACATGGAGTTGGGACACAGGTGGGACGCAGCTGACACCAACCAGCCAAAGGGATATTCTGTAACATATGGCATCATGCTCAGTGTGTAATCCCAGGGGAAGGAGAAGGAAGGGTGTGGGGACATTCGGAGGGATGGTGTTTGTTTTCCCAAGTCACCTTATATGTGATGCAGCCCTGCTTTCCTGGAGATGGCTGAACACTTGTCTGCCCTAGGAAAGTAGTGAATGAATTCCTTATTTTGCTTTGCTTGTGCACACAGCTTTTGCTTTATCTATTAAACGATCTTTATCTTAACCTAAGAGTTTTCTCATTTTTCTTTCTCTGATTCTTTTCCCAATCCCAGGAAGAGGGAGTGAGCAGTCAGGAGAGAATTAGCAAGCAACTATGGGGTGCTTAGTTGGTGGCTGGGGTTAAACCATAGCATGAAGATAACTGTTTAGTCCAACCAATGGTCTGAAAATTTGGAAGAGATGAAGAAAATAGAATGAGGAATCTGTGAATGCTTCCAGCACCCTTTCTAATTTTTTTTTTTTTTTTGCTTACATGGGACTAATATATAATTGTTTTCAGGGCAATGTATGGACTTGGTCCTGGTCAGGTTATGATATGTGTGACAGTTATAGAAATAAGGACCTGATATTACATAACTTTATTTTATGTATAGACATAGGCATGACTTTAAGCAGTGTTTAAGCAGATAGTGGGAACAAATGCCAACGTCCTTTTAGTATCTTCCCATTCCAATATGACAATCTGGATTCTATATTAAAGAATAGCTTTTAAAACAACTGCAATTTTTTAAAATGAATGTAATAACACTGGAAATGTCATGATTTTGAGAGGTGAAGGAGAAAGGAAAAAAACAGGTTGCCTGCTTTCAATGCAACTTAAAGAAATTCTGATTGGTGTTCCTGCATAGGCTGCTGACTGACCCAGAAGTAACTATCCCATTCCCTTCATGCCATTTGAATACGAAGGAAGAGAAGAAATCAGAGGTAATGAGCAAGATAAAGAGAACAGGTCTATCTTTTACTGGATTTATTTTATTATTATTATTTTAAATTTAGATAAATAGGTTTAAGTCTTAAAATAAGCATGGATTATATTCCACATCAAAGCCCCCTCTCATTTTCTGAGAATGAATGGGATTGCTGTGGAAATGTGTAAAATGCCATCTCCAAAATATGAGGTGAAGAAGAAATAAACACAATATTGCAATGCAATAGGTGTAAAAAAAAATTAATTAAAATTTAAAGAAATTTTGAGGCAGTAAAATTCTAGGTGTAATTTTATTTATAAAACTGTGAGCTTAATATAGATAATGCCTTGTCTGTGGTCAACACTTGGACTAAGCAGTCCTGAGGAAAGATACGGAAGGGGGTTTTGCAGAAATTGTGTTGAAAACAGGGTTGATAACTGAGGCAGATAGGTGTATTTCAGATTGGAATTCTCCTGTCTTCTACTTAAAGAAAGCTGTGTTTTTCAGGGTTTGGGGTTTGTTTTTCTTGTGTTTTGTTTTGCTTTTTTCTTTCATGTAAAAATCTAAAATTGTATTGCTAATGCACTAATAAATAAAAAATAAAACTATTCCTCTGCTTACTCTTTTGGTATACTGGGAAAAACATCTGTAACATTTCCAAGATGAACATCCCTAATGGAATTGAAGGATGTGTACCTTTATAACTACTAACACTGAGAGTCTCTGACAGGTGGCCAGGGTATGGGGATGAGAATAGCAACATTCTCATGGATACATTTTTTTTTTTAATGACTGCAGAGTGAGTTATACAGAGAACTGTAAAGGCTCAAACCCTAATGTAGAACATTGCCTTGGATACAAGCAAACATGGCAAAATTATATTTACAAACAGATTATACTTCTTCCTTTGCATCCAAAATAGACTCCTTCTAAAGTTACCATGAGAAATAATCCTGGCCAGTGCCAGTTCCCTCCCTATCATATCTGGAGAATGCTTGGAAGAAGACTGAATGTCTCAATGAAATTCCATGCCAAAAACAGATAAAATATTCCTGCTCCATAAATAAGCAGTATAAACCAGAGTATGCTAGTGTCCAGGAGTAACTCCATCACTAGTAGTATAGACTCAATGAAAGATGCTGAAATTAATGAAAAATAGGCACTCAGAGAAATGTCTGCTTGCTAACCACCGCTGCTGTATTGAACCAGATATTCCCAGTATCTCTTAATAGCAGCTGACTAAAGACAGCCTATATTTCCAAAACATTAAAAGTCCAATTTAATCAAAATCATTCCGAAGGATTAGACCTTATTTCAGCATCTGTGAAAATTGTTGGGACTTGGTTGGGGTGAGTAGGAACAGTATTTTTGTTTATTTTTTAGACTTTTTTCCCCCCAAAATTTCCAAGACAATCAGAAGCTATCCTTTATATTGTTTTGTATTGATTCAGTTGCCAGGAATAAAGCGACTACCTGAATCCTCCTGATCATTTTCTGCTTAATACTCAGAAAGACCTTTATATTCTCCCCATCCACGTTTGAGAATTAGCTTGCTAAAAAAGTGAGTCTGCTAAAAGCAGTAATTCAAAGGCAAAGGTTTGATGGTTAAGGTTTTGCCATATCATTTGGTAGGTATTTAGCAAGAACAGCAGATTATTCATTTGTACCCAGAAAACTAACCCTTAGCTAGATTGTCTTTGACCTCTTGTGGCACCGTTCCCATCTCCTGTGGTGTCCTGGCAACAAAGTCCTCCTGAAATTTCTTTGTAGATTGTGAGCTGATCATGCAGGAATTGAAATGGTGGTGCCAGGCATATACTTTGCATGTTCTAATGAGTTTTTCTCTATTCCTCAGGCCAGCTGGCTGTGTAAGCTTTAGACAATGTACAGAAACCAAAGCCAAAAAAGCTCAGATTAATGAAAAAATAGGTGCAATTCAAACCAGATGTATCTTAAGGATTTTTAAAGCTTCAAAAGGCTGTAAAGATAATTTTCACCTAGTGAATATGAATAGCAAAACCAATTCTAGGGAACTTATATAAATACTCCATAGCTTTCCCTTTTTTGGTAGCATTTCATGCAAATAAAATTAAAATGCTTTCTCACTTGGCCTAGCAGAGCTCTGGCTAGGTATGAAGCAGAGCTGCAGTTTACTCTCAGTTCCCTCACCCTGAGGCAAGAGTAGTGGGTTGCAGTATGATAATGAGCAGATTGAATGAAAATATTAGATTTTATTACATTTCGTAGTAATTGGTGTGGGAAGGACATAAGGAGGAGCTATAGAATTTTTTTCCCCAAAGCATTGGAGGCTGAAATGAGCTATATCTCACACTTTCAAATGTAAAGCCTTTTTTCTGGTGTTGAGTATAAAGAAATTTCATTAGCTTAACATGCAAAAATTGCTGTCAAAGGTAATGCTAGAAAGTCAGCCAATTTTGGACAGGTCTTGGGGACTATATGACCCACCAAAAGGCTAAAACCATGCAAGTTTATGTGCCACACCATAGTGAGATGTAAAACTGAAGGTTTCATCCTGAGATTATTTTCACATAGCTCTAGCTAGACACAAGTCTAACAGCATGAAGACATGTTAGCTTTTTTTATTGTGGCAAACGGAGACATATTTTGTCTGATCTTTGAAGCTATCTAAGAAATAAAAAATATCTTAGACCATCAGCGTATGTCCACAGAAGTAGAATTACAATAGTAAAGCTAACATTTTAAATGCCATAAAATTCTCCATCCCAGACTATGGGCTTCCTGCCACTCACATCCATCACTGAAAGTGAATCTTTTTAAAGCAAGGAAAGCATGTAGATATGAAATTTTATTCTACTTATGGAAACACATAAAATCATAAAAAATGTGAGCTTCTCATACTCAAGCAATCAGTGTGATTGCCTTGTTGGATTCCACACCATTTTTTGCTCATTCTAACACTGTCATTTGAGTGTCATTTGGCTTTCCCAGGATAATCAATGATGAGTCTTTGAGTCAGTCTTGCCTCAAGGTACACATACCAGGAACACACAAAGGTGATAGGTAATTCAGCCTGAATGGAAATCTGATTGCTCAGAAAATGTTAGGGGAAAATGCAGCTGTTCTGAAACAGCTACCTCCAAAAGCTATACAGAGCATTCTAGCATCACGTTTAACTTTTCTTTCAGGATGTCTGTTGCATCAGTATCTTTGTCAGAATCGAAAATTCAGTTTGCGGGTTAAATGCATTTTTTTATAAGTACTCAATGATATGCAAACATACAATTCCAGGTAGCCTAGGCTGGCTGCTCCCTCGGGGCCAGGTACTGCCTGCAGTGGATGCTTGGCTCAGCAGGGAAGGTAGACCTGCCAAGGGGGCAGGGCAGGCACAGGGAGGCTACCAGGAGGAGCTCCAAGCCCAGAGTATGGGGCACATTTGTAGTGAGAAGCCAAACACACCTGTCAGGGGTGCAGATTAATGAAGTGTGTAGATAAACACATACATGATTACAACACAGAGGAACTGTAGCTCAGGCAAGGGCTGAGGGTGATAGGCTTTGCTTAGAAGAAGCTTCTAAGGAAAATAAAGAGAAGATCTTGCTGAGGCTCCTGATTTTCATCACAATGCTGAAGTACCTCTTTTGCCCCTTGGAAGGAAGGGTGGATATTTCAGTCATTGGAGCAGGTATTTCCCTGCAGCCTGTGGAGAGTATTTCCTCAAGGAACAGTGACCCAAAGAAAGGCTATACTGAATCAAATTGTCTTGACAGGAACTGTGGCCCACAGCAGATCCATGTTCAAGCAGGGTTTTTTTCCAAGGGTTTCGTCTAGTGGTGAGAACCTACACTGAAGCAGATGAAAAATACAAGGAAGAAGAAGCACCAGATAGAAACTTTTAGGGACTAACCTTAAACCACATTCTCTGTTTATCCTGCCCCTCTCAGGAGAAGGTAGGTGTAAAAGAGTCTAGTGAAGGAGTAAAGCTGAGCATGGGATGAACTGGGTAGTTAGAGATGTTCTCTTAATTTAGTCTTCACTATCCAAATCTATTTCAATGGAAAAAATTTAATTAACTTCCCCATGTTGAGTTTCTTTTGCCTGCGACACTAATTAGTGAGTGATCTCCCATTCTATATCTTTACCTAAAAACTTTCTCCCTCAGTCTTTCTACTGAGAGAGGGGAATGAAAAAATGACCTGGTGACCATCTGGCAACCAGTATGGTGTCCTCCAATCATAAATTTATAGAATCAGAATGGTTTGGGTTAGAACGGACCTTTAAAAATCATCTAGTCCAACAACCCTGTCATGGGCAAGAACTCCTTCCAGTAGCTCAGGTTGCTCAAAGCACTGTCCAGTGTGACTTTGAATACTTTTAAATGACAGGTCATCCACAACTATGCTAGGCCACCTATTCCACTATCTTACCACTCTTGCTGCAAAAAAAAAACCAAAAAAACCCTTATGTTCAAATGAAACTTACCCTCCTTTAGTTTAAAAATACTATTCTGTCTTTTTGCTATGGATCTTTACAAAAAGTCTCTGCATTTCTTAGACACTCCCTTTCCGTACTGCAAGTCTGAAAGAAAGTCTTTGAGGTCTTTCTCTTCCCCAGGATGAACTACCACAACTCTCTCAGCCTTTCTCCATAAAAAACATGTTGCAGCCCTCTGGTCATTTTCATGGCTGTCCTCTGGTTCTCCTTTAGCAGGTCCATGTCTGTTGTACTGGGGCCCCCAGAGCTGGATGCAGTATTTCCGGTGGTCTCTCAAGAGCAGAGTAGAGGAAGAGCACCTCCCACTTCTTCTAAGGAAGCTGCAGAGAGAAATGAGGTCATTTCTCAGCCTCCTTCTATCCAAGCTAGACAAGCTCAAAGTCCTTTGCTGCTCCTCATAGGACATTCCTTCTACTTGGTCTTGGTGATCTTCATGACATTTGCATGAAACCACTTCTCTAGCCTTTCAAGGTCCCTCTGCATGGCATCTCTTCCCTCAAACATACTAACTCTACCACACAGATTGTTGGTGTCTACAGACTTTCTGGACATGTACTTGGCTCCACAGCCTAAGTCACTGATGAAAATATTTAATGGCCTTGTTGTCAGTATGGAGCCTGCTAGAGTTCAATCTGGACATTGAGCAATTAATTTCAGGTCTTCTGAAATGGCCATCCAGGAAATTTTTCATTGGTTTGGATTCAGATTTAAACAGATAGAATGCCAGGACCATTTTGAAATTCATGTTTCTTGACATTTGTTTTGTGCATAAAATGTTCTTGACCTTTTCATCTATGCTTGAAAATCTAGGCCTAAAGATTTTATTGTTCTTTCTGTGCACAGCTGGAGATTGAAACACTCATACTTTGAAGGAAAACAAGATAAAATTACAGTTCTGTGTTTCTTATTTCTTCAAGTATAGAAATGTGACACATTGGGGTTTACTGTAATACTAACAAGAGCTTTGTGATGGGTTGACCTTGTCTAGTCTATCACTACCCTTCTCAGCAGGATATGGGAAAGAAAATAAGATGGAAAAAAACATGTGAGTTACAATAAAGGTACTTTAATAAAGCAAAAACAAACACCAAGTCCAGAAGCAAAGGAAATCAAAACATTTATTCTGTAGATTTATTCTCTGCTTTCCATAAGCAGGTGATGTCCATCTGCTTCCCAGGAAACAGCACTTCAGTACGTGTAGCAGTTGTTCTGGGAGATCACACAATAACTAATGTTGCCCATTCTACACAGCAACACTTACCACCACTCATCATTTTTTTTTCTGACACACCATATGATATGGGATATCTCTGGTCAGTTTGAGTCAGTTGTCCTGCCTATGTCTCCTTCCAAGAACTTGCTCACTCCCAGGGTACCGGTGAGGGGGGAATGTTGGAAAGATCACCATGCTGTGCCAACACTGCTCAGCAGTAGGCACAACACTGGCATGTTACCAACACCTTTCTATCAATTCAAAGAGTAGCGCTATGAGGGATGCTATGGAGAAAATTAACTTTCCACAATTAAATCATCTCAGCCAGACCCAATACAAGGTTTCAGCCAAGTGTTGTAGCATTTGCCATTTCCTGATCTTGTACAAAAAACTAAGATGCAAAACGCAATTATAACATTATCAAATTTTATGGTTTTTTCTCCTCATAGACAGCGTTTGAAAATGCCAAAGTTTTGCCTCAAAGTTTTCTATAACCCCCACTGTTTTTCCAAGCACTCCACAAAACACATATTTTATCTATTTACTTTTTACCTGGCTGTGGTGGTTTTATGTTCGCTGAATTTTGTTTACTAAGAGATAGGATTTTTGGGAGAAAAAAGCAAAACAGGCTCAACTTAAAATAAACAGATTTTATTAACATATACTAAGAAAAGAAAGAAAAGAGGGAAAAAAGAAAGAGACATTCAAACATCTTCTCCCCCCACCCCCATAAACTGCTCACTTTCCTACTCAACACAGAGAGAAAACTATGATTTTCAGTCAGTTGCAACCATTTAAACACAATCCTGCATCACTTTGGGAGAGGAGCCTCTCTAGAGTTCATGGAGACACACACCACAAGAAAAGGTCTGGTGGGTGGCTCTCAATGTCACAAATCTGCAACCGCCCTGAATTTTGCAGATTCTGTGCAGTCCTACCCATATAACAATTTCCTAAGCTGTTTATGGGACTCTGCATGTTTGGAGTATCATTTTAAGAATGCTTTTCTAGTATAAAACAAGGATTCTCTTCTTCTATCTCTAAAATTGTCCCTAAAACAATTTGTTTTCTTCAAAAGAAATAGAGACCTTCTTATTTTTTCCCAGGAGCCGGGTATATACTGTATTCAAAATTCTCAGTTAAATCTCATGTATGTCAGCACACACAACTCTTTGGCTAGAACTTTCATTCCCCCAAACACCATTATGATATTACAAAAAATAGTCCATTTCTCCATAATTCACATCCCGAGAAGTCTAGTCAAAAATGTCCACTTCCTCCATCACTTCTTCCAATAATTTTTATCAGTTCTTTTGCTGCCTTTGTTTCAATGCTGTCTCTCTACATTTCAAATCACTCTGTCTTCTATAGAGGAGAGAAAAAGATTAATGTCTTTGCCCAAAGTCTTTTTTCCTCCTCTCCAGCTAACTCCCAGAACTTCAAGCCCGCAAGTGATTAGACAAGCAGGGAGAGAGAGGATGCTCAAGAACGCTGATGGAGGACTCTCCTCCGCCCCATGTCTGATCCAAACGAACACAATCTTGGATCAGCTCCCGGGAGCTCTGGAGAAAGATTCTCAAGGTTCTCTCTTCCTTCAGACCAGAGGCTCTGGCAGCCAAGCCAAGAGCACGGCTGCCGCGGCCCCTGGCACAGGGCCAGCACCGCTGATCTGCAATCCTCCTCCTCTCCCAGTCAGAGGAGCCCAGGGAGAGAGGGGACACTGCCGGCCCTGGCAGCTCTCCCCCCGACCAAGGCCTGGTCAGGCCTGCCCCCGGGGAAAGGGGCCTAGCCCAAACTTCTGACTTACAAAGTGATGTTAGCTCCTTGCCAGCCAGAAAAAGAAAGGGCCAAGTCATCTAAGACTTTTGATTTAAGACTGGGTCTCCAGAGGCGTGTACAACACTCTTATTTGTCAGCCACGCTCTCAATCCATTCTAAATCACCACACAGGCACTCACAATGCATCTACCATCTGAAGACTTAGAGATGACCTTGTTTCTTTTCACTTTGAATCATAGACTGCTGTATTTAAACTTTTGCAATATTTGGTATTGTGGTTCAATAATGTACCTCAATACCAGATATTACTTTTGACTTAAATCAGACACACAAGATTTAAGATACACAATTTTAAAGTAAAATTTAACCCCGTGCATCATTTCTTCTTTAGCAGTAAGTTGATTCATTCATTCACCTCTATTATATATTGCATAAGGACCTGGAATATCTTTGGTTGTTGTAATGCAGTTTGCTTGTACAGTTGAGGAATTACAATCAAGGAGAGAAAGAAAAAAATGATTGACATGAATATGTCTCATTATTCTGCTGACAACTTGTTTTGACATATCAGTCAATGTAAATCATCAGTGTTACAATATCATTGATTACAATTTGCTTCTCTTTGATCACATCAGAAATTCCTTGTCAAGATAACATATAACATGTATTTTCCACAAGATCTTAACTGTTTTAATAGCGTGTCTCACCTCCTCCTGATGAAAGCCATACAGACCTCCTACTTGTAATTTGGCTTACTAACTGAAGTGTACTACAAGAAGAAGTAAGTTTAGCTATGATCTTGAAAGCTATTTGCTAACTTAATCTGAAATCTGGAAATAAATGAAAACCCAGAATAATCTAACATGCCTTTGGCTTATCTAAAAATTAGTCTGCAGATGACACACAGCTGAAGGATGGGTACCATCCAAAGGGACCTGGAAAAGCTCAAGAAGTAGGCTGTTTTGAATCCTTCAGGTGTTCAAGGCAAGGTTGGATGGTGCTTTGAAGATGTCCCTGCTCATTGCAGAATGTTTGGACTAGATGACTTTTAAAGGCTCCTTCCTATCCAAACTATTCAGTTTCTATTATCCTACAAAGATGGCAAGTGTAGTAGGTACAGTTTTCCAAGCTCAAGGTCTTGGCCATGAAACACCTGCTTAGAGTGGGATACGATGAATGAGATTCCAGAGTTCTGCATTGGCAAGACTGAATCAACATTTAAGACAAACAATCACGAAAAAATTACCATTCTGCCTTGCTCACAGTTTTCTAGAAAAGTGCTTTTTCTGCATCAGCTTGAAATTATGGAATGCATTAACTTTCAGGGCTAAAGGAAAAAGAATTTTTCATTCTTAGTTATTTCTAGATTTGTTCTAAGAGCCAGAACACTTAAGTAAGCATTAGGAGATCAATAGCAGGAACCAGAGTGTCAGGTAATATCCATGACCTATCATTTGTGTTCTTTGCCTTACCATGAACCAGATACCACAGAAGTATGATGCATGATCCCTCACAGAATATGTGTTGATGATTTAGAAATCTGTATGGGAATAGGATATTTAAAACAGTGGATTTGAAAGCACAAGACTAAAATAAATCTTGTCATACTCCTGAGACAATGGATCTTATAACTGTGATACTAGATTTAAAGGAGAATAGTCTATATTTGAAAGGAAGAAGAAAGAAAATACATATTTTTTGTGAACAATAATAGGGATTCACTTTGTGTTTTGAACAGGAGGTCCAGAGCTGTCCTACAGTCTATACATCTCTTCTTCAAAAAACTTCCAGCAGTTCAGAAACAGATCAGAAATACACCCATACTTCTTTTTTCTTATGGGCTAGCTTTAGACAACAAACAGGATTTTACTTGGGATTTCCCTCATGCTATTTGTAGTTTTCATTAAGAACTCTGCACACTCACGACTTAAAGTTGAAGGATGTGTCATGGAGAATACATTTTAAATGCCATGAACTGGTTTTGTGCATATGATTTGTTTAGAGAGAAAAGAGAAAATAGTAGCTCATTACTATACTCCCAACTGCTGAGTTGAAAGAAGAGTTCTAAAAAAATTGAACTTGAGCTATATTTTTCCATCAAACCCATTCTTTGGAATCTGGAGATGGGGAATTCAGTGAGTTTTGTTATGTTTTATAGCTCAGGCTATTATTATTTTGAGGTTCTAAATAAAATGAGATTCATGGGAATATGCATTAGAAGTGAAAAATGATTCTTCTACCTCAAATAAAATTCAAATCAATAAAATAATTGTGTTTAATTTTCTTAGGATAAATTATATGGTATCACCCTCCCCCCAAATGGTAACCCACATCAACTCAAAGCTAACCAGAGCTGGTGGCAGGCAGAGTATTTTTCAAAATTTTCTAAGTTTTGAAATAAAAATAATGCTTTTTAAAAATCCTGGGGTTTTTTATGAGATAAGCAGAAGCATGTATAGTGGTTTCACGCTTGCCAATTTCTGCTTCCCATAATTAGTGTAGTGGTTTAAGTGCCTACTAGAATCATTTACTCTTTTCCTCCTGTGAGATAGGATTAGGAGAAGAACAAAGCAGGCTTAAACTGAAAAGGTATAAAGACAGGTTTATTAACAAAACTATAAGAGAGAAGAAATTAATAAGAATCAGAATAAAACTTTCAAAACACTTTTCCTCTCCCCCAACAGTTTCTTTTCTTTCTCACAGACAACATATAAAGACAAAACTCAAAACTCTAGGTCAGTACCACTTTTAAAAAAGTCTTTCATCATTCCATTTAGAGAGGGAAGTCTCTTTTGGTCTGTTTTGGTAACTTTCCACAAGAAGGAACAGTCCTTTGGTGGCTCTCATGTCACAAATCTGCAGCCACCTGGAAACTCTGCAAACTGTGAAATCCCTTCCATTGGCAGCTTTTCCCACAACTGCGTATGGGCCATGGACCCATGCACACTCATGGGGTATGAGATGAATGGTTCCAAAGCAAAGGATATTTTCATCTCGAGGAACAGAGATCTTTCCTCTTTCTAGAGGCAGATCCTTATCTCCATCTCATCCTCTCTCTCTGTTCAAGCTTCTCATGAGACCACAGCGACTTCAATATTTGCTTAGTCCATCAGAAATACCTTTGCTTGTCTCTACAATTTAAATACTCCCATCATCTCCCCAAGAGATATTTTCCACAGTTTAAAGGGATATTCTAGCACGTTCCTGTCTGTTACCATGGCTCACAAAAGACTATCAGCCCAAAAACCAAAACATCTCCATCCTCATCTAAGATGTCACTCTTTCACTGACCCTGATATCTTCATACTGCATCTTTACATGTCCCACTCTGGCTTTCCTAAAACTTGGAAAAAGGTTAGTGCTCTGTGCAGTGAAAGAGTCAGATTCTTGCCTGGGTCTCTTGCTCTTAGGCTACTGCTCATGGTGTTAGATTTCAAAGCTGAGCTGATGGAGGCAGGGTTCAGGAACAGAGGCCAGGATCTCACTAGCTAGGTAGGCTGATGGATGCTTTCCTCCCCCCTTCAGTCTAATCAGGGTGGGCCCAGCCCAGGCCAGGCTCAGAGCAGCTCCCAGAGGCCTGGGGGACATTTCCCTTGGCCTGGCCGGCAGCAGGGCAGGCCTTAAGGTTGGCTGGATGTTAGAAGTTACGGCCTCCCCTTTCCCCTGCCAGTATCTCCTGGGGCCCAGGGGCCAGACCAGGCCCAGCCCTGCCAGCATGGTGGAGCGGCTGGAGCCTGGCCCAGCCCCACTTGCTGCACGGAGCGGGCCAGGCTGGTCTTTACCTGCTGGCAGGCTGGATAGCAAAGACGGAAATTTCTGAGATTCTCGGATTTTTAACCTGTGTAGTCCAGGGGCATTTCCAACTCTCTAATTGGTCAATTGAGCTGTCAACATTTTGCTATAACTTCCTTAGGAAAAAAAAAATCACTTTCGTGCTAAACCAGCACAGGGTGGGTCTAGGGTGGGCTTGTTTTTTTATTTTGAGATTTCTTACATAAACAAAAAAGAAACACATTCAAAACTATCAAAAATACAATTATTATGTCATTCATTTGAAATCTGAAATGTCATCCTAGGAGATTTTGTGTATTACACTTGATCTTTTATCTAATTTGTGTTATTTTCTTTTGAGCATATTCTTGTATAAGAACTGTTTTGTAACTCTTATTCAGTCTTATAACAGTTGAATTTTCCACTGCATCATTCCATGTTTTCAGTTATGTTACACCCAGGTTAATTTTTGGGGAAAAAAGAAACACTCCCTCTACACAGAGCCAGAAATTAGACTAATTAACAATTTACCAATCCATATGACCTAATTATTGCAAAAATATCTTAAAGCAGATCAATTCTCATTTTAATTCATAACTCTCAATTATTTTTGGATGGTATGTTCAACCTTCCACTGGTTTTTTATTAAGCTGAAGGGAGAAGGTATATTTTTAAGAAGTCAGCACCATCTTGAGGGCCTGTCTAGAATGATGCACATGATGTTGGGGTTGCTTTCTCCTCAGTCCCAGGTTTGTTTGGGGTTATCTGAATATTTTCTAAGACAACCTGTTTCCCTTCTCTTGCTTTCCTTTCCTTAGATAGTTCTTGAAAGATGTAAAATACACTCCTCCATTCCACTACTCCCCCAACCAACCATGCTAGAGGAAGAATAAATCCAGTGAACTGGAATGCTTTGAAGGGGATTTAGGACATGAAGAGACAATTCAGATAGAAAAAGTGAGACAAACTGCAATGTTCCTCAGTCTGGTTTATGATTCCTTAGATATTAGGATTTCAAGAATCTTTAAATACCTAGTAATGCAAATAAAGTGGATCTATTTCTTTCAACAAACAACATGACCAGTTCTTTAAAAGAAAAGTAATAAATTTTAATGCAATAGCATTAGTGTAAAATTGGAAGTCTTTCATTTTAGTTCTGAAAAACACATTTAAGTCTGTAGAAGATAATGTTACCTGCTGGTTTATTGACTTAATTAAATGGTGCTGTTTTAATGGATGAGCAGGAAACCTCTGGCATTTCCTCAAATGTTATTTTTCTGATTTATTAAGAAGCAATTTGTGAGTAACTATTAACATTTTATTAAATGAATGTCTTGCAAAGTTCCTATCTTCATGTCTACCACTTTCTTTTCTTCTTTTTTTTTTATAATTTTACATTTTGTCATTAAACTTATGAGTAAAAACATGCTATAAAAATTGGAAGGTGGATGGGATGGGAAACAAAAAACCCACTGGGACACCTAAATAATCTCTTAACACTGAAGATTCATTTCAAGAAATATCTTAGGGCAACAAGAAAAAGTTAAGGACTTTGGGATGTCATTCCATTGATCAAGTCTTGCTAACATGCTGAGTCTTGTACATGACAATCTCCCTAAGCCAAAATTCACAGGTGAGCAGTGCACAGCTGTTACCTTTTGGTCACTGTTTACATAAAAGAAAGGTTTGCTTCCTCTATGTCTTCTTTTTTAATCCCTGCAATCACTACCTTTCCTCAAAACAAAAATTACTCGGATATTTGTCTATACAGAGACGACAAATTTCTACTCCTGTTTTGTATATATACACAGACCAAACAGACCCATGCAAACAGGAAATGATGGAAAAGGACTGCTAACAACTGAAGAATTACTCTAGTATGTAAAAAAATAATGACATTCCTATTTTGGCAATCTTATGAAACCTCACAGGCTAGTTTCTTCCCAAGTACCTTTAGAATGATGCATTGCTGTGCTGTGTCTAAAACAACCACAGACCTGGTAATCCACTCAGCCAGGGCAATGGACATAGAGCATATCATTGTGCAGTAGAAACACTGAAGAGAAAAATGAGGGTAATGTGCCTTGTGTGGAGCTGAAACTCCCTTTTCCTTAAAACATGCTGTTCTATGTACCTGTGAAGTAGTTTTAATCCTTTTCTGTCCTGAAATATTTTTGTCCCAGTCAAGTATGATGTTGTTTTCCACTTGAACTGAGACAGAATAAGAGCCCATTTAATTTCTCCAGCTTTCTTGTAAGCCCTGTTTTGGTACTAAAAAGGTGCTAGAAGGTAATCTTTAAGCTTTCTCAAGGATAACCATCTTCACTTCTCTTAGCCTGCCTTACCAGGAGAGGTATTCCAATCCTCTGAACATCTTTGTGGTTGTGGCCCTACTCAGTCCAACAGGTCCGTGTCCTCCTTTTTGCAGGGGCCCCAGAGCTGGATGCAGTATTTCAGGTGGGGTGTCCTTACAGTGGAGCAGATTAATAGTCTCATTCTGTATATTGATGCAGAAGGGTTATTAGCTGGTTTTGTTTCTTTTAGATTTGCCAATATTTACCACATAAGTGAGGTTGTTTGGTAAAAAGGGACCTACTAAGACTTATCTAAAATCTGTACTGATATTAGCAACATTAGTTTTTTTGAAGTTGTAGTTATTTGGGAATTTATCTTTGTCTTTACAGTTAACAAAGTTCCTATAATTAATATTATTAAATATGTAGATTATTTTTATTCTTATTTTTTCCAAATTGTTTCTTTTCAAAACAAATCAGGCCATTGAGATATGGTTATAAATTATTCCTATTTTATCCAAATTATTTCTTCTCAAAACAAGATAAATTTTGTCTTGAGATATTATTCAGTGAATCAAAAGCTTGATGATTAGAACTAAACCCTCAAAATTAAAACTTATCTGTTCAATTAGACTTTATACAGTGGGACCAACTCTTCGTTCTCTCAGAATTGCTTCTGGCAACTGTAACACACCTGACATTTAAGGACTTAAAATATCTGACTGCTTTGTCACACAATAAGAAAAGAAATCCAATCACCTTTAAAATGTGTTTGGTCCTCTATGCAGAATTATCTTTTACATTATTGTGGTATTCCCTTCCATTTGAAATCCCTCTGTTTAGGCATTAAATGTATTTCTTTTTTCTGGTAGTTTTCTCTGTTGAAGCTTTAACAGCTTAGAGAAATTTCTGGCTGTGAGATCTAATAAAAAACACAAATAATGAAGCTTAAGCTCCAAAAAATTATAGAGATGGTCTTTAACTCGTTTCTCTATCAGTTCACTACTATGTTGTTCTTTTGCTTTGCAGAGCCTCAAAGAATGCTCTTTCAAACCTAAATTTGTCAGTCTTCCACCTGGCTTCTCTCTGGTTTTATGAACAAAAGCTATGGGATAATTTCTGTACTCCCTTCAAAAGCTCAATCGCTTGCTAAATTACTTTCTAGGCATCAAGTCAAAATTCTTTTAGATTTGAGTTATGTGTAGGAAAGAAGCTTTCCTGAAAGTCATACGAGTGATGCTAGAAACTTAATGCAAACAAAGCAAATACCAGAGAATTATGTATCCCTGAGGATTTAGTAGGCTCATTTTGCTCATTTCTCCCAGTCAGGAGCAAACCTTTCTACTTCTACAATAATAAATCACCACACTTATGGGTGTTCACTAATTCAGCAATGGAAATTAGTCCTTATTGCTATCCTAACAAAAATATTTCCTGTTTATGAGTTTGTATATGATGACTCATATTTATCAAAAGTACTATTCCAGATGTGAACCTCATTTACATAATGAATTAATATCTTATCTGTGAATCTTGACCAAGGAATTACTAGCCCTTTTCTTCTGATGCTTGCATAATGTAACAGTTCCTACATGACATTATTTTAAAAGGCATATATAGCTTATTCTGTGCATGAAAATTGCAGGAAAAGTTTGTAGAACATAATTAGAAACTTAATTATATATTGAATTCTTTGCATTCCAGATTCTTAATTTTTTTTTACTCTAGAGATAGATTTAAAGATGCTGGAAAGAATGAGATGAGAAATGTGAAGATAGTTTTCAAATCAGGCAAGAGTACCAGCCAAAGATAACTGTCTAGTAAGTATTTTGACTGATGTACATTTAAATCAAAATCCCATGTCGACTAATTTGCGGACAATTCTGAGCGAGCCATATTGAAGTGCAGAAAATTCCTGAGTTTATAAACTTACAGGGTATATCAATGGTAAGTCCTGATCAGCCAGTGCAAAGTGACCACAAGAACACAAATCTTTGAAAATATCTCAGCATAATTATGCAGAAACAATGGGAACAAAGCCACAAGGAAACAATATTAACCAAACCAATCTTACTAAATGTTATTACTTTATCCTGATTTTGACTGTGTTAAGGTTGCATCAATTCCTTCCTAATCGTCTGGGCTTTTCCAATAAAGACAGAAGGTTTAAAAGATAATGAATTCTTACCATTTGAGATATCTATTTTATTATTATATTAACCATCATCTAGAGACACAATTTTCTTTCTGTTAACTATTGAGACAGAATGAAATACTAGATTAGACTCTGTAAGGCATTTCAGAGGGCCAAATTTATGTGAAATTAATTCTGCCTCTTGAGCATAAAATAAACACCACAAAATACCTAGAACAGCGGCTATAATGAAAATGGGCTGAACAACATAAGGAGTCTATTGAAGAACAATTATTTCGAAAGACAAGTGGAAAAAAGAAAAGAAAATCCCTCCAATCAAGAAAAAACAACCAAACCACATCTTTCTGCACTGTCTCATCACCACCAGTAAATCTTAAAATATTTGATGACATTTTTAGAATTTTGCTCCTTGGTTGTATTGATTAAAAAATTGAGGCATCTAAACTTCAAATCACATAAGCATAGAACAGAAATGACTTGTGAATGTCTGATTTCTGCTCAAATCAGAGTCAGCTCAGAGATCAGACCATGCTGCTCTGATTTTTTTAGGTCTTGAAAACATTGAAGGACAGACACTTCTGGGCAATCTGTGGCATCTGCCTGGCTCTCTAAAGAGTGACTGGGGTAAAAAATAAAGATATCAGTTCTGAGTTGTGGTAGTAGTGGCAGTTGTGGCAATGCTAAAGTATGATAAATAGTAAGTTTTTACATAATTTATGTTATATCCAAAAGTGAAGGCTTTTTCTGGCTTGAGTAAATTAAGCAACAATGTATTCCCTAAGATTTGCAGTAAATCACTTTATTTATAATTAAAGGTCTGGTTTTTTTCAAGGGGAAAGTAGAAAGAAAAAAAAAGTAATTTGAAGAAAATATAATTTTAGAATAGAAAAAAAAAAAAGATGTAGATATAGACATAAAAAATGCTTCTGGCACATGCAAGGTACTGATTGATTTTATACCAAGGAAGATAACAGTTGTTAAGCAAAAATGTGATTCAGTGAGAGAATATAGGAAAAAAACAGGAAAAAGCTTTTTTTTTTTGGTTCCTATTCAGGAAGTGTTCATGTTTTTCCCTATATATTGCTTACTCAGTTTTCAACTAATTAAAAGAGAGTTAATAGTAGAGGCACATTGCATATATACATAAATTGACGATAGCCTAAAATTGATTAATTATGAGGAAATATATGTCAGTTTGAAATATGAATCATTTTGCATATTTAAATAGTAGTTGTATAATGAAAACTGCTAGAATATAGCAGTTAAAAATCCACCTGAATATCAACAATCACGTATTTTAATGGATATGCTGTTTCTCTGAGAAATTCTTATCTTGATTAATGTGATTTTCAAAATTTTTTAAAAAATTAAAACACATCACAAAGTTTAATAAAGCCTCTATTATCATAAATTCAGCATATTTCATTGTTAAAAATTTAAACCATTTTTCTTTCACCGCATTGTAAAAATTTCATTTGAATAGGCTTCCTTCTCTTTCAAGTTCATGTACTGAATTTCCCACTGTTTCTGCTGCTTGCAAATAAACAACTGTCTTTCTCTGAACACACACATTATGGCTATTGTCTAGAGTTTAAATAATTCCCTCAATTCTCAATCTTTAATGATAACTGTGAGGACAAAAAAAATGAGTAAAAAACCCACCATAAATCTTCCAGAGCTCAACTTTCTTATGAATTAAACATAACTAATGATGGCATAACTAATGCTTGGTGTAGAATACAGTTCATTATTTTAAATTCCTTATAATTCTTACAACTTTAATTGACAACTGTACATATGTGGAAATGAAGTGGAAAATCTATGCAGAATGATTAATGAAAACAGTATATTTATTAGACATATATTAAGTGGAATATGTAACTGCTTCACACTCATCTCCCTCACAGTATGTCATTGCCAGTTTAGGAGATAAGCAGAGGAATTGTCAATGTTAATGGCATTCAATCAGATATATCATGCTGTATTTTTCTTTCAAGCCTTTAATAAAGTGTAGAAGTTCCAAAAAGTGCTGTTTGATCAGGACCAATTTGGAATTATGCCATTTTAACATGATTCATGTGCAATGAGGTCTTGTCATAGTACTAATGATTATAGGAATAATTAAGAGTTCTGAGTTTCATAATAATGCCAAGAGTAAGGTTGCTTGATACCAGGCAGCAGTAGAATGATAGCTCTATTTAGTTTCCATGACCAAGGCTGGAAATAAAAGCATCTCAAGTTATGAATAAAAATCGCTATATACCATATTTTAATTGTATGTATTGATTCTGAAAACCAGATTTTACATGGGGATACATCAGCTATTTAGTTTCAATAACACTAATAATAATAGCAAAACTGTAACATCAGTCATAGCTGAAGAGTTTTAGCTGTAATGATAACCAAATATGTGAGAAAATGGATCAACATTGTTGAGATTACTGAGATCTATAAGAGACTGGTGCCCATATAAATAGTTTCACTCCTATTTGCTCAATATTTGCTCTCGACAAAGACAAAAAAGAAATCATTAACTTTCTCCAATAATTTCTCCAATATATTAACTCAGTGTCCTTCCCTTGATCCTCAAGCTTTTTCACTTTCTTTTGTGACTTCTGGGGCAAGGTGTGAAGTGAGAGTATGGTTTGTTGGGCATCTGACCACCAGGCAAGATCAACACACAATAGTATCTCCTTTAACCTACCCGTGAATTTGTGAACCTGAGGAATCAGTCCTCCATTTTGGGTTGCAGGAGTCAATTTCTGAAGGCTTCTTTGGCTGGGACTATAAGCAATTGGCAACTCATGCTCTATCTGTTTCTAATTGAATTCTGTGATGGTAGTCAGGTAATCTTGGTTTGAAAAGACCTAATACACACTATCTTGCAAAATATTTAAAAATGTAAGTACTTAATTTACAAGTCTGAAATTACTTCAGGGTAGATATAGGTACTCAACTAGGTATCTCTTCAAATGTAATTGTTCTAAGAGTTCTAGTGACGTAATTTTAAGTAACAAAGGGATATCAAAGTCTTAACAATCTAAGAAGTTTAGAAAAGGGTTTTCTAAATTGTTTTATTGGACTATGTCTATATTCACCTATGCCAGACTGTACTTGTTTAAATGTTTGATTTAACCTGGTGTATTGGCTCTGGCTGTGATGGAGTTTCTTTCACCACAGCAGCTCTCAATGCTGTGTTTTGCACTGGTAGCTGGAAAGGTGTTGATGAAAACACCAGTGCTTTGGCTACAGCTGAGTAGCTCTGGCACAGCATCAGGGCTGTCTCTACATCACTGGCCTCTCAGCAGTCAGTTGAAGTTGGGTTAAACCTTGGGAGGGGAAACAGCTGGGACCACTGATCCAAATTAACCAAAAGGAAATTCTATAACATTGGGACACTGCCCAGCAGCAAAAGCTAAGAGAAAGGAGTAGGGAAACATCATTATGGTGTTTGTCTTCCAGAGCAACCACTGTGTTTTCTGAAGCTCTGCTTCCAGGAAGGGCTAAACATCACCTGCTAATGAGAATTAGGGTATACAATCTTCTGGGTTTTTTTGCTTCTATGTGCAGCCTTTTCTTTTGCTTTATTAAACTGCCATTATCTTGACCCACAAGTAGGGTTTTTTTTCCATCTTCTTTTCTTCTTTCCCATCTTACTGTGGAAGGGAATGAGAGAGAGGCTTGGTGGTCAGCAAGCATTCAACCAAGGTCAACCCACCACGTCTGGATTTACACACTAGTCATTTCAACTTCGTATTTATTTGGGGGTTTGTCGTAGGGATGGGATTTTTTTCATTTATACAGCTAAATTTTTGAAAAGTTTTTAATACTAGATAAAGCTGTGACTGGAACCATGGATAGTAGAAGACCTTGGTATCATCACCCTAATAATTTTCAAAAACTATATCATTAGTTATGTTTTTTCATTAATATTCTGATTCAATACTGAAAATTATAAGGATCCCTCAGAATCATATACTTGATATATCTGACAATGCCTATTTGTAAATTAAGACTGTAATATCTTTGTTATTTGATTAGTCACTTGCTACTGTAGTGTTACTATGTTTTCTAGCTATGATAAGTTAGTAAGCAATGACTCTTTGGAAGAGTTTGAAAAAGAAGATAGCATTTATTTAACTTTATTTTGGTTAATAATTTGACCACCTGAGCCAGTGGAAATGTCAATTGTGAAAAAAAGCACATCTACATGAAAGGTTTTTGTAGCAGTCACAGTATTAGCTGAGACTGAGATAGAAAGCATGGAATTAATTTTTTTGTGAATGTCTTAAGTATCTGTGTTACCTCCCCAGGAAGCTTATCCAGATATTACTGTAAAACAAAATCCACCAACTTTCCTCTTCTCAGCAAAAAATGTGTATGCAGTAAGCTTTAATTAAGTTGCTAAGATTTCATGAAACCATTTTTTCTTTCTTTTTAATTCTCCTTATACACTCCACAAACCCCAGCGGAAAGCAAGTGTTTATAAAGATGAATCCCCTGTGGAGTGTCAGCTGTCACAGTCATAGGCTTCCCTTCCTTTAATGAGATCATAAACTCTTTTCTGCTGCAGAAAGCCTTGCTTACATAAACTGTAATCTATTTTCTGAATGGGAATTTTGTAAAGGTTGTCGGTTCATCAGATAGACATTAAAGTTTCTTACAGGGGCTTAATGGGGGATTAGGTATGATCCTTACATTAGATTTCAAATTTAGTTTTCTTGCTAACACAAAAGATTATTGTCCATTAAAAGAAAAATTCTTTTGCTCTTGATTTAGGGACTCATCTCAGAAGGTTTGAAATGCCCATTTTACAATTCAAAAATGTCATAATTTTAAGAATTTTCATAATCCAACTATTTTCTGGATTGCAGTTAGAAGTATACAGAAAGCAGTATTTATCTCTAGAATATCACCAGTGACTACTTGTCGTGGTCTGGTCTGGAGGTGAAGGTGCCGTGACCATCCTCGCTAGAAGCATGTTTAAAAAGACACCCAGCTCGACAGAGGCACAGGTACTCTCAAGCACAGAGTGATCAGCCCTTTGTGCATCTTTAGGTGCAGAGTGATCAGTTCTTTGGTGCACTCTCAAGTGCAGAGTGATTTGCTCTTTGGGAGGCTGCCTGAGCAGCAGGGCTGTGTTTGCCACCCCAAGTGACGCAGGAATAAAACAGTGAGAGGGGGTCTTTCTGATCTCCAGGAGAGCTTCTTTATTCCAGGAGATCTGGAGGGAAAAGGAGCAAAATGGTCCCAGAGGAGAAGTATTATATAGGGTAGACAGGGGCAGAGTTTCACAACTTGGCCAACGGGGAAAAGAAATTGGGAAAGGGACCAATCAGGAGAAGGATTCAAAAAGAGCCAATCAGGAGGGGTAAAACACTGGAACAAAGGTAATAACCAATTGGGGAATGAAATATTAACATTGAATTGAAAAGGCTCATGGGTTGAAGTCTTTTTTCTCACCTTGAACCACAAGGAAAACTCTCAAAGGGACTTTCCAAAGGAGACTCCCTGCGACCTCAAACAGCCTAGGGGTTGCACATGGATTGAAGCCCCTTTTGGTCATCCTGAGCTACAAGGAAGTCTCCCAAGGGGACTTCCTAAAGTGGTGTGACTACAAACTGAGGCAAACACTTTGCAAGGGAGCAAATCATGCTCTGTGGATGGTCCAGGGACCACCACAACTACTCACTAATTAATCTTGTTTCATGGCTTAAACTTGCACTGTTTTATGTTTCTTTTTGATAACTACATAAATGAATTAAAAACCCGACCAAAGAAAAAAAGAAAAACCACCATTCCAGTAGTAAGGACCAAGAATGTGGTTTGTCTGTGAAAGAAGCCTAACTTTATTCCAGACCACTTTATATGTCATAAAACAGATTAGGTGATTTTTCAGAGTGGATGGATATCCTATTAAAAACATGATAAGCAACGACTTGGTATATCTCTGATGAAGTCTTTTGATCATAGATGTCTTAGAAAGCCCTTGGACAAGAGATGAAGTTCAGTTCATTTAACTCTGACTACAATATCTGTGGCTACATCTGACACAGTCATCTAGAATGCTATTTTGTTCTGTGGAGAGTGATAAGTGTTTCTACTGGACAATTCATTCTTCCTTGCAGGAAAAGAAAACAAAATCATCTCAAAATTCCCGTTTGTCTCCATCTCCTGTGAATAGACACTACAGCACACGTGCTTCTGCTATAAGTGCTGGAAGCTCAGTGGATCATTTCTACATACAGTTGCTTTATATTTTATAGGATTGCAGTTGTTTTACATTGCATAGGATTTCAGTTTATAAATTTTAACATGGAAAATTCAAAATAATGTGCACGGTGAAAATATTGAGTGCCTCAACAAGATTGGTTACAAATTATATTTTAGTGCTCAATAAAAATACAAAGATATTTCTTTGAAAAGTGGAGAGAAATTCTTAGCTATATGAAAATTTTAAAAAAAACAAACAAAATCTAAAACAAACAGCAGAACAGAATAAATCACTATATAAAATCATGACACCAGGGTCACTTTTTCCAGTTCTGATATATAGTAAGTATAGATAATATTAGAATTAAGAAATAATTAAAACCCTGCAACAACTGACTGTGAATTCAGGAATGATCATGAATATTGAAAGTTCTTGAGAAAAAGATTGAATATATAACTTTGCCTCTCACTGTGAGAAAAAGTGATTGCTGAGAGTGAAGGATAATGACTTAGACTTATATCAGTGACAACATAAGGATGGTAAATTTGGAACTTTTTGAACTTGTGTTTGCTTTATTTTTTCTATTTCTTTTATTTTTTATGGCAGAACTATTGTCCACTACAAAATTTCCAGGCAGAAATTTTCAGAAAATTTCTACTGGTGTCAGCTCGCTTTCTCACCTACATCCACACCCACTTTGCAGTCATAAATCTCTTTGCCTCAAAATGTCATATAGACTAACACTAAGAAAGAAAAACTAAAACATCATGAATACATCAGCTCTTTGAATTATCTGGATGAAAACTTCTCTGCAATTGCTGGTAGAGACATACTAGGCAAGAATTGCTGTGTAAGTTGTCTTACAATTTTCTTAGTACTTCTACTACTGGCAACTGTTATAAACAGAAGACTAAAATATAAGGACAGTTTTTCTGATTTAGTATTGTACTCATTATCTTATGAAAAACAAGCAAGCAAAAAAATTGCAAATGAACTTTCACTGTGGAGTAAAAGAGATGCAAGTCAGTGAAGGACAAATTTCTCTGTTTCAAGAATCTCCATCCAGATCTTGGAATTACTTGTGTTTTTTATTTCCTGGAAAAAAAAAATCCAAATGTTCTATGGAATCTATTATTTAGCATCTAGTAAACTCACAATCTATAACATTTTGCAAAATATAACCTCTGTGTTATATGTGTGAATACTCTTTTTTGTTATATAAGGACAAAACTCGTTTGTCCTAGAGTTACAAGTTGTGATGTAGCTGGATATAGGGATGTACATATTTTTATAGCCAGGGCATTTAGTCACTAATTCCCTGGTGATCCAAAAACTCCCCAGCGAGTTTCTGCCTAGACAAGAAAATGGACAGGTTTAAAAACTATCAACTGAAATCTTAGCAGACTTTACAATAAACTGTTTGACTAGTAGTTGCATGAGCTCCCCAGGTGCATCTGTGGACAATCCCCATGTTCCTTCCTTCCTGCTGTGCATGCATCAAGAGGTAAATATTATTGCTTAACTCTGTTCTTTAATATCTCAGAAAATCTGCAGAAAACCTGGTCATCCAGGAGACTTTCACAGTAGTTTCTGCTGTGTAATTGGTCAAATCATACAATTTTAATTTAAAATATTCAGTAGAAGGTGCTCCTGAAGATACAGCATTGTCACTTAAGTCAGCTTTTTTAATGCAGTTTAGACAGAATATGTTTTGTACATATCCTAAGGCAACAACAATAAGTCATGCATGCAATCATAAATGGACAAGTTTTGTGGGTTTTTTTTAACATCTACTCAGCTTCTGACACATGATGCTGATTTACATTTGAAATATTGTTCTTAGAAGTTTTTTTCTACTGTATGTTATTGTTGCATGGGAAAGCCAAAGTAACATGAACTTGTCTTCCTCCTAGTAAATCTCTGGTGCTCATTTGAATTTTTTTTTTGTGTTTCTTGTGATCCCATTATCCAGTTCTATCCTTGCAGTGAAGATTCTTTGCTTCCCCTTCTGTTTCATGATCTTTGCTTCCCCCGTTCTTCTAATCACTGATTTTATCTGAAGATTTTATAACAAGTTTTGTAGGAAAGAAGGAATTGCAGTTGTCTTCAGGACAAATATTAACCTTTCCCTGGCTTTAACTTATCTTGAGTTCATTTTCAATTGTACTGCATAAATACACTCAATCATTTGTTACAGGATAAGAGTGCTACTTAATAGACAAGACTGCACTTAACTGAGGCCTTTTTTCTCAGATAGTTTATCATGCAGCAAGGTTTTTAAAAAATCTATCAACAACAGAATCTAGGATCAGCATTTTCAGTCTAAAATGGCCACATTTTCCCTGTATGGATTTTCAATTTATTTTAGGAAGAAGAAATCCACTGTTTACTTCAACATCAGAATGGTGCATTCTGTTTCCTTTGTGTTAAAATCTCTCTCTCTGAAAATGTCTTATTCTTGTCAAAGAATGCTGGAACTGCAATTTTCACTCAAATAACCCTTTCCTTACACTTTCAGGGCCATAGACATTTAAGTAGAGGAGCTGTTGAGGGTTTCATACTTAATCAGAATGCTTTCTTCTCACTGAGATTATCAACTTCAATCTCCAGAGAGTAAGAAAATTCATCACCTGCTTAACAGATGAAGGAAATAAAAAGAAATATAAAGCCAGTTGAGTATTTCTGAAAAGGTACTCTTCCATTCATTCTCTTTCTCTGAGAAGGCAAAAAGGAAAGACTGATAGGTAGACAACCTAAGCATGCATCATAAAACCTTGTAGAAGTTAACTCAAATATCTTTAATGGATGCAAATTTTCTCATTCAGATGACAACCAGAGCCTAGGTTATTTTATGGTCATAGAGCTTGAAGAAGTAGTCTATGAAGTATATGAAACATACTTTCACCATTTGAAAACTGCATCTTTTTACTCCATTTACTTATGATTATGTTCAGCTCTAAGCTTTATTGCTCTATTGTTGCATGAAGTCATATATAAGAACAAGCATAAAATTATGATGTAGTTTGCTTTGTAATGGAGTGAACATCCAATAAATGCTTAGGGACATTACAGATGAGTGAAGCTGTCAAGATTATGCTTAGGTACTTGAAGCTATAGGTTATCTGCATTAGAGCAACTGTATGTATGAAGAGAACCTTAGACCAAATTTTAGAATTTCTTGGAAGTGACGAACTTGGTCATGGCGAGTTTATTATTATTCATACCACTCTTATTCTTTACATTGTTAAGGAGGAGATTACCACAGGGTATTGAATACTGCTTGAGCATCAGCTAACCTAAGTTCATGACCTACGATGTAATAATTTAAATTGTAAGTGCAATGGATTTTTCTGTGTCCTAAATAAAGATTGTGCACTCCTATTTTGTCTAAACAAAACAAAAATCTTAGATGAAACAGTAAGAAAATGAAAAAAAGTTCCAGTAAGCAAAATAAAAATCAAACCAAACAAAATTAAATCCTTTAAATATTTCTTTCCAGCAGTTTTGCAAGAACAGAATAGAATCTCATAAAATATCCTTTTTATTAATTGTCTAAGTCATCCCTTTATATAGACTCTTATAATCTATAATAAAAAACTAAACTAATATCAGTTCACAGTGGAGAAAGTCAACTGAACCATATTAGATTCCTTCTCTATGGAAATTCATTAATTTACATTACCTCAATGTCTCAGCTACCACAGTTTCCCTCAGATTTCTTTTTTCCCCCTAAGCCTATAAACCTTACTGCTAATGTGCTTTCCCATCAAATATTGCTGTGGAACCCTGATTTATTCCTGTGAATTCCACATTTTCAAACAGCAGAGTTCCTCAAAGGATGGATGCTGTTCATCCCGGCACAAATTCATCAATCTTTTGAAATGAAAATACATGAAAAACCATGCTCTCCTTTGCTACTCTGATAGGGTTTACCTGATCTTACTACAACAGGTCAGGTGTGTCCTTATTCAGGAAATTACCAGCACTAGGCAATCCCCAGACAACTATTGACCCAAAATACACATTCTCTGAAATTTGTAGTTTCATGTAGGTAAATCTGTTACATGTGTTAGTCACTGCAAGACCTCTTTTGTAGTTCATTTTCTCCTCTGTCAAGTCACATGAGAGCAAGAAGAAAAGGATGATGTGGGAAGTATATCTTCAGGTTAGTATCAAAACCCAATGTGGTGGTTTGACAGTAAAACCAGTGAGAGACTTCAAGTCAGATATACAATTTAATAGAAAGAAGGTAAAATAAAATGTAATAGTACAGAAGACCTCTGACAGAGTCAGAGCACAACCTAACACCCTGTTAGTTAGGGTGGTGGTAGCAGTCCAGATGAGCTTGTCTTGTTGAAGCAGTGATCCTGTACAAAGGTCTGGTAGCTCTTGTTCTCTGGGAACCCAGTGGGTAAGGCTGCCTGTAATGTCCCAAACCCCAGATTGTATCCAGGTGGGAATGCTTGACTTCTCCCCCTGGGCAGGGCATCTCAATGAGATGATATATTTCTATGAGTCATGCAGTGGGTCCTTGATGGCCCATTAAACAGAGACAGCTCCTGGAGGGAGTTACCTGTGAGTCATGGGCAAGGTATTGATGGACCATTAACAGAAGACAGCTCAGAGGGAGGGGGCCTGGGAAGAACACTGCCCCACCTGGTTTCAACAGATCATGAAGATGGTGATAGAATAAATACTTTATGCACATCCTGCACTGAAAACCCAAGACACCCAGCCTGTCATGACAGCTGTAACTGTAAGTGCAGTCTACCTTAAAGATAATTTAGTAGTTGAATAGCAGCAAGTGCCTTGAAAAATAACATCTCGCAGACAACGGCGCTTGAGCTAGAAAAGTATCCAAACTCTGCGGAAGTTATGATGAAATTTAGGTAGAATTCAGAGCCCAAGACACCTAAATTCATTCTTCCACAAACAGAGGCAGATCAAACAATAACTTCTGCAATACGACCTCAGCTCCACCCCAAAGGGACTGAAAATAAAAACTGATCCAGTGTGCCCAGAAACTGTCAGCAAATGTACCAGAAGCCATGTCATTGCCAAGGGTTGGAGAGAACTCATTCATTTTGTGCTGCTTATCCAAAAAGCAACAGGCAGCCGCAGCATTTGAACTACAGGATGAACTTGATTCAGGACTGCAGTGATAGCCCAGGTACCAAAAGCTGCTGAGGTTTATAGCTGGCTCTGAAGTCCCTAAAACTATTCAAGGTAAGGTTGGATGGGGTTCTGAGCAACCTGATCTAGTAGAAAATGTCCCTGCTCATGGCAGGGGGGTTCTACCAGGTATGTGAAGATGGGAGAAATTTATTCTGGTGATAACTTGAAGGAATGTGCATAAGATAAGTATTCTTAAAAAAAAAAAAAAACACACAAAAAAATCAAACAAACTCTCAGGAGCTAAGTTCTTAAAATATATTTATTTTTACATTGAAATTAATATGTAAATTAAAACAACTTCTCTCCTTCCAAAAAGAAAAAAACCCCAAAAAACTAAAGCCTCACATAGTGTTCATTATTAATTAATTTGACACAAGTTAGTTACATTATTTATGAGGCTGTTAGACTGATATACAAGGCAACTGTCAAGGGTCAATCTGACCCTGAAAATACAATGAACCCTCAATAGTTTCAAATCTTCCTCACAAAGCTGTGCTTTTCTGTGTCCACTGAAAACTCAACTTTTCTTGTGCTAATTAAAGGGTTGGTGGGTTAACAAGACTGTGTTTTTCCGAGAATTCATCTACATGCTCAGAAGACTTGGAAAACATTTTAATTTAAATCCAGGATTTTTTTTTACCCTCAGATTTCTTCTAACAGCTGCAATTATTTTCAGGTATTATACTGAAGACTGTTATTTCTGAGAACATTTAAACCTTTTAATAGCATATATATAACTGTGATCTAGATAGTGACACTGGTTACAGATACACATTATGAAGCATTGATAAAAGGAAATAAAAATGACTGTACCATCTTTCTCATTCTTTAACCTTTTGAGTCTCTGGAGATGAAGAATGTTTCTTATGATTACATGCTAAAAAAGAAAATAAAACAACAAAAAAAAACCCACCCTAGTTTCTGAAAAATTCCTGTAAAACAGGAAAATTAGTTTAAAAAAAATATAATTTGTATATTTTGAGAACACCATTTAGAATTTTCTAGAGAGTATAGAATTTTAGTGAGAGACTCATAAAACCTAGAAAAAGCGTTTCCAGAACACATACTATATGACAGGAATATTTGGTTTGCAAAGTCATCTTTTCACAGAGCTGGTTTTAGTGTTCCCTTAAAACATGACCAGTAGGTATTTCTACAACTTAAGGGGTACTGGAAAAAGTATAATTCCACCTTTTTCTGGGACTTAGTGAAATATGACATAGGCAGTGGATGAGAATAAAAAAAATATCCACTAGGATGTCTTCACTTTCATCAGGAGCTTTTAAATTTCTAATGGAACAGTTACTAGCTATTGGATCTTCTTACAGATATTGTAGGTGAAGATTCAGGAATATTTTTGTTCCTAATAAATTCTGTGCTATTGACCACAGAAGGTGTTCTGCAATTATTTTTAGCTACCTGTAAGGGCATAGTTTAAACACATCATAGTACTTTCTTCACAACCTTCACATAGACAACATTATATTAATAATGACACTGATGCCATACAAGGGAATTTTATATTACTAAACTGCTGTGATGTCAGTGATGTTTCAGTGAAGGTTTCTTTTGAGTTTCTGGAGTTGAAGGACTTCACTCTATGCATTCACTAAAATTGCCTCTGGCTCAGCAGACTGCTACTAACTGAATATATAACAGTGGTTCTTCCTGAGGTTTTGGAAAGGGAATGACACTACAGACAGGGAAGAAAAGCTTATTTCTACTTCATTCATGCCATTGAAGCTGTGGTCTGTGGTCCTGGCAAGTGAAAGGATATGAACATAGAAAAAGCATACTTGCCATAGCCAAGACAGCCACACAGTCAAAGCGCATCTTTAAAAACATCAAAGGGCTCCAAGTATCAGCATCATGTTATCTAGCAGTCTTTCATACCTTTTCTATGTAGCAATCCCATGGGCAGCTCCACACAGCTCTGGCTCTTTCTCTCCTTCTTCTCTCTTCCTTCTGCAGTCCCAGCTCACTGCTTCCTGTCCCCAGCATAGCCACCTAACTCTGTCTGTCCCTCATACAGTGGCTGATCTTATCTGTCCCTCACACAACCTCCTGTCCCTTCCTCCTCACAGCACAGCCAGCAGACTCCAACTGACTCTACCAACTCACTCACTCTTTTATCACACCCAGCCTTGAGGGCAAGGCTGTTCCCACTCTTTGGTAATTAACACAGCTGCAATGTATCAGAGGCAGGATTGCCTTTAGCACTATCTCTGTCTTGTCACACATACTTGGGGAAAGACTTTGAGACAATTTAGTGTGGCTAGTGTGGCATGGCAAAAAATATTTCTGTTGCTGTTCTGGTAGTGGTGATACTTTGGTGGTAGTAGTGATTTTTGGTAGTGGTAGTGATTTTTATATTCTTTTTACTCTGCAGTACTGAATCATGGGTCTGATATAGTAGCATAATACAATTCATCAAGACTTTCTCAGCTACAGGAGGAAAGAGTAATGTCTAAAGGCATCTAGGTGTCTAAACCAAGTGGAATTATCAATGTGCCCAAAATGCTGTTCTTTCTTCATTGACTGCAGAAATACTGTAGATTACTAGTTTAGATTAAATGCACAAATTTATGTAAATTTAAATTAAAAGACATCAATAAAGTGAAAGTAAAGTGACAGCTATCTACAAAAGAATGTATATATGTAACTTATCTCTGTGGAAACATTAGAATTTTTTCTCTAAGACCTTTTTTTCTGTGCAAAATTTATTTTAGAGTAATAGAATCCTTTAGATTGAAAAACAATAGCCTAAATTGATTCTTTTTCTGGTATTATTTTGTGGAAAATCTGTTTGCTTGCTGGTTTGGGGCTTTTTTTTTTCAAGTTCATAGCTTATAGTGTTTTTGGCTTATCAGCCAGGGAGGCTTTTTCATGTATTTCAAAAACCTAACAGTAAAGATCTTGCCAAACATTCTCTTAACTATGGTCACTGCTGTTGATGTGCCAAGGCACCCAGCCAGTACAAGTCCCAATTATTTTTCTTCCCCAGGCAATAAACATTTTCACTACTTGCCTTACTCTCTTCCAATTCATATAGTGAGCCATGCAAACCAATTCAAAGTGAAATGAAGGAAAAGCTCACCAATTGCAGGCATTTGTCCAGGAAGTTGATGGCAGAGGCAGAGCCTGGACACAGCCAAGTAACACTACACAAAATCAAGCCCACTCTTAACTCACTGCCTTCCTCTCGTAAGACACAAAAGGTGAGCCTCTTGGCATTGTGGCTGAAGACTTGGGTACAGGATGGTCAGTGACAGGGAAACAGAAGATGAATGAGTAGAGGGAAGGGAAGGGAAGGGAAGGGAAGGGAAGGGAATGCAGATTTTGGCTAAAAAAGCCCACATTTATCTAATTTCATGTCGGTATCTGCTAACAGATGTCTCCATTTAGATGAATAAACAACTGAATCTTGGTCCTTATTAATGATTATTAGAGGAATAAAGCACCTCTTCTACAAGAAAATAAGTATTATTAAACCTTTATTTGACTTTTTTTTCTTTTTTCCCTCCATTGAGTTCTCCCATCCCTTTCTCCTATCCTTGCTCTCCATTGAGGAAAGTTAAAGTTATGAGAGTAGACTGTTTGGCAGTGGCAGTTTGTTCTGTTTCTCTGTGGTTTTGATTCTTGTTTTATCCAAAATATTCAAAATTTCTTTTAATTGATTTAAATAGTATATATTAAGTTCTTTGACCCTTTTCTTTATAAATTTCCCATTATAGAAAATAAAATGTCTGTATTACTTGACTTATATACTATTCTGCGGGGAAAAAATCCCAAACATTCCCCTCTTTGCAATACTCTTGTTACTCATAGTTCAACATATTTTTGGTAAAAGATTTTCTTTTAATTTCCTTTGTCTTTTCTCCCATGAAATTAAAAATTAAATTAAATTAAATTAAATTAAAAAAGAAGTCCTTAGTTAGGGGCAAAATATATGGTTTTAGAATTTTAGAATTAATGTTTTTCTTTATTTTATTTAAAAGTTTTCATGTCTTCTCTTTAAGAAAGATTGATGGACTCTGTTCTTATAGGAAGGTGAAATATTAAACTTCTGTTGATCAAAATGACCAAACTGAGCAAACCACTGAGATAATTTTTGCTAATATTTTCATTGAAAACATTTTTTTTACATTTTAGCATTTTTTCCTACATCCTTTTGAATTCTTGTGTTCTGCTAAATATCTGGCAGTGCAAGCACTAGGAAATAGAATGTTAAGAAAAGGTGGAGGACAGCCACTTGGAAACTGTGCTGTTGATTAACAATTACAAGAACGGTGTGTGCAAATTGAAATAGGTCCCAGGCTACTTACCTTGGGAAGTACCATGATGTGCAGATGTGAAGGGAACACACCTATTAAGGATTCAGGTAGACAAAATTGTCATGCCTGATACAACTGTCCAGAATATAGATTAATTTTGTTCACTTCGTTCTGCTCATAAAATGCTTTGCTGTGTTGACATTTGGAACCCCGGAGGATAGACACACTTCAGTGAGCTGATGTTAGATATTGGTTCAGCTGTATCAGTTCTGCCCGAACCTATTTACCAGCTAACAAAATCTAAATTACATTTGGAAGCTTATTTGAAGAAAGCAATCCTTGTGCTTCATTGCCCTAGTTTAATGCACTGCTGATTCACTACACTTGTCTACCCATGTAATTCTTCAGAAAAACCTATTTTTAGCAACCACCAAAAAAAATACAAAACAAAATCAAGATATTTTTTTTTTAGTTTTCTATTAGAAGTGTTACTCATGTAATAGAAATTAATAGCACTACTTTCCTTATATGAACCAGTTAAAATTTCACTCAAAAATCTAAAAGGTACTCTTCCTGTTTTGACAGCTGCTCCTTTTGAAGAGCACAGGTGTCCCAGAAGTCCCATGTCACTTCTGCCAGTCATTTGTGAATGATTGATATCCTATGCTCTCTCAAAAACAACTGAATTCAGATTTTAAGGAAATGGGTCAAGCCATTGCTCAGAGTAAATAAGATTAAGGAGGTTTAGTTAGCTGACACTTCAGCTTCAGATGGTAAGATCAATAGCTCTGCTGTCTCCACTGACCATAAAGTCTAGATTCCCATTAGCTATACATTAGCTCAATTGCATATGTTTACATTTTTTAGGTTATATGATAAAAGCTTATCTGCACACCCACACATGAATCCAAAGAGACAATGGCAGATGGGGAAGAGCAAACAATATCTTGTCCTGGCTAGGATAGGCCCAGCACAGAACCATCAGCCTCACAAGCTCAGAGGAGGACAGGGGTGCACTACCAGGGAAAACCTCAAATTAAAATTTCAGAGGAAGGAACCCCATATACTGGCTGAACATCACATACTGGCTCTTCCCAGAACTGTCTCAAACAATTCAGTCCAAGTATGAAAACCATCAAGAAAAGTCAACATTAAACTCCTGTAAAACTGACTGGGAGGTGGGATGCTGTCTGTGGATATGGTATGCAAAGGAGGACCAAATAAGGACTGAAATGCCAGGGACTTTTTGTGGGATTCTTAGGGAAAGAAAACAAAAGTGGGAAAAATAAAAAAAAATTAGGTAATTTGGAGAGGAACAAAGATGGGAAAAAGGAGGAACAAGAGGGGCTTATCATGAGCAACCAGTACACTTCTTTTCCCTGGTTTTGTTTGTCAGTGTCTGTACAGTTCTGTGTTTCTGTCTCCTAGCCTGGGTGAAGGCAAACTCCGTTCTCTCTGTGTGTGTGTGTGTGTGTAATTCTGAGTGCAATAACTGGCTGGGGACCTTCAGTCACGAGGTGTTCATGGCACTGCATCTAGAACTAGACTGACTGTCTGTGTACCATGGGCCCTGGATCAGTGGCTGGACAGACCAGGATAAGTTAAACCAAATGCCAGACACTGGGGTTGGACAGGCATTCTATTTTTTGCAAGAGTAGAAGTCTCAGTTAACATGCCTCTATCTCTAAATTTCTGTTTAATAATCAAGATACATAGGAAAAAGGAACAATAAGACACAGGGATAAGTTTAAAAAGCAGGCTAAACCATTATCAAAGAAGAAAAGCCTTGTTTTTTCCATCTTTTCAAGCATCAGATATGCAGAGTTCATAAAAGTGTATAAGCACCAACATGTGATTTATAGTGTTCCATCCATGGATGGAGAGCATCCTCTCAGCCATTACACTGATAATATGAAGCCTTTGCTTGCAGTAGTTAGGGGGTAAACTTGAAAAGCAATATAACTTATGGGATTCGTTGGATAAAAGAAATAACAAAATGTCTCTTTAACAATCATGCCATAATTCTGTAAATTTCCGAGAAAAATTCAAGTAATTCTAATTAAGAAATGACTAACTAAATTAGTGTCTTGTAATGCATATCCTAATAACAGGAACCAGATGCTACTAAATCTTGATGAGTGTTATTGTCGCTGCCTGGAGCTACCACAGATAGACAGAGTATATTAATACAACGTTCACTTAAATTGGATACTGGCGCTGTCTGCCACAGGGACCACCTAAGGCAAAAACCTTACTTACATACCCCTATTTCTATAAATATTTATGTAGTCATATACTGGCTCTGTGTTATTTAGTAGCTCACACAAGGAGGGAGACATTTCACTTTATTAATGTCCTGGCTTCATCTGGGACAGAGTTCATTTTCTTCTTAGTAGCTGTTACAATGCTGTGTTTCTTTGCTTTATTATGAGAAGGATTTTGATAACACCCTGATGTTTTGGTTGTTGCTAAGCAGTGCTTACCCTCAGTCAAGGATTTTTCTGTGTCTCTGCTAGTTGAGGATCTACACAAAAAGCTGGGAGGGAGCATGGCAAGGACAGATGACGCAAACTGGTAAAATGTATATTCCATGCTATGGAACATCATGCCCAATATAGAAACTGTGGGAGTCACCTGGAAGGAGGCCCATCACTTTTTGTAAATGACCTTGGTATTGGTCAGAGGGTTATGAGCAATGGTATTGTTCATCACTCATTTCTTTTGGGTTCTATTACTCTTTCCCCATCTCTTTATTATTACTACTATTATTATTATTAATAATAAAGTATTTTATATTATTTTATTAGTAATTATATCATTTTTATAATTGTTATTATTATAACTATTTTTTGGTTCAGTCTTTAAGCTGCTCTTATCTCAACCCACAAGGTTTATCTTTTCTTTCCAATTCCCTTCCCCACCTTGTTGTGTGCTACTTAGTTGTCATTTGGGGTTAAACCTGACAAGTAAACCAATAAGATATTGTAGAAGTCAAATATTTATTAGCTAGAAATAGACTCACAAAATCAGAAGACTGTGTTGAAGGTGATGTTTAATAATCACCTAGTACAACCTCCTGACCATGGGCAGGGACACCTCCTACTCAACCAGATTGTTCACAGCCACATCCAAACTGACCTTGAGTGTTTCCAGGGATGGGGCACCCACAACTTCTCTGGGCAACCTGTTCCAGTGTTTCACCACCCTCGCAGTAACAGAACTTCCTTATGTCCAGTCTGAACCTACTCTCTTTCAGTTTAAAACCATTGCCCTTGTTCTATCACAATGGGCCTTCATAAAAAGTCTCTCTCCATCTGTCAGCCAAACACACAAGCTATATCTCCAACAGAAAAGTCTGAGTTATTCCCAACACCAAAAGAGGATTTTTAATAGTGTAAACTTCTCAGTAGCTCAAAGGTGCTATTTTCTCTGCAGTCCAATCAGAGACTTCCACACTCTTAAATATGTCAACATAATGTCAAAAAGTCTTAACTTATTAACTTAAATACTTCTTGCCATGGATTTCATTTTGCTTGGCTGGAGAAAACATGCATTTTAGAAAGGAAGATTTTAACCTTCATTCATAAAAGTCCACTTGCACACATTGTGAACTCAGACTTTTGTATGTTCATTAAATCCCCACAAATTCATAGGGAAATTCAAAATTTTTTAAGAGGCATGTGCAGAACTGAAATGTCATTTCAGGAAATTGTATTAAATATGGATTCAAGTGAGGACAGGGGTTATATGATTTCATTTTTTTTTCTAAAAAGAGAAGTCCAAACTATAAAGTAAAGCTTTCTGTAGGTACATCTGTGATAAACTGCTCATAACCTTGGATATGTTATGTAGAAAGAGAACACTAATTTTTTTTCAAAAGCTGGATTAGGAAAGTTAATTAGGCAATATCTCCACAGTGCTACTGAAATGCAAAGCAGCATGTAAATTCAGAGCATTATTTTTATTAGTATTATTATATCACTCTTTTATCAGGTGCTTTTTCAGCAAAATTTGTCAAACTTTTGTTTAGACATATACCCAAGGAATCTTTGTAACAAGCTGTTATAACACTTGAAGTACATAATTAAGATTAAACGTTACAGGTGACAAAACAGGGTGGTAAAACCCAGGCTTCTCACATAGATTTCAGAGTTAGCTTATAAACACCGTATATCATTTTCTATATGCTGTTGTGACACATTAAGTGAAGGCCAAAATCACACAGGGAGCTTTGGGGATTTGTTGATCAAAGCAATTGCTTCCAGTTTGAAATGCATAATGAGACAGCCCTTTTTCAACTAGCTGTAACTAGCCACACATTTGAAAATGGAAGTGTAATGAGGAACAAATATCCACAGCAGATTTCTTTAGATTGGCTAGAGAAGCATGTCCATGCCCCAGTGCTTCTGTAATGGCAGGCAACAGAATTATCCACTTCCTCAGGATTAGCCTTGGAAAGACTATCCAAAATCAGACTGACTGAACCACCTAGAAGTTCATGTTATCAGAGGGGAAAAGTACTGTAAAATAAGTGATGTATATTAAATAAATATACTGCGTGAAATGCCGGCATATTGAAGTTATGAACACTCAAAAGCCTTTTATGAGGGACTTTTCACATGTCACATATCAGAGTCAAGAACCCTTCAACCTATAGAGACAGAAGCAAATAAAATGTTCTACTGCATGTTTTGAATTCTCTACTCAACTTATTAAAGATTAATTTGTGTAGTTAAATTTTGCTTACGTGAACCATTTAACTACAAAATCTCATTTGAAATAGTAATAATTTTATTCATTATAGTAAATGTAATCATGATTGCAACATACTTCACTGTCTGAAGACATGTTTATCATGCATTCAATAATAAAACTATGCTACTATGAAAATTTTTAACACTTTACAGTTAATTAAATATTTATTACTCAACATATTTTACACAAATTCGAGAAATTCGTAAATGCAAATTTAGTTAATAAAAGCTTGGGGATTGGGTTTTAAATTTCAAACTGCAGCCTGAAATAACTGCAACTTTTCGTAAGAAAACCGAATTTTGAGTTTGTTTTGTTTAATGATAATGATGGCTGTGTTATGGGTCGTGTAATCCCACAATAATTCAAGATGCGTAGTCAATAATTTTAATTTTACTCCTGCATCACCACAGAAAACAGTTATGACTGTGAATGTATGTAAAGTAATAGACAATATTAATATTTTTAGAACAATATTGAATAGTTCAACGTATTTAATGTTTCAGTTGTCTATAAATCCATAAGCCTTAATAATTAATCATTACATTCACAAAGTAATTATTGTCATTAGTCTGAGAATAAATCTAAACAGTCTAGGCACAGTGTTTTTTAACAAGATGACTGTCTCAGTTCACAACTGATATCAACTTAAAGCATGATTTTGGAGAAAATAATTACATGGTACACAGTACAGACATATTACCACACAAAATGAATTCCATTGGGGTGGTTAACCTTGGCCAGCATTCAGACCCTCCCCTCTCCCCCACTTACTCTCTTCCCCCCCATCTTTAAAAAAGCAGGGAGAAACTAAGAGGGAAAAGCTCATGGGTGATGACAAGGACAGGGAAATGCTGACCTATTTTTCATCATCACAAACAGAGAAAACTCAGGTAAAATGAATTAATTAATTGCTAGTTAAAAATAGGGTAGGATATAGGGTAGGATAAAGTTGTGGTTATTTTCTTAACACTTTTTCTCTGCCTCTCCTTTCTTCTCACAATCTTGTCATGCTCCAGCACAGGGTCTTTGACAAAGAATGCAGTCTGTAGGAACAGTCTTCTCCAGTGTGGGTGCCTCACAGTGCAGGGCCACAGTTTTGGCCAGAAAACTGACTCCAGCATGTGCTCCTCTCCATAAGCTGTGGATGACTTTATTATATCCCTCCTTAAGATATCTAAAAGTACAGGGTTTCTAATTAATTCAGTTTTGTTTTGAATCTCTGTAATGGGATACATGTTTATGATTCTCAAAGTTCAGTTTGTATTAATTAAGACACCATAGAGTCTCAGCTAATCAGAATCAGCTTAATCTAACAAAAATGTAATTTGAAAACTAAGATTGATTGACATATAGTTCAATAATCTCTTTTTAAATGAATGATCTGTGGGTGATCATTAGTTTAAAAATTTAAATTTTGTGATTCAAATGCTTGATGGAAAGCACAAAATTATTTCCGCTCTTACATTTTTAGTGTATAAACTTTTCATTAGTCCTTGTTTTTTTCCTTGGATACACTTCTGTTTCCTGTTAAAATATATTTCCCAAGGCAATTTATTATAGTAATGCGTAAAAGCTATCATTGATAAACTCTTGTTTATGAAACCATCCCATTAGTGTAAAAATGTGTTCCATGTACATGCTATTTCCAGCCTGCATGTAGGAGAAAAGACAGTTTTATAATGTTCCTTTCTTTTTATTTTGTTTGTGGGTATTTGCATTTGAGAGGAGCACTTCAAATAATAAAAAAGCTCCAACAGCATTGACAAACCACAAACCAAATACCACTACCAACACACACAAAAAGATCTATTCTTTGCTAATGATTTCTAAAATTCATTGATTTTCAGGAAACAACATCACAATAGGAAAAAAAATCCCACTACAAATCTGGTTTTTCATCTTTTGTCATGCTATTGTGGATTTTTTTATTATTTGTATTTACTATTATAGCTCATTAAGATATGTGTACACTTAAAGAAATGAAAGGAATCTATTAATGCTACATTACCTCAAGTGAAGCTTCTGTGATTAGCTTTGACTGGTTGTATAATGTCTATCTAAGAAAGGTTAGCATAATTGATTCTAACTCCCTGGCTGTATTATAAATTATGGAGCAGGAAAAAAAATACTAATGAATGATTACTGAAAATCACCAGGTAACCTGTGTGAAATCACAATATAATTATATTTTAATTGCAATATTTTTCTCTTTGAATATGATTTTAGAGAGAAGAAATCCAAGTACAGGACATATTGCACAACTATATCAAGAAGCTTCTAAACACACTGAAAATTTGGTCCTTGCAAAACATTCAGGATGGAAATTCAGCTCTATCACTCCCCCTTCCCAGCTGGACAGGGGAGAAAAAATAAGATGGAAAAGGATTTGTAGGTTTTAATAAAGCAGTCTACTAAAGTAAAAGCAAAAGTATGTGCCTGTACGAAGAGGAAAAAAAAAAAATATCCGCTTCCCATCGGTAAGCGACATCCAGCCACTTCCCAGGAAGGAGGGTTTCAGCATGTGTACTGTTTGCTCAGCAAGGCAAACACTGTAAATAACAAGTTCCTCCCTCTCGTCTTTCCCTCTGCTTTTATATCTGAGCTGACATCATAAGGTATGGAAAATCCCTTTGGCTAATTTGGGTCAGCTGGCCTGGTTGTGTCCTCTCCCAGGATCTTTCCCACTCCAGCCCCTTGGTGGGGAGGATTACTGGGGAGAGAGCTGCTGCTGTGCCAGCCCTGTTCAGCAGGAGCCAGAGCACTGGGGTGTTACTGGTGCAAAGCACAGCACTGTGAGGGCTGATAAAGCAAAATGAGCTTCATCCCAGCCAGACCCAAGACAGGGAGGCACACAGCTTTTGGGAAGGACAATCCCATGTAATTCCATTGGTGATATGATGGAAGACTGAAATTGCCTTGGTAACAGTATTGGAAACACCAAATCTGGGTATGGATATCAGAAATAAATACAGGAAAGCTGAGACCAGTGAAAAAGAATTAGGTTTTGATGCATTTTTTATTGAGAGGTAGCAAGGATAGGAAAGGGGAAGGATCAAGGCATGTGGGCAAAGAACAAGCATGGGAAAACAGAGAGAAGAGAGAGTAAAAATGGCTGGTGAACTGTAACCAAGTACATTTTTCTGTTTGAGCCCTGCCCCGATCACTGCAATCTGTCCTATTTTCTTATTAAATCATGTTGCAAACTGGGGTTTTGTGTAATCTCAGTCATAATAAGCATGTGTGAAGGGAGTTTTAGGTGCTGGCAACTGGACATACTGACTGATACAGGCAGCTGCTGTATGTATGTGTAATTTGTTTACAAATGACCAGACAATGAACAGGAGACCCACAGCTGGAAAAAAACAGCCCTTGATCCAATGATTTTATAAATTATCTGGGATCTGAGCATGGACATTAGACAGACTTAAACAATGTCACCCAGATATTTCATGGATCTTTCTGTCAATGGCTGCTAAATTTAGATAGTTTGGGGTGACAGGACCTGTGCATCCACCAGTGACCCATAGTCCTAATCCTCTGTAAAGACAAACAGCCCTGTGCTGCTGTGTTCGTATTTACGTGAGCGCAATTGGTGTTTATCTGGGTGCTGTTAACCCAGTGCTCTGTGGTGAGCCAAGCTGATGTTCTCTGTGTGTGTGCATGTGCATGTGTTTGAGCATCTGCCTCTGCAGTGTGGGCTCCAATTTGCTGCTTGTCAGACTAGGAAAAGAACTCATCAACAGCCACTTCCTCCTCGGTGCTAGAGTGGACTGGATTTGATGTAAATAGACTAGGAAGAAAAAAACCCTGGGTACTGCATTTCAGTGGGAATTGGCAGCTCCTTAACATAAATTCTCTATGTTCTGTGAAATTATCCTACTTTGAATCACTAATTCAGTAATTAAAAACAAAAGGCATTCAGTTCTAATCGTGACTTTGATACAGTTACATGCGTGTGTGTATATGTGAATAGAGACAGAGGCAAATTAAGTTAGCATTCTAAAAATTATATTTTTTACTTGATGAAAGGTTCCTCAGCAGTTTCCTTCAATTTCGTATCATAGCTATCACAAATTCCCAAATATCAGAGATCTCATAAAATACCATTACTTTCATATTTTCATTTGTGTTTCTCATATTAATTTTTTTGTCATATTAATATTTTGTCATTGTAGTGTAAGTTGCCAAAGAAAGATTATCAAGTGGCATTCTACTGTGAATTACAAAAAGGAATCTGAATTTCTATTATTAAAATGGTCATCTATTTTTATCCAATTTCCTCACAATCTTTTAACTACAATTTGCTGCTTTATTCATTCCTGGAACATGATCAGAAGATACTGCTAAAAGGATATTATTCCAGGTTTCACGTATAAAAAAAAAAAAAGAAATTCAATTCAATGGCTGAAAGTGGAGTAAAGAGACAGTGGAAAGTGATGACCTCTTTATAGAAGTCACTTTCATTACAGATAATGAAAGGAGAGACTATAAAACTGAAGTCCCACTATTAAGAATATTGCACTTCCCACTTAAATGTTTGCAAAATGATATTGGTGTTTGAAATATTATGGGAGTATATTTGTATATATGGGAAAGATATATATGGGAAAGAACTATCTTATTCACTGATTCTGATTTAAATTTAATCTTGAAAAAGTACCTATCATACTTCCCAATTACCAATACCTGTTTCTTCATTTCTATAACTTCTAAAATTCATACAATGAAATAATTTCAGAAAAATTTAATTCTATTTCTATGAATATCCAAATGCTCATTAAAAATTAACACTTCAGTTAATTCCTGTTACATGTACATACTCAGGATCCTGTCATGGGTTAGAATGTGGTGGTATAACCCTAGCTGATGCCACATGCCCAGCAAAGCCACTCCATAACTCCCCCTCCTCAATCACACAGAGATAATATAAAGAAAAGGTTGGTGGATCAAGATAGAGACAGGAAGAGGTCACTCATCATTCCTCATACTCTCATAGGGATAACAGACTGGGGAGAGTTAATTGATTTGATTAGCAATTGAATTGGAGTATTGCAATGAGAAATGAAATCAAATCTTTTAAACACCTTAGCCCCACAACTCCCTTCTTCCTGACCTTGACTTTATTCCCACTTCTCTTTGTCCTCACTCCCAGCAGAGCAGGGAGGATGGGACATGAGGGTTGTGGTCAGCTCATCACCCCTTGCGTCTTCTGCTCTGCTGCTGCTTCCTCCTCTGTGTGAGGATTACATTCTCTGCTCCAGCATGGGTTGACTCCCACAGGAGACAGTCCTCCATGAACTTTTCCAATGTGAGCTGCTCTCACACCATAGTTTACAAAGACCTCCTCTGGTGGCCACCAGTTCATACTGCCAAAACCTTGCCGCGCTAACTCAGTACATATCTTTTAAAGGGTATTCAATATCATATATACTGATGTAGATTTATTTATAGTTAATTATTTTTATTTCTTCCTTTTACCACAGCACTTTGAATTTCCATCTACTAATGGGATAGAGAATTGTCAAATCTAGGTATCTGCTTGATGCTGATAAAACAAAAAAATTAAAATAGGAAGAAAATTCATGCTTTGTTTGCTCCTATTTTATTTCATTATGCTGTTCATTTTCTACATAATTTAAGGACAATACATGTTCTGTAAGAAGCTGAGAGTAGTCTCACAGTCACTAGCCCTTCTTCTTATAGGTGACTTCAACTTACTAGGTGACTGTTTGAAATAGCATACAGCAGACAGAAAACACCCTAGGAGGCTAAGCATCTTCCTAAAATGTTGGAAAATTATTTCCTGGCTCACAGTATCTGTAATTCTCAATTTAACTTGCAGAACCAATTACATTTTATGCAAAGTTGTCTTTACAAATATTTATAGAATGTAGATGTGTTAGTTGCACAGGGAGGAAAAAGTCTGCATTAAATCCCACACCCAACACAAACCACAAAGGGATTTCAAAAGATTGATACAAAGCCTAAATTTTTAAGAATAAGCAGGAGAACCAGTTTTTTTTACCATTTGTTGCCTTCCATTATTGCTTGTGATACATTTGTGCAGATCAGTAAGAATTAAACTACTTAATGTTGTCATTGGCAAAACATCTATTTAAGTGGAACTAGACAGGCATGGTTAAAACTTGAGACAGAAAAGCATTCTTTAAAAAACACTAAGCTAAGCCTGACTTTATTGATATTCAGGATTGAGGCAAATTTAGGATCAATATTGATTTCCAAAAAATAATTTCACTAGGTGACAAGAATTAAAGTAAAATATAACCACCCAAACTCTTAATTACAACTCACATTAAATATAAATGTATCAGATAAAAATTAGCAAATTTTTATTTGAACAGAAGTCTTCCATTGAAAAAAAGGCTTTTATATTTTGCACACCAAAGAATCCTGCTACATGCCAATCAGGTCAGCTGATTAAGGGAAATATTTTCATCCACTCAACAGCTGATCCTAAAATGGATCTCAACAGTGAAATGGAATGGATATCCTAATTTGTCAGTACCACTTTAGAGACCTATTTGAATAACACTGTCTCTCACCTATATTTTGACTTGTATATTGGTAGATCCAAAATATGCCAATTTAAATTATAGTTCATGCAGTGAAAATAAACTGGACAAGTGTTTATAAATTCTTCCATGCCACTGCAGCCCAGCGCTGTTCTGGGAATTGTTCTGTCTCTTGTTCTTGTTCCTTGATAATGTTATGTTAGGAACCTTCTTTTCTGGTATCTTCTACTCACTCTTTTACCTCAATAGTATTTCTTTATAAACTATTGGATTATTTATTTATTTAACATGAGTGGTAGATTTCCAGTTCACATTCTTTCTAACTTAATATGGTGTCAGAACTGCCTCAGACTGGTTTGTTGTGAATAAGTTAGGCTCAATAAAAATAATATACTTATTGATATAGGGTCATCTATTTTTAAGTCCATTCTTTGTCAATTTATCTGTCCACATTTTTATTTTCTTATTTTGTCTTTGTTGGGGTGAGAATATTCAGTGTTATCTGATGTTTCCCACTGGCTCTCTCAATAATTGAAATTTGTCAAGAGATGTTAGAACTTTAAAGAATGTCTGCCTTCATTTATGCCATCTGGTGTTCAATGAGGCTTTTTGTGCTTAGTTTTCTTCGGGAAAAGTTAACATCCCTCAATAACTGGAGGTAAGCACATATTTTTACATTTCTACTAGGACTAGGTGGGCCTCTACTTCTGTGTACATAGGCTCGCAGGCATATAATTTTTTTTTAAAAAAAGGCATAAAAACAAAGACTGCAATTACTTAGTAAGATAATACTAAGAGGAGAGAGCTATTTAATTACACAATATAAAAGGAAAAAAAAAAGCCTTTATGCTTTAGAGGACCTGTAGGACCTTGCTGCTTTGTCATACAGCATGTTTCCTGCCCTTATCCCCAGATGTCACATACCCTCCTCTGAGAGTGAGAATATTCCCCACTGAAAAGGTTACCATGACAATAAGGAATCCTATTCCAGTGTGCACTTCCTTTTCTGATTGGTTTGTGTTTGGCGGTGGGTTGTTTGTTTGTTTGTTTGGTTTTTGTGGGTTGTTTTGTTTTTTTGGGTTTTGTTTTGTTGTAACAACCACTGGTACCATCTGCACACTTCTGTTGCAAAAGAATGCCTTTAAAACTCTTCATGTCTAAAAAAGTACAAAAAAAAAAAGAAAAACATTGTGAGTAAACCCCCAAGTTGTTTATCCTATCTATTTATTAGATTTCTCACTGATCCTGTTTTGGAACATATGAAATGGCTTATTTCCAAAAAAAATTTAAAACTGCTCTGGCCCTAAGCAATGTGGTATAAAGCTGCTTGATTAAGAAACAGGGATCAATTCACGACCTTTTATTTAGCAGGCTTGTCTAGCAGGACCCTTACCCTTATGCCACTACCAAAACTGCTGAAATTGCTTTACTGCCAACTCAATTCTCACAATCATTTCAAGGTGATCTGGAAAGCGATAGCTCTGCAGAAGATGTGCACTGGTTCCAAACACACAACCTGAGTGGAAGATAAGCTTCTACCTTATTCTGAAAACAATGATTGAATACAGGAGAAAAAAATGTCCACACTGCCATAGTTTAGGATACATTCTGCACAACTAGAATGGACTGTCATACAACACAGGGAAAATAATTTCATTCCCAATGAACAAATTAATAACCTACAAGTACATTTTGGTTAGCAGATGCAAATTACTCTAATCTTTGCTATAAATTCAGACACCTAGAAATGTGAAATCTTACAAAACAAATTCCCTTCCATCAGGCAGCCTAGATGGGAATATTACCAAAGGGATTAATTAATGACTCCTGATCTGTGTCCAAGCTACTAAAAAAGTGTTACAAAAGAAATGGGGAAGGGTTGGCATTCTTTTTTTCTTGCTTTTCATTGTTTATTATATCTTATTTACAGTGGTCCAGACACAGTGGATAGTTACCTCTATTTTCTTAGATTTTCATTGACTTATTAATTGGATTTGGGTCAAATGTCTTAATCATGTCTGCCTAAACAATGTTTTAATTTTACCTTAATATTTTAAAAGATTTTATCCCTTTATGGATATAAATATATCCAAGAATATAAGGGAGAGAAATAGAATCCTGCTGAAAATTAATTATCTTCATATAAATATAATAATTTTCAAAAACTAGATAAATTTACCTTATTTGAATTAAATATAAATAATATATATGACATCCAATATGGTTATCCTTCAAAAGGCATATAAATTATTTCTAGACGTTGGGTAAGATGACTCCGAAGTTTCAAATACCTCTTGTTTCTGTATAATTTTAAAAGAAATAGAACTATTGAATTTTGGGAAAAAATCAACAAAATATTTTTAATCACTAAAAATCTCAGATTTATTTCTTTTATTTTTTACATGCAATTGCTTAATCTAGAATATGAACATGTTTTCCATAAAGGTGGCTTATTAACCTTATGTGAGGCAATAGCTGTTGTAAGAGTTCCATGTAAGAAAAAAAGGTAAAATGTATTTAAAATTTACAGTTGAGCATCTTTCTATATTTAGTTCAGGATGTTGATAGATTGATAGACAAATACATTTTCAGAAGATGTAGTCTTTTATGTTACCTGCTCCTATGATCATGCTCTCTTAGCAGTGGGTTGTGTCTCTGTGCATTTGCAGATGTATAGAGAGATGCTCCAAACAATTTATGAAGCTGTGGTCTTTTAGAATTCCTGAAATAATTGACAAGAGATAAAATATTCATTCTTTTTCCCCCTATAAATCAACCAAATTGTACCTTGTGCTGGACACACACCAAAAAAAAAGCTATCTAGATAGACCTAGTGACCAGATGAGATTGAAAAGTGAGAAAGAAGCTTTAGTCAAGTTGCAGCGTCTAGATACACCTAAGGAAGAACTTAGGGAAAGTTATAGAAAACAAAATAAATTATAGAATAACATCTTATGTACTAGAAGATGACAAAATTCTGACAATTTCTTCAATTCAGCATTTTTATATGGCAAAATTTGATGGGCCAAGCTCCATTAATTTATAAAATATTCAAGGCACTTAAGGACATGAATAATTTAATAGATCAAACCCCACAGAAAATAATTAAATAAATGTAAGAAATACGTCAGTATTTTCAAACTTGCATGTTTACATTTACATCCCTGTATCCTTATTATGTACTTAACTAAGAATCTAGGCCAGGAAAAAAAAAATCTAGGCCATAAAACTATTCTGTTGAACTAAAAGGGCATCCACCTTAATAAGATACAAGTTCCACTGAATCAAGTTATTATTTTAATAATTATAATGTCTAATTATTCTAAAAGTCAAACTATTTAACTAACGAATTCATTAACCAACTAATGGTTAGTTAGTTGGTTGGTTTGCTGTTTGGGTTTTGTTTTGCATTTTTTTTTGACTTTCAATTGCTAATATGACTTCAGAATAAATTATTATTTGACTTCATGCATTTCTCATTCTCTTCCTGTTTTTTGTCAATTCTCATGCTTTGCATGCTTGTTTATTTTATTTACAGACATGTTTATAATAGTGCAGTCAGCCAACCCACCAAGATCATTTATTTTTATTATATCTAGAGTTTCAGTATGTAAATGAAAGTAAAATTCATAGGAATTGGAATATTAATTACACAATAGCATCTTTTATTATATGAAAATCTGTAAAATCTGACTAGTTAACTAATATCTGCACAAAGAGTTTATATAAAGTTGAATGCTATACACCACACCTTAAGTTTTTGGGATTTTGAAGCTACTTAAGTGAACTCATTAAGGATAAGGGGAAATCTTTTAGCTGCAGTATACTGCCTTAATAAGCAGAAGTGGTGCAATTGAAGAAGTAGTCCCAGTAATATTTATCACTTCTTTGTAAAAGAAACTTCCATTACAATTGCATGCTTTTCTCATCCATTTTTTAAACTGTCATTTTCCAATCTTTCTCATGTAACTACATTTCAGGTTTTCTGCATAAGGCCAAACACTTTAGTATTTAGTCTATGCAGAGTCAAATGCAGAAGTAGATACATTAAAATAAAGTGATGGGTTGCATACACCGAAATATCACTTCCCTTTGATGATATTTTGATTTTCTTGAATCAGTGGACCACGAAAGTTCATTTTGACACATACTAGCTCAAAATAAAATCTCCTCCAGCTCTGCAATCTCTTTTTTTTTTAGCATTTAGGCTACTAAAAAGAAAGAGCTCATGCTCTCATTCTACTTTGAAGACAAAAAACCAATTTTGTGCTGAACCACAGGAGGCATAGCGGGACCCAGGCATCAAATACTGTTGGACATAAGTGGTTTGAATTCTTAGATGGAAAGGTGCATGTGCAATACAGAAACATCTCCTAAAGTATTGAAAATGGAAGAAAACTGCTTGAGCTTGATCACATAATCAGAAATCCACTGAAGTTTGCGCTATTCAATGTCAGCGGGGGAAAAATAATTTGTTTTTCCGGCTTCAGGATGGTTGGTGGGAAGAAAAAGTTGTTGCTTCAAAAAGATGCAAAGATAGTGAGGAGAAGAGCTAAGTTGCTTAATTAAAGGTTGTCAAAGAGGACACATTATCAGTGTTGTATGAACTGAGATAAATAAGGCCAGTGAATATTTGGGATATTTTTATTTATATATTTTAATTAAAATAAAATACAAACAAAACTTTGCTTTCTAGAACTGTTTTCCTACAGTAAACTTGTAATGAAAAGAACAACTCAAGCGAAAACACACAAAGAAAGAAACTCAGTTATCAGCAAGAAATATTAATCTTTTCAATTCTAAAAGAAACCAAATACATGTTTCAGTTAAATGGTACCGATGAATCAGGATTTAATTATTCATTATGAAATTTTTAATGAGCTTTGTCCTCAGCAAGGAAGTCAATGGAAATTTTGGACAGCTTAGACTCCAGGATTTAGCCTGCAATAATCCACGTTTCCATTTTCTAGCCAAAATGAACCTGACACAAATCCAACCACTTAGAGAACTTTATGAGCAGAATTGGGGCCTGACAATTAGGGAATACCCTAACATTCCAGCTTGGAAAATAAATTCATACTACAGTAGCAGAAGTTTATGTTCCAGGTATAGAGCTGAAAAAAATTATAAAGTCAAGGCTTTTCATCAGATTTCTGTAGTTATTCCCTAAAGGTATTTTCATAACTCAAAATTTGCTCATTCCAGAAACTGGAGATCAAAATTAGTAAATGATGACTACAGAAAGAACTGGTAGGATTAATTTTCTTAAGCAGATGCCCTGTTTTTAAAGAGTTAAAAACTGTGTAAAAACTGGGGTATTGGACACTCATCCCAGCTTTGTGTTATCAGTGAACTTGCTGAGGAGGCTTTTGCTTCTTCACCCAAGTCATTGATGCATGGGTTAAAGAATACTGGGCCCAGTACTCAGCCTTGGGTGACACCACTAGTGACTGGCCTCCAACTGGACCCTGTGTTGCTGATGGGATAACAAAACATTAAGAGATGAATGCATCTAGGAAGACTGATGAAATGCTTTAGTAAATGCTTGTTTGAGGTAGTCTTCCGCATTCATTGTCAAAATTGTTTTACAATTCAGGCAGTGATTACATTAGCAAATAGTGTGGTTCACTGGGAGAACTACAGAGAAGAATGTTAGAAACCTAACTTATACAATTTACGCATTCACAAGCATTTTCTTAGGAGTGCTTGTAGTGTATTCACAGTAATGGTAAAGTTCACAGATGCCCTACAAAAGTGCATTTCTCAGAATAGTTAAATTTTGAAGAAATCTGAAGTACATAGTAAGAAAACATTATGTAAGCCATAGGACAAGAAAGCCACGTAGCTGGTGCCAGCTAGGAAATTTGCTTCAGAAATGCACTCTTGATAAAACTAAAACAGTAATATTGACCTATTCTGAAGTCTTGGGCAGATAAAATTTGCTTGTATTTACATCTGGCTCCTTTTCTTTTTCTGACACATTCTCCCCCACCCTGACCACTGGTTTTCATAAGTCATTTCCTATTTTGAGACACCACTCCATTACAACCAACCATATTTTTCTCTATTGTCAAATAATCCTCATCATCTTTCAGAAATTATAATGTAAGTTTTGAAAGTAATCTCTTAAGATATTTTTTCATATTCATCACTAATTTTCCATTCATTTAATTTTAATTAATAGAGTGAATTTTATATGCCTATTACTGTCTTCATTTCTAATCATTACAGATTCTGTACTTGAAATTGAAGAAACTAACTAAATAAAAAGTGCACATTATAGGAGAAACAAAAATTCTAGAGATTTCTAAGAAGCTCATTTAGACACTACAGCAACTTATCTGAAATAATGTGTATCAAATTACTACCATTTTAAAATTAATTCATTTATTATAATTATGTTATGCCACCACAATATTTTACTGTCAAAAAATTTAGACTAACCTTACACAATATAGAATGACTAAATGGAGTAATATGATTCTGAAGCAATTAATAGCACATTTGCTATTGTTACAATAAAGAACATCCTTGTGGCTTTGTCTCTTTGTACAATTAATCCTAGCAATTTCAATGTAATCCAAAGAAATTTAGCACCCCCAGGTCCCTGTCCACTGGGCAGCTTTCCAGCTATTTTTACACAAGCCTGGGGTGCTGCATGAGGTTATTTGACCCAAGTGCAGGACCTGGCACTCGTTCATCTGGCCTGCATATTGGATCTTGTGCTCTCCTCAGAAGAGAATCAATTACAATACCATGTCCTTTTTTTTTCCTTTATGGAAGTGGTTTTTGGCTCTCAGGGTATAGGGTGACTTGGTAGCACATTCAGATTGGTTTCTCTTGCAGAACTTTGTATCAATGCTGTCCTGCATGACATCCTTATCTCTAAATTGGAGAGACATGGATGTGACATGGAACTTTCCATGGAAAAGGCATTGGCTATATGGTCGCACACAAAAAGCTAGCGTCAATGGCTCAATTTCCAAGTGGAGACTAGTGATGGGTGGTTTTCCTCAGGGGTCAATATTGGGAATAGCACTATTTAATGTCTTTGTTGGTGACATGGACAACGGGACTGAGAGCACCTTCAGCATGTTCGCTGATGACATGAAGACGTGTGGTGCAATAGACACACTGGATGGAAAGGATGCCCTCCAGAGGGGTTTTAATAAACTTGAGAGGTGAACCTGTGCAAACCTCAGGAAGTGCAAAGCACTATATGAGGATCATGTTGCCTGAAGCTGTGGCTGACCCATCCCTACAAGTGTTCTAGGCCAGTTGAATGGCGCTTTGAGAAACTTGCTCTAATACACCCGGAGGTGTCCTTTCCTAGAGCAGGGCCAGTGGTATTAAATGATGTTTAAAGTCTCTTTTAACCCAAAACAATCCATGAGGCAAGAACATTTTGGAAAGTGGCGTAGCCACAAAGGAGACATGCCTGATGTGCCAGTCTGGAATTTGTTGCCGTATCCTTTATGCCACTACATTATGGCAAGTGGAGAGAGAATAAGAGATCCTCCACAACCTTTATTCTGTTTTCACTTTTCCTTTATTCACAATTGGTGTTTCTGACCTTATACATGATGCTATGTTATTTCTCTGACTTGATAAATCAGGACTCCGGAAATCAAATATATCTGCTATTCTGTAACACCTTGGTTTTATTTACATTTTTTTTCTATTTAGTTCTTGTATTTGCCTGCAGGAAGCCAGAAGCTGATTTTGTTAGTAATGGAAAACTCACTCTCTTTTTTCAGCTACTTATTACCAATCTGAGATAAAGTAATCAAAATAAGTTTGTTTTTAAAACTTTTTGTAATTGAACCAAATTGAGTTTCAATTTCTGGAGAAAAAAAGAAAAGCTCTTATATGGGCAATGGAAGCTAGCAGGTGAAATTTGAGGAATAATTTAATTCTGGCTACAGGCTTTCATTTATGATTTTATATTATGGTGCTAATATGTCCTCATTTATAGGTATTCTTTCTTATGGAACTATAGTACTGCAGTATAACATTTCAGGTTTTAACAGTATGGATCATGATTCAGTAAAGCATAACATCATTGGACTAAAAATGATTTTTCACACAAAAGATTAAGTGCTTAAAGTATTGAAGTTATCTTTTAGTTTAAGTTTGACAGTTGGAAACTTACAAATAACCCCTCCCAAATCAGCACAATGTGACTTTGCAGTTGTTCACTGGAACATGCTATATGGGTTATAGATACAGAAATCCTCCTGTAAAACATTAAGAAAAATACCCAGAAACATATTTATTGCACTTATTTATTTTTTATTGGAAGAGGAAATATTTCCTCCATTAAAATTATACACATAATAATTTAATTATTTCTAAATATATGCAAACTCACTCCAGCATAAGTGGAGGACAGGTAGAGAACAAATAGTGCAGGGCTGAAAGAAAAAGGATGACTTCAGGAATGGAAAAACAGGGCAAAATGAGGACTTCTTCAAGTGAGCATATATACTGGGCTTGTGTAGGAAGCTTTTCCTATCAGGAAGACCACAGGGGGAATGGAAACAGACCTGCTGCTGACCAAAGTTGAGCCCATCAGCAATGGGAACAATGCCTTTGTGATAACATAGTTAAGAAGCAGGAAAAATTGCTGCAAAACAGCAGTTGGGAGAAAAGTGAGAACCTGCAAACCCCAAGGTCAGAGACGGAGGGGCAGGAGCTGCTCCAGCTGCAGGAGCAGAGGTTATCCTGCAGCCCAGGGGGCAGGCCACAGTGAGGCACGCTCTCCTGCAGACCCTGGGGGTCCATGGTGCAACAGATATCCACATACAGCCCACAGAAGACCCCACAACAGAGCAGGTGGATGTGCCTGAAGGAGGCAGTGAGTCCATGGAGAGTCTGTGCTGAAGCAGGCCCCAGTCAGGACCCCTTGAGAGGAGTCCATGCTGGAACAGGCTCCTGGAAGGATCTGTGACCCTGTGGAGGACTCAAACTGGAGCAGTCCACTCCTGAAGGTTTACAGCCCCTGGAAAGGACTCACAATGGAGAATTTCACTGAGGACTGTCATTTGTGGAAGACTCCATGGTGAAGCATGGAAGAGTGTGAAGGAGCAGCAGAGACAATGTGCAATCAACTGACTGTAACCCCCATTCCCTCTTCCCATGCACTGCTCAGGGGGAGGAGGTAATCAGGACAGAATGGGAAAATGAGGAGGAGGAAGGGGTAGGAGGAACGTGTTCTAATATTTGTGGCTCATGACTGTATTCTGATTTGATTTCTAATAAATTAAATAAAGTTCCTTAAGCTGAATCTTTTTTGCCCATGACAGTAACTGGTGGATGATGTCTTCCGGTGCTTATCATGATGCACAAGCTTTTTGTTGCATTAACCTCTCCCCTCTCTAACTAAAGAAGTGAGTGATAGAGCAACTTTGGTGGGAGCCTTGTGTCCAGCCAGTGTCAAATGATAACAACACACTTGTGTTGAAATGCTTGCAGACTAGAAAAAAGCCCAGGAGGACCCTGACACTATATGTGGTCAGAAGAATAATTTAGGTGGAATAGCTAACCTGACTCGAGTTCTGTGATGGAAGGATCAAGGCCCTTCAAGATAGATATTGAGAAAGGTGATGATGATATTTCCCTCTCTGTGAAGGAGCAGCTCAGGTCTAGGTAGCTCCACTGTGACATGTATGACCTGCAGGTTGAGAGTGTGTGGGTCAGTGTGAGAGGAGGGGCAGTATGAGTGATGCTGTGGTAGGAGGTTGTTCCAGACCACTCAATCAGCATGAGAATGCAGAAAAATGTCCATAAATATCTCTATCACACACCTAGGATGTTATGGGGAACATTAAACATCCTGACAGCTGCTGAACATATGAAGGTGGTATGGGAGGATGGAAGCAGTGAAATTTGCTTCAGTTGCTAAATGGAACAAATGAGAGGATACACAGCTGGATCTGCTACTTACAAGGAAGAACTGCCTGGGGATCTGACAGTCAATGGCAACCTTTTCTGCAATTGCCATGAAACAGTGGAGTTTGATTTTCTCACAGGAGCAAAGAAGAAGCATAGCAAAGACCTTGGACTCCAGATGAAGAGATTTTAGTTTATTCAGGAAAATTTACAGGTGGGTTCCTAGAGGCTTGCTCTGAAGGGCAAGGGAGTTCAAGAGAAGTGTCAGGTCTTTCAGGACAGAATCTTCCAAGTGCAAGAAATATCCCTCACAATACTTGGCAAACAATATATCAAGAGATCAGCAGAGACTAAGCAGGAAGTTCATGACAGCTTTGAAGTAAAAGGGCAGTACAGAGAAGATGGAAAGAGTTCAAAGGAGATTCAAAGGAGGAATTTTGAAATATACTCACCAGACAAGCTGACAACAGTTGAAAATTGTAGGATGATGCCAGAAAAAATAGCCCAGCTGGAGCTGAGATTTGTAAGGAATATGAAGGGCAAGGTGAAGAGCTGAGTTTGTAGTAAAAAAAAAAAAAA
>VZDJ01007754.1:8340215-8397070 GCA_008694505.1 Cyanoderma ruficeps
AAAAAAAAAAAAAAAAACAAGGAAAATGTGGACCCTTTGCTGAATGGGGTGAGTGATTTTGTGACAGTAGACACAGTTAGGGCTGAAATGCTTCATATCTTTGTCTTCATCTTCACCAACAAAATCCTCCAGTCTTCCACATACAAAGAAAGTTTTGAAGGTAGAAGACAAGTACCAGCAGTGGATAATGATTGACACAGGAACTTCTTGAGAGAATTGGACAGCTACATGTCTTTGGGATGTGACAGACTACGACTTATGAGTGCTGAGGGAGGTGGGTAATGTCTTTGTGAGACCATTCTCTATAATTTTTGAAAAGTCATGGAGACTGGGGAAGTCCCCCATGAATGGAGAAAGGAAAGTGTTGCACGCACATTCAAGAAAGGTGAAAAAGACATCTGGGGAACTAATGGCTCGTCAGCCATGGTTCAGTGCCTGGGAAAATCATGGAGCAAGCTCTTTCAGGAAACTCTTCTGGACACACAAAGGAGATGAAGACAATTCTGACAGCATGAATTTACTGAGTAGGAATCAGAACACCCTCATGGTCAGGTGGATTGAAAACTCTCTAAATAGCTGTCTCAGAGGATTGTGATCAGAGCAACAAAGTCCATGTGAAGGCCAGTTACTAGCTGTGTACAAGGGTCATTAATCTTTAATATCTTTGTTAATAAGATAGATGATGAGGTAGAGGCATCCTCAGGAACTTTGCAGTGATAAAACACTGGAAGGATTGGTCAGTACATAAAATTAAATACACTGTAATTCAGAAGATGTTTAACAGCCTAGAGAAATGAACCAATGGGAATCACAGAAAATCCAACAAAGGGGGCCATTCTTGGGCAGGAATGACCCCATCCAGCAATTTATGCTGAAGGCCAACTGTGTTTAAAGCAGCTTTGCAAAAAGAATGTGCGTCCTGGTAGACAGCAAGTGGACTATGAGCCTCGAGTCAAAGAAAGTTTGGCTTCATTATGAATACCGTTGCTTTCAGGTCAAGAGTGTGATCCTTTTATATTTCTAGATATTACATCTAGTTTTGTTCTCCCTGCTCCTTTCAAAACAAGAAAGATACTGATAAACTCAGGTAAGTGTTGGGTAGGGCCACCAGATCAGTTAAGACTGATGAATTTGCCCTTTGAACGGTGGCCAAGGAACTGGAACTGGTTTAGCCTGCAGAAGAGAGTTGCAGGAGACCCTAACAACAGCTCCTGAGCACCTGCAGGGTGAAAAACCTGAAGAGTATCTGTGCTGGTTTTGAATGGGGTACAGTTATTTTCTTCACAGTGGCTGTTATAGGACTGTGTTTTGGATATATGCTGAACACAGTGATGACAGTAGAGAGGTTTTTTGGTTTTTTTTTTGTTATTACGGAGCAGGGCTTGCATAGAGCCAAAGTCTTTTCTGCTTCTTGTCATAATGGCAAGAAGGCTGGAGATGCATATGCAGTTGGGAGGAGATGCAGCTGGGACAAGTGACTCATACTGACCAAAGGGATATTCTGTATCATATGGCAGAGCATTCAGTATCTAAAGCTGGGGGAAAGAAGGAAAAAAGGAGGGGACATTTGGAGTGATGGTATTTCTTGTACAAAGCCACCATTACACATGATGGAGCCCTTTTCTGAATAACTGCCTGCCCATGGGAAGCCATGAATTAATTCCTTGTTTTGCTTTGCCTGTATGCATGTTTTGCTTTCCCTGTTGGATTGTCTTTATTTCAATCCATGAGTTGTTAGCTTTTACCATTTTGATTCTCTCCCCAGTCTCAAGGGGGCACTTGGTTGTTGGCTGTGGTAAAACTATGACAGTAGTGCAGGAGGAAGGGTGAAAAACAGTAAGCATAATCTGAGATGCAAGAGGTTCGTTTGTGCCCAAGATAAGGAAAAAAAAACCTTTTGTCAAGCCATGTGTACACTCCATCCTTGCAGGTTTTCAAGGACTTTACCAAGCCCTGAGCAACATGGTCTTACTGAAAAGCTGACCTTAATTTGAGCAGCAGTTTGGAGTAGAAACATTTTATATTCATTCTAGACTGAATTATTTATGTTCCCATGATTCTGTGAAAGCAGAATTTAACAACTGCAAGCATTTACAGACTTGTATCAGTGTGGAACTAGAAAGCCTTGAACACGATGTGCAGCTAACTCACAAGAGAATAATGCAAGTAAGAGTGAGAAGAATGTAGGATGAAAGGCTGTAGCACCCTTTTTACTGATTTGATTTTTATTCTGTTTAAGAGGATTGGAGAGGGTGTACAGTGACAGTAGAATTGTCTGGTAGGTAAGGATTAAAAAAATTAGGATGGACTTCCACTTCAGTCCTGCAGCCAGGAAAGCAAATATTTATTTTTTTTCTGGAAGAACCATGTGGCCAATCTTTGCATCCTTAGAAATTCTTGAATGTTTTTTCCTCAGAGCCTGGAGAATAGGGATGGATAGTAAAATAATGATGTTAGGGAAGGAAAAACTATCTCATCAAAGATTGATTCGCTTTCTCTGAAAACATCTGTAGTCTACATTAAACTGCAGAATGGCTTGTCCCAACACTATGATTTTTGATTGTGGAATGCTTTTGCAAGCAGACATTTAAGAGTCTGAGCTCTTCCTGGGGTTCATGAGGCTGGTTAACAAGAACCAAACTGTAAGTTTCATTTTTGCAGTTTGAGGAAGCAAAAAGAGTAGCACAGAAATACTACTGTGCATTTCCTGGAATTCTTTAAAATTATATAAGCAAATATAAAGGTGGATGTCAAATAAATGTTAAAGAACACAGAATTAGGAATTGCTCTTCTTAGTATTCAATATCTTCCATAAAATCCTAACTTTAAAAGATTAATTTTTTTTTCTCAAATGCATCAGCTTTAAGACCTTATACATTTTACTTTCCCTTTGTGAAATATGCATAATTTCATCCAGGAAATAATTTGCATAATTTGATCCAGCCATGTTGACTCCCCAGTCTTCATAGGTTGTCTCCTAGCTTTCATGGTTCTTAAGAGTGTCATTCCTGGTAGAGCTTCAAAATATTGATACTTCTTCCCCAGCTAAAAGTTCAGTGTCATACAAAAATTTCATCATAAACATGAGCAATCCAGAGAACAAGACTATTTATACAGTTTTTAATAAATTTATTCAAAATAAAACAAGTCTGAAACAACTCATATTTCCTTGATAAGTAATTTACTGTGGATCATTCGGTGGCCTACATAATAAGCTTATCTTCATACACAGCAGCTGATTTTCCTTTTCAGAATATATGTGTCAGTTTTCATGATTAACTACAAGAATCAGGATATGGTTAAAACTAAAGAAGACACTACAGGGTAATCTTCTCTGGAACTGGATATAAAAGTGTTCCTCAAAATCCTTCTATTGCAAAATACATTTCTTCTAAGCCAAATGCATAGTTGATTATTTCCTCTTTTAGATGTATTTTATTAAATTGCTTGAAATCTTCTTAAACATTCTTTTTTCTGAAACTCTATTGTTTAATACTTTTCACTAGTCTTATGGAGATGCATGAAATAATATAAGAATACAAAATTTAATTTTAAAATAAGCCAGAAACAGGTTTCAAAGTTGTTTAGGTTTATTTAAATATTAAGTACTTTTAAAAATTGTTATTCTGAATCTACATTAGTAAAATTGATTTTTTTGAAAAGGAAAAAAATTACATTTTCAAATATGGAATAAAAGCATAATTAGCTCTTGAAATTCCCTTTGAAACTATCATTCCAAAATCTAGTCTAATGGCTGTTAAGTGAGAGTCAAGAATTGCTATGTGATTCATCTACATTTAGGCTCCTTTGTAATCAATTGAAAGAGTGCTATTTATTTATCTTTTTTATACATCTAATATGAAATTAAATTGACTGCTTATCAGAAATGTCTCTTTTTCTCTATTCACCATAATGAACATGTAGAGTGAATGACTTAGAGGTTTTCACTTGGTCAAATTGAATTGTTGCTGCTTACCCACCATATAATTTTGACAGAATTGCTTCAGGTTTCCTTCAGCTAAGGTACAATTTCATCACTGATTCATTATAATGTTCGTATTAAAAGTTTATATTGTATTTGGATGGAAAAGCAGTTAAACTACATCGTTCACTTAATAGAGAAGTTTCCAATCTTTTCCGAAATTTGAGGGGAGATAGAAAACACATTATACATCTAAAAGGTCACTAGGATCTTCAGCCATTAAAATGAAGACCTTGACAATAGGTAATGGGAGAGAATTCTGAATATGATCTCACTGTGTTCATAGGTGTTTTAAGTCCATGAAATTAAGTTTTTGGCATTTAGCAGTAACTATGGATATGATTGCCTTTATGCATATTGTTTTTCATTCATCTCAGAGAATTCTCTGAGAACTCTCAGACATTTGTCCTGCCAGTTCACCTCAGGAATGGATTATTCACCATTTCTAAGAATAAGTTGTTAATTACCCTTACTGGGAACATGTTCTTACCTCAACTGGTCTTATTTCAATTTTTGAAAATCTCTATTTCTCATTTGAATGGTATTCCTTTATGATTGTCATTAAATCTTTACTTTTAAAACCATGTAAGCCATGTACTCGTTAATGTTGCATAATTTTTTAATTTTAGAAATCAAACTTTTGTAGTACAAGACAGCCATTGTAGGCTTTCTGTGCAATCAGTGGAGAGAAGTAGAGATCTCTAGAGGAAACCACTTCTTCTCTCTTACCTCATTATTTTAAGAAGAAATTGTCACCTAGAAATACCATTTATTCCTTTGAAAATGACGAAAAATGCATTTAAGGAACTCTCATTTTCTAAACGAATGTATATTACTTTATATCAGGGAAAGTATTTCATAATATAATTTAATAATCAGACAGCAGATGGAGGCCTCAATTTAGTAGCAGTGAATTGCCTAGGAGCCTTATTGATTATTTGTCATAAATCAGAAACTGCCTCTGTACAATGAGTGCCAACAAAAAAATCCTTTTTTTTTCTTTAATTTTATTATGCCCATCATTCAATTCTATTTTTTAAAATAGAGAGGTGGGGTATTTTATAGACTATTACAGAAGTCATCTGATTTCTGTGAATAATATAAGTAGGGAATTTTGTCCACTTTTTATTGTGCAGTTTGTTATAAAATCATAGAATCACAGAACAGTTTGAATTTAAAAGGATCTTAAAGAACATCTAGTTCCATCTTCCCTGCCATGGACGGGGATGTCCTTTACTAGATCAAGTTGCCTACAGCCCCATCCAACCTGGTTTTGATCACTTTATTGATTAGGCAAGAAGTTGGTTTGGTTTTTTTTTGGTTTTTTTTTGGAGAACACTAAAATTAATCTCTAGAGAAAAGAAAAAAAAGGGGGGGGGGGAGAATAAAAGAATGGCTATAAATATAGGTGGGTTTTTTAAAGTTAACAAGTAAAAAAGTCAAAAACCCACCCACAGCAGGCTTTTTCTTAGGAGTTCCATTACCCAATGGGGGAAACGTATTCCTCCTTAAGAGAGGAATAAGGGGGGAAAAGCCTGTGAGAATCAGCCCTACAGACTGTTGTTAGCTAAGGAGGGGGAAGATGTGCACCAGGAGCTGGAGCAGAGATTCCCCTGCAACCTGTGGTGAGGCCTCACTGGGGCTGGTTCTTCCCTACAGGCAGTGCAGCTATGTTTCCTACAGCACCTAGATATGGTCTAAGTAGCCGTGCATGACAAGGCCAAGCTGGAGAAGGCTCATGACAAGAACTGGAGCTCATGGAGAGGACCCATGGTAAAGAAGAGGAAAGACACGAGGAGGAAGGAGTGAAAGAGGAACTGTTATGAGTTTAAAATAATCCCCATTCCCCATTTCCTGGTGCCACTTGGAAGGTTAGAGGAAGAGACAGAGAAGTGGTAAATGAAGCAGTGATGTTCAGACTGAGGAGCTGAGGTGAAATAAGTTGTTTAAATTTTTTTAGAATTTCTTGCTCAACATCCTAATCCACTTTAAATTAAAATACTCTTCTCCTAGTTGAGTCTGTTTTGTCTAGGGTGGGAACTGGAAACTGGCCTCCCCATCTCTTATCTTGAGCAATGAGCTTTTCTACCTGATTTTTGTTCCCTGTATCCCATCAGCATTTGTCTGTAATTCTCATTTCAGACTCTAAGATGAGAATTTCACCTAAATTTAAAAAATTATAGTATGAAACCAGCTCCCAGGGAAAGAATATTTGTTGCAAGGTGAATACTGACAATATCTAGAAAAAGAAAATTATATAAATAAGAATATTTAAGGAACTAACTTGCCTGTTTCTGCCATCACTAATGTAAAAACACACACAATACCATTAAGCAATACATTTAGAATTCTCAAGTCTGTTTAGGTGTATTTTCGAAACCTACATTAGGGAGAACAACCCAAGAAACCACCTTCTAACATCTCTGAGATTTCAGAATCAAACTGTTCCTAATACTCAAGGCTTGGTATATAATTTATGCATACAATAGAAGAAAAAATCTCATTATTAAGCATTTCTCAGCCTGAGAAAATTGGTTTCCACTCCTACTTCAGCCAGGAAACTCAATACAGAATCCTCACCTTAGAATATAACCTGGGAGAAAGAACAATCTTGTTGTTCCCTGAAGTGTCTGTTCTTCCTTGAAGTTCCCTGAAGGTGTCTGTATTGTAATTAATCCAAACCAATTTTACAGTAAGTTCAAATGCATTGCAGTAGCTAGTGAAGAGAGATAGGCATCTTCAGAGGACAATATAAAACATTTATCTTGGCTTAGCGTAAATTGTCCGAATGAGATACTTATCTGTCTTGCCCTTCGTTATGGAATGACTGACATACATTTGCTATCTGGTTTTAAGATGTATAGAGGTAGCACAGCTGAAATGTTAGCCAGCAGTCCTACAGACATGACACATTTCTTAATTCACCCAGAGGTTAAGTGGAATAGAGTTGGTAATGACAAAAGTTTCTGCAGTTTGTTGTGACAGCTATATCCCTCTCTTGAGATGAACTAAACTCCCTATATCAACTCCCTTGAGTTGAAAGAAGTACGGTTTTTCTTTGCCCATTCAGTCTTCTTCCTCGCCCATTCAGTCTTTTTCCTCATTTTTTGGGTGTGACTAGAGTATGAGTTCATGGCAATTTATGGTAATCATTTCCGGAAGAACTGCTAATGTTCGGAATATTTTCTTAACTGAAAATATCTTTCCTTTATTTATCATGCAGCTCCAGCTGTCAGCATGCTACAATGAGCACTTCCTATTATTATACTAAGCTCCTTTGTCTGCAAAATACAGCTTTTAAAAACCAAGTAACTAATACTGCATAGGTGATTATGGGAGCCATTGTGATCACATATGAACAGAGTAGGAACAGCTGGTCAAATAATGTAGATCATAATATACAAATATCCTCACTAATACACAGCAGGGAGTTAATTGTGCTGTGTGAACCATTATTGTCCATTGTTCCTGATTGCACAGATTGCAACTAGGGATCCAAAAAAGTCTGAGAATTCTGGATATTTTTTGACGTTAGTATGAATAATTGTTTGCCTAAAATTTGTTCATAAGATGTCAGTCATAATTCACCATTCTCTCCTATTCTTTATTATCCTATTTAGTATAATGCAGTGTGAACCCATCTGAGAGCAAAAACAATACATAAAGATGAGCAGTCATACACTAAAAATAACAAATAGTGACTAATAAATGTAAGCAGCTGTGAATGGGCCATAGGCAAATACTTATGAACAACAAATACATTCACAGACTCGGCGATAGTTTGCAAGCAATTCATAGATAGAAAAAAAAAGGAAAAAAATTGCAATTAATAGTATTTATAATAAATAATTTAGTTGGCTATAATTTTGACAATTGCCATGGCAGTTTCTAACCATTTTTTTCATTGAGATCTGCATATTTTGCTATTTTTATCTTTCATATATTAGTTCTCTAAGCCTAAGACTCAGTTGTGTCCTTCAATTTCTAAAGTGATACAAAAAATCTCATTCCACTTGAAACCTTCATTCTCTCTTGAAGCATTAATTTATTATAGTAGTGATTATCTACATTTCTAAAGGATTACCTTTTATATAATTTAAATACGTGAAGTACAGCAACTTATTCATTTTCCTTTTCAGTGGAAGGCTTACAGACAAGTGAAGTAATAGCTATGCAAAGTGTGGTGGGTTTTGGGCCTAATTTTTTTTCCTGGCATTTTCTTCCCACTGTAAAATGGTAAAATTAATAGAATAAGATTAACATATACTCACAGTTCTCATTTACCTTCACTTTCCTGGGAAAAGGTCCTGATCTTACTTAGAAATGTCAGTTTGTTCTTTGCTAGAAAAATCTCTAATAATAACTTCTTTTTTGTTTTACAAATATTGAATTTAAGGGTTAAAATAAGTGTTTCATTGCCATAAATTCAAGAACACACCTAATATCATTTGTCTTCTGAAAAACTAAGGTAGATATTCAGTATGCATTAAAAGGTGCATGATATAAAACAGCTGGATTAAAACTGAAATTATTTGCCTATTCCCTAACTAATCATAATATAGAATATATTTTAGAGTAGAAACCAAAAAATTACATCTACAGAAAACTGTGTAAGATTTTAATATGCAAAAGAACAGGTGTTTTCACTTAAAATACATTTTTGTAAATACAAACCCATGCTACTGTAAAATCTGAACCAGTAAGCTTGATATGCAGAGTCTTTGTCAAAAAACATGTGGAGTTAGTTCATGGACACCAAGGTGGGAATCATCTCAAGATATTTGATACATTCTGCAGATAGACATCTAGCTCTGATTTGGTCACCACGCTCCCTGTTTCAAAGCAACTGGAAAGATAACACAGTGAGCATCCAGTATTTTATCTGGTCGATTTCAGGGTGAGAGTAATTATCTTCTAAAGGTAATTTCCTCTATTGACTATAGAAGGAATTAGTTGATTAACTAATCCAGAACTAAATGTCTAGAACAAGGACAACACTGGTTTAGATAAGGCTATGGAACAAACAAAAATTCACCAATCCCCCTGCAAAGTTTCGTACCTGCTTTTGTTCAAATAATCTCTGAAAGGGCACTTGAAAATAAATAGCACACAGTACTAAACAACTGTATACAACAATACATATAGCAATACTTCATTTAACAATAACAAAACAAATAACCATACATTGTTTTCCCTAGTGGAAGAATTAAGGAAGGAATTGACTTCAGATACCAAATCTGTCATCATTAAGAAATTCTGTACTGCTGAGTGGAGCATGGTTCAGAAGGCAGGTTAAAGCCTGCATGAAGCTGGTGAGCTCTCGGCGTATGTATCTTAGCATTCTATAGAACAGTCTGTAAGGAGAGGTATTCATTTGCAATGGCAAGTCACGCAGTTCTGATTCCCTAGATACCCAGTTGAGGGAATCTTTGGCAGTTAGATTTAAGTTCAATGTAAACAAAAAGAGAATCATTGCTTAAGGTCATCTTAGAAAGAGTAATAGAAAAAAGAAATTAATAAAAAGCTATTTAGAAGTGAGAAGTAACATGGCTGATTAACCTTACTTTAATCACTTTTTCCATATGCATGTATATATTTGGATAATTTGGCTTTCTTTTTTCTGTCTATAATCTTTACCTTATATATTATGAAGTACACTCTTTTTAAAATAAAAGACAGTGTCATTTCAAAACAGAAGATTGGGTTGTTCTGTTCCTTGCCCTTCCTCATTCATTGCACAGAATACATGGTTCTCACTTAATGCACAGCCACTCAATATTTTTGTTTGATTCTCATTGCTCAAGGTATGGCCTCAAGCCAAATTATTGCACACTTTTTAAGTGCTACTCTGAGGGCAGAGTTATTGATTTTCTTACGGCCTTTCTTATAGAGATCCCCACTAATGTATGTCAGCACTTCACAAACAATTTATCTTCACAACTACCCAGTCAGGAATTTGGAAGAGAAGGGCAGGTGGTGGTAACAAACTGTGTTCTCACCTTGGTACAAAACTGAAGCATATTGTGTCTATCATTATTTTGCAGTAACCAACATGAAGTACTCAAAACATATTTTTAAAAACAAACAAAAAAATTCCGCTATATAATACATCGTGTTCAAGCACAGCATCACTCAAATATGATCAAGTTAGGTGTTTCATTTTTAAAAGCAATGTCATTTTTCAATTCAATTAAAATGACAGGTTCAAAAAAGTATTTGGATGCTAAAGAGTGTGTTGTTATGGTAGCTGCAAAACATAATTGTAAATTAAAAGAAGCCTAAGGGAGAGCTAAAGATGTGAGGGGGTTGAGTAAAAAAAAATAAAGAAGTGAGCAAAAAAATCCCTACTTATGCAAAATGGAGAAGAAGCATTCACTAAAGCAACTTTGAAGTTTACTTCGGCAATGCAAAAGGATGTGTAAATCTATTCTTGGTGTTCTATGGTGTCTTTCCTAAATAGATGACTGTACTAATAATTTGACTAAAACAAGACCTGAATTGTATTTCCCCTTGAAGCCTGTCTGTCTTATGCTTCCTACATTACATTATTCTCAGTAGATATTATTTGTGTTTAAGCAATATGAGGATTATTTAAATAAAAACAGAAATTAAAATTAATTTAGAATGTATTATTTAAAGACAATTCGATTTCCAGGAAAACATAAATTTTCACAAATAACACTGAATTTTGGACAAAAAATGTCCTCCACATAAAAATATACTTACAGAATGTTCCTTAAAACAGCAAGTGTTGCACAGCACCTTCAAATGACAGAAAAAGATTTCGTGTCACAAGTAAGTTGTGATTTTAGCTGAGAAGTATTTTTTCTTCCATGGGAAAATGTAGATCAAGCTCAGGTTTGCTTTGGGTATATGAGTCAAATCAGCCTCAGGTTTACTTATGAGTACTGAGGTAGATTATGGAGTGTAGTACAGACTTGTCATTGGTGGAACCTAAGATGACAAGTTTCCTTTTTTTAGCATGATGCACCCATGACTGCCTTCAGCATGTACATTGGTAATCAATTTAGCTGGGCACTTAGTATGAGTTAATCGCCTCACTGGGCTATTTCCATGACTTTGCAGTTCAGATTTGTGGCCATAGGTCTTGATTATGTGACCACTCTGCCAAAAATTGACCACTAACACCAACATCCAGGTCCAGTTTTCAAACACTGGCTTGATTTTACACCCAAAACCATGAGAAAAATAACAAAAATTTCTTCACTAATTACCATGACCTGATCATTAAGAACTTTGGTCTAATTTTCACAAGGTTTGGAGTTTCACCCAAGTGAAGTGTTTTAAAGAAAGAAGATATGAATAAGGTAATGGAACAAGACAGAGTACAATATCTAAAATAACTACAGTTAGCTTCTCGTTCTGAAAATGGGGGCCCTTCAAGGTTTGGCAGGACTTTCTCACTTTGTCTTGTTGCAATAAACCAAAAGCAACAGTAAGGATANAACTATCCAAAGCCTAATCTAAGCAAAAAAATGACCTTGTGTGATCAATGGAGTCTACTGAATGGTGCAATGTATTATTTCTTCCTGCTTCTTTTGCTGGTCATCTATTTAAGCTTTGCCATGTTCCTTGATACTTTTTGATCTGCTTTTTGCTGTTCCTGGTGATTGCCTCAAGCTCTGCTCTCCAGTCATGCCAGAAGCTGCTCACACTGCTCTCTCTTATGTCTAATCACAGGAGCACTGCTAAGGTCCAGTATGTCACCTACCACCTACAAAAAATGGTTAATTTTAGTACAGACCACTAGAAATCAACTCCAGTCTACTGTGGATAGGGGATTCATAAACAGCTTCTCCTGTCTCCTACATGGTAAAAAAAGTATTCAACAGCTGCTTCTGTCTCCTCTTTACACAAAGTCTAATGCCCTCTTCCTGTACTTTCTAGGCTGTAATTTCTGCTAACCATGGGAGTTTGAGCCTTACTTTAGAATGAACACTTACCACAGGGAGAGTTACCCATAGTTTAGTAATCCAAAAACAGTGTTAAAATAAAAACTTTTTCATTTTAGAGTTTATTCCATCATTATCTTACAAGAATTTTCTCTCATACATAACAGAACATGATATTGTTGGGTTTTTATTTAGTTCCCCTTCTTCCCATTTTATGTTAACAGTATACTTGCCTTTTTTGGAGCTCTTTCCACTTGGGATTTCCTTGGAGAGGTGGAATATCAGAGTTTTACCTGCATTTTATTGATTACATACCAAGTGTATGGCTGCTTAATGGATCTTATTCAGCAGGGTCCTTCATCTAAAATGCTGCTGAGAGAAAAATTCCTCACAATACTTTGCTTGCATAAAATGACTTTTCACCTCAGCACTTTGCACATAAGTCTTTTAGGTGTGTGTATAAGCATGTAAAATATGCTAACATGTATGTTTTATAAGATTTTGGTCTTTCTTGTACAGAAAAAAACCCGAAAACCCTTTATTAAATTTGTTTGACGAAATCTGGGATCACAGCACTAGAATGACATACAAAGCTGTTCAATATGACAATATTTTTTTTTTAATTAAATAACCTTATTTTCAATTACAAATATATTTTTAAAGCTTTCCTATCAGTTTTCACGAAAATATAACCAGACCCACAGTGCCAGACCACTCCAATGCAGAATGGAAAATACCACCTTTTTTTTTTCCCCCTCTACTTTGCACTTACTTTTATTGCTACAGAGGAAAAAAGCCATTGCATAACTGTGGAACAGACAGATCCCACATAAGTATACAAGGACAGACTTGTATTAAAAAATAATAAAGGACTGGTAAAAATCCACTTTACCTATGAAAAACTGAAGAGACAATTTTTAAACAATACTTCAAATAGCCATTTTACAATGAAAATGTAAAACATTAATTTTCCATATTTTAGTCAAACCTAAAAAACCCTTTGTCCTTTGCATTTAAATTATATCTGGCTATTACCGAGACAAAGCAATTTTCAAGGGTAAAGATTTAACAACAATAAAATAAAGTTTTATCAGGAAACATGGAGTCCTCTTTAATCACAGAGATCACCAATCTCCTTAATAATGATACTACAGTGTAGGAACAATTTGTTGTCTCATACTTATTACAAAATCTACCTTGCTACAATCTTTTTCTCTCAAGGAAGTACGAAGTCATTCCATTATTAGCATCATTTTTCTGCAACACTTCAAATACAAACATGCTATAAACTGTTTCTAATTGAACAAGATTTCCTTAATTTTTTTATTTGTCAGAAATATATGTTGAAGATAACTCTTAGTATTTTCAAATAAGAATATGTTCTCAAATCACTGTAATTCACTCTCAGCAGCATGAGTTAAAAACATTTACTTTTTGTGTGTGTTTGTTGTTAGGAGATGAGCATTTTCAGACTGTGTGATGTGATATATTATTATGATATTTTTGTTGCAATATCTCAGTAAAGATGAATCCTCAATTCTGGTATTTTTAAATTTTCGCTTCAGCTCTGTTTACCTTTTCAGTATGGTATTTTCATTTTATGACACTTTTATGTAGTAGTTACAATTTTCTTCTCTGTTAATACTATTAGAAAGATTTTCTTACATTTTCTCCCACTAAGAGCAACAGTACTTCTTTCTCCATGTATCCTTTAGTGTCTACAGATGCTTTTTTTGAATCCAGATAGAAAATTCTTAATCTAGACATTTTATGCCTTGACAAGGTGGTGATTTATCTTTCAATCAGCAAGGTGATGAACACACTACAGAAGCTTATTTTCAGACATTTGGTCCCTAAAGGTGTTGGAATGCCATTTCACCAACTAAAAAAATCTATTCAAGTTTCCCACAGGGCAAATTGCTTTTTGAAATTCCTCTGTTGTTCCATTATTCTCACTTCAATGTTTCCTTTGCAGTGACTCTCCCTCCTCTTTTCTCCGTACTGTGGTTACATATAGTCTCCTGTCAGCAGCTGTCCCATGATGGGCCCAGGGTAGGGGTTCCATTGAGCCCCTGAAACTCCTGTGTGGGACCTAGTCAGGAGAATCCTAACAGGATCAGACACAGGGCCAGAAACAGGGATGGAGATGGGGTCAGAAACTGCAGACAAAGCTATGGCTCATGCTTGTGGTTCATCCAGGTGTCAGGTTTAGTCCAGCCAGTTGGTTTACAGTACATATTAGGAAGAAATTTTTTTACTGTGAGGGTGGAGCAGCACCGCAACAGGTTTCCCAGAAAAGTTGTGGATACCCAGTCCCTGGAAGTGGTCAAGAGCAGATTGGATAGGGCTTTGAGCAACCTGGCCTAATGAAAGTTGCTCCTGCGCATGGCAGGCAGTTTGGAACTAGGTGATCTAAAGTTCCTTTTGAAACCAAACAATTCTATGATTCTGGGATTACCCCTTGTCCTATTGCAATGGGCCATGCTCAAAGTCTGTCCCCATTTTCCTTATAAGACCCCTTTTAGTATTGAAAGGCCACAGTGAGGTCTCCCTGGAGCCTTCTGTTCTCATAAACAATCCCAGCTCTCTCAGACCTTCTTTGCTGTAGGATGTTCCAATACTCTGATTATTTTTGTGGCCCTCTTCTAGAACTGCTCCAACAGGTCCATGGCTTTCCTGTGCTGAGCTGTACCTCAGAGCTGGACATGATACTTCACCTAGGGTTTCACCAGAGAGGAACAGCCAGGCAGAATCACCTCCCTTGGCTTGCTAGCCATGTGTTTTGGATGCAGACCAGGACATAATTTGCCTTCTGGGCTCTAAGCACATATTGCCTGCTCATGTCCAATTTTTCATTCACCTGAACCCCCATGTCCTTCTTGGCAGGAGTGTGCTCCATTCCTTCATTATCCTTCTTGTACTAACAGTGGAGATTGCCCTGATCCTGGTGAAGTACCTTGCACTTGGCCTTGTTGAACCTCATGAGGTTCACATGCACTCAATTCCTGAGCTTGTCCAGTCCCTCTGGATGATAATATTAATAATAATGTTTTATATATGTTATAGCTATAATATAATTGTGACTGTTTGGGCCCTGACAGCTTCTGTCCAATTTGGCAAATATCAGCCAAATAATTCATATTCAAATTCTTTTGAGAAAAACACAAAGATTCATCTACATGATTTTAACGCAGATATTTACAACAGTAGTGACTCTAAGGTACTTTGTAGCTGTTTTAGTTAATGAGGGCAAATACATTGAACAAAACCTGTAGAGTGTACCCCCATACAACTATCTTCAGTATGCTCAATAATTCACAATGAAATCCACTGCAGGATTTCCCATACACTTATTACAGCAACATTTTGTCCTGCCCAGTGTGCACATTCCAGTGACATATCACCTGAATGAACTTCTCAAGTAATTATTTCCATTTTTCCATTTTGTTCTTCAAAATATTATTCAGCTTTAGAATGCCTGTTTGCTCTGAAGCAGTTTTACAATGTAAAAATAGCTTTTGTAAAGACAAAAACCTGTCTACTTCAGTTGATTAATGATTCTTCTGTGTATCCATCTGTGTCTGCCTAAGTAGCTAACAGGCAACATCTTATAGTCTAATTCAAATGCAGATCTGTATATCCATTTAGGGTAAAACTGAAAAAAGAAAGGTTTTATGTCAGAAATGCAGACATCTTGCTTAAGCAGGTTTGTCCTGTGCAATTATTTATGAAGTATTTGCAATATGTTAGGGACATTACTTTTCTCTGTATTTATAAAATAAATGTCATTAGTAGATGAACTTGCAGATTTTCTGCCTGGCTCCAGTTACTTCACTTCGATAACATAATTAATGATACATATGTCAGCAGATATGGCAAATTAGAATAGTATCCAGCAATAATAAATCCGAATTATCTTAACAAGGAGGCCTACATTTTCCTGTTATTTCTTATATTGCCTGATTCCATCCCAACCAATTTGATGTATTTTATTCCATTTGACACCGTTCCTATACTTTTGTACAATTTTTATACCCTTTTTTACCAGTTTTACACACTTTGTTCAATTTTTAACCAAATATGTAAATTTATAAATGGAATATTTCCCATGCAGTACACTGGAAGAGTTACTATTTTGGCAACTGCATACATTTCATGAATAAACATTACCTTGAATACTAGAGAGATATTACATGCTGTTAGCCATCTGGAATGACATGCCATCAAACAGATAAGAACACCAGTTAGGTTTTTAGACGCTACAGTCAACCAACAGAAGAAGACAGACATTCACCTCACTTGCAGAGATGCCTGTCTCACAATGAAAAGGAAGTGTGCCATGAAGAGTATTTTATCAATGATTCATACGTATTATTTTAGTATACACAAATGAAAGCATTGTCTAAAAACTCTTACCAATTCCTTCCATAATCAAAAAATTGTGTCTTGAGCTCAAAGGCAGTTATCAATCCCATTTCATACCTGGCAGTGTAGTGGGATCGACTCCACAATAGTTGTAATTGCCACTTCATTGTCTGATCATTTAGAAGGAAAAAAAAAAAAGATACTATAATATGTTTTTTGCTCTTAAGCTAAAAAATCATTTACAAAAATGTAAAATGAAGAGTTAAATGAGTCAAACCAGAAAAGTCAAGAGTAAGAATCAAAATCCTATGAGCTCCACCAGTAAGACAGCCATTGATAAAACAGAGGGTTATACTTCATCAAATAGAGAGTTACTTGGCTGTATAGAAAGGGTGCTGACGTTTTTTTAGACCATCTTACAAATGATCATACAGACTAGCCCCAAAATGACTGAATTATAGGAACATAACTATAGTGAAAAAGGCTGGAAAAAATGAAGCAAGGTCTGTTTAGGAATTCAAAGTTTATACTTTCTTTAACAAGCAGAAGTTAAAACAATTATTATTTAACATACTCACTACAATACCTGTAGGCAAAAAGAGGTTTACAAATAACAGCTTCAAGAAAAATAACCTTATTATCAAGAGTGACCTCATTTAGCATGCTAAAATTTTTCTCAGCTATTGGATTAATTTGTAATTAGAATGTGTATTATGCAGCATGTCTTTCTTTTCCCTGTTGAAAGATATACAAGACTCACACTAATTACATGCAGAGAGGGAATATGTGTGTTTTTCTTTGGTATAATTTTAGAATTACCTATTGATTGCAAAATATCTTATTCCAATAGCAAGTCATCACAGCATCAGCACATTAAGAAAAAAATTCTCCTTTCTAATTGCTTGGTTTGTAAAATATGCTGCGCACAAGGAGACTAACAAAAACAGATGTACTCTGTCAGCCAAAGGGGAAATATCTGCATAACAAGTTAGCCCAGGAGAGGCTTACTTTAGCATAGAAATGCAATCACTGATGTACATTATCATTCTTCATCGCTCTGTTCTCTGCTTAGTGTTTTTGCTTTCATCTTCCAAAATCCTGTGCACAACTAGCATCAGTATGTAGCATTTATAGAACACATGACACTTCAAATACTTAATAGATCACCCAAATGAGAGATGAGGGGGTTGCTATATGCTTTCTGAAGCAGATCCTTACACCTGGGATTTGCCTGAAAAAATGTGGAGACATGTCTGGAGCAGCATAACCAGATGTAGAAGTCAGCTTTCATCTCTCCAGATGAATTACAAGCAAGGACAGGGTAGATATTCAATAAAGTGCCACAGAGGTTCTTCCAACCTGCCCATGAAGGCAACAGTAACTCAGGTTCTTGTTGATAGATCCCTGGGGCGGATTGGAGTGAAATGAAAATTAATGATCAGTGTGTGTATATGTATATATATATATATNAAGCAAAAGAAAGAAAGCAAAAGAAAGAAAGCAAAAGAAAGAAAGCAAAAGAAAGAAAGCAAAAGAAAGAAAGCAAAAGAAATAGAGAAGGAAAGAGAGAGAGAAAGAAAGCAAAAGATAGAAAGCAAAAGCAAGAAAGCAAGTGAAAGTAAGCAAGAAAAAGAAAGAATGAGAGAAAGAAATAGGAATAAAGAGAAATGAAAGGAAAGAAAGGAAAGGTTAGAAAGGAAAAAAAGTAAGAAAGGAAGAAAAGAACAAAGGAAGAAAAAAATACAGGATAAAAATAGAAAAATATCATTGCTCATGGATCCAAGGCCAAGACTTGACTTGGAATTTCAGCACCCATTTGTTGAAGTGATACATATCTATGTATGTCAGGAACATGAAGAAAATTTAAAGGAAAAAAATAGTAACTGCAGAGTACTTATAGAATACTTCATTTAGGATAATGAAGCTCTATTGGTTCCTTTGCTCTCGTTCTCCCATTTCTTCTCCATCTCTACTCTCTCTTTCTCATCCCCCTTCTTCATATCATTCTTCACGTCTCCTTTTTCCCTTTTCACTCCCTTGAATTATAAAAGTAACAATACATTCATACAGCTACAAAACTGAGGCCAAGGTCCTTTAGATAAAATACTTTTTGAACATTTAATTTTCATGTTTTCTGAGTCTGAAGATGACAGTTGAAGCAACAAGTAATCCTTGAAATTTGTTTAGATTATTTATGTATTTTTACATTACTCATATATTTTAGCAGACATGAAAAAGGGAGGGGAGATAGAGACAGGAGAGCGGTTGAGAAAATGAAAACAAAGCAGCATTTTTGAAGCAATGCATGTTTGCATTTCCATAAATGATCAGTGTGGCACAATTTTCCTCAGAAAGGAAGAATTGCTGCTTATGACAAGCAGCCAAGGGAGCTGGGGTTATTTAGCCTGGAGGAAGAAAGGTTTGTGGGGACCTTATTGTTCTATACCTTAGAGAGGTGGTAGAGAAGTGGAGGTCAGTCTCCTCTCCCAAGTAACAAGCAATAGCACAAAAGAAAACAGCTTCAAGTTGTGCCAGGAGAGGTTTAAATTGGGTATCAGGGAAAATTTATTCACTGAAAGAATCATCATGCACAGGAACAAGCTGTCCAGGGAAGTTGTTAAGCCACCATCCCTGGAGGCATTTAAAAAATAGATGTGGTGCTTAGGGATGTTGTTTAGTAGTCAACTTGACAGCGTTAGGTTAATGGATGGACTTGATGATATTAAGAGGCATCTCCAACTGACATGAATCCACAAGTTCTGAAACAATATGAAATTTTCATTTCAGTTGTTAAAATGATTGCAGCCTGCTAGGGAGTGATGGGATCCACTTGTACAAAAAGGCCAAGAGAATCTTTGGCAGTATGCTGCCCAGTTTGCTGAGATGGACTCTAGAATGAAGGACTCAGAGGATGGGGTCCAAAGAGGAATTTTTAAAAGTATGCAAGAGCCATAATGGATTTCTGATTTTTTCTAGAGCAATAAATAGCAAAATTTGCCTTAGTTAGCCATTTAGTTGGTGAATGTTCCTCCAAAATAGGATCTAATTAAGTTCTAATTAACTGCATTACTATCCACTTTGTTGAATATATAAGCTTCACTGTGTGTTGGTCCACTTCTTCCCAAGAAACAGCTAAAACTCATACTCTAATACAAAAACAGTAGTTGTTAAATGCATGCTGACAACCATCCTGTTTTATAAAGCCTAGATGTCAGCTACTTTCCTATATTTAGCTATTTTTTCTTCCAAAATATTTTGAAGAGAGGTTAGAAGAGTCGTGAAGCAGTTCTTCCTCGCTTCCCATTGACTCTCACTTATTAACCTTGCATAACAATTGTTAACATAAGGGTATTGGTGGGAGACTAAACGTATTTATATCATCCCCCTCTTCAAATTTCTGCCAATATTTCCATTATTGTTTTTTTCTGTTACTCTTTCCAGGAGTCTTATTTATTCCCTCTAACATGTTTCACATGCCTTCATCTCTGGATGTGATACTGTGTTGATATTTTCTGATAATTTCTATGTACCCTTTCCCAGTCTATCTCACTGTTAACAAATGTTTCAGCCTAAAGTAGTTTCAGGAATCTATAACAATTTTGAATCTTTTGCACATCTAATCCCCCAAAACTTCATTTTGGCCATGCAAATTAATCCCTTATTTGGGGAATAGAAGTTTAGGTATCTTGGGATTTTTCTTTAATGAAAATGAAAAATGCATGTCTAGCCTACATGAAAAGAGAATCAATTTCTGTTGTTCTGATGCCTCTGCAGTGTTGGAAATGTGGCAATATTTTTATCTCAAAGAACAGAGATTAATGTTTTGATTTGCATGGGAAGATCAAGGTGCTTGGTACATTTTATCCAGATATTTGATTTAGAAAATTAATAGAATGGAAATTAGGGTATTAAAGAGTGATTTTTATTGTGCTTTATACAAATCACCTTTGAAATCTGAAAGAAATGAAGAAAGAATACACCAGTGATAAACATGCAATTAAAATTATTATTTGCTGTAATACTAGGGAATTATTTCAATGGCAGAATTGATCATGCGCATGTAGTTAATCTTTTCTGGTTTATGTAGTAAAAAACCACTCAACGCCAGTGTATTTCTACTATTTTACTGTGATTTTTCCTCACAGAAGCCCTGATCCAATACAAATTTAATAGAAGTGTTCCTGTGACTTCAAAGGACTGGCTCAAAGGGAGAGCAAAAATCAAGCTGAAAATTCTGTGAATAAAAGTGCATTATCTTCTCAACATGACCAGCATGGATGTGTCACAGAGAGAGCTCATGAATAACTTATGATTCACTGGAAGCAAGAAGAGCAGACTTCGAACTCTAATAATTGCATTTAGTAAAAGTTTGCACTTAGCAGCTATTAAACTTTCAACTGCTGATTTACCTTTCAGGTGTTATTAAATGTGTGAAGATTCACCATTCTTCAAGTAACAGAAAAACACCATCAGACTGTAACACTTAAGGCATGTACATTTCTGCAACGGATTATACTGAGGTATATATGTAGAAAAGAAGTAATGTGGAGTAAGTTGTTGCAAATGAATGGGGGCAAAGAAAAATACATGCAAAAGTTACATGTATTTTTTAGAATGTCTTCAAATGAAGAGAGGGCTAGAAAGACATTTTGCCTGTTGTACAATTCTTTTCAGTTTTCTAATAAGTTGAAACAAAATGAAAATAACCTTCTGCCTTTGAAGAGAACTATATCAGGAAATTAAACCATGGAAAATCATGTGCAGATATCAGATGTACCTGCTTTGAATGTTAGACCTTATGTTAGATCATGTTTATCTTAGATTTGATCCATATGTCAACACTATTAAAATAAATTGCAAAGTTTTTTCCTTAGTTCTATAAATATGTTTAGCAAAATAACATCATAACAATGTTCACATAGACTTAGACTGTTGTGGACTGTGAGGCTGACAAAACAGTTCTACAGATACTGTTTTAAAATGAAAATATTTTTCCTATAACAGGACGTATTTTAGTGTTTCTTTTAAAAACGTTTTAAAGTCCTTTGGAGAAAAAAAAAGTTTTATCCTTCACACAGGTCAAGTTCTTTTTCCTTCTGTACGAGCTCCTTACCCATATTTACTAAAAAACCCCACTCCAACCAAGGAAACTTTTTTCTCAGGAGGCAGAAGATGGTGAGAGGAGAGAAGGGAGAGAGGAAAAAGGAAAATAAATAGAATGGTAGGGGAAAGGAAAATAAATATAAAAAATTTTCAGGCTTCCCTCAGGCACATGAGACAATTATGTCTTTACTTCAGAGATGTTCTTACTGGAAATTTTTAACACCAAACCATCTTCACCATAGATGTGACTGTTTAGTTCCCTCTTAAGTTTGGATCCCCATAAGGACTGTAAGGAAATAACAGTCAGCCTAGCAAAGAGCTTGTGTGGATCTCAGCATACAAATAAGTATGTTATGATTTTTGTGCAAGACCTTGACACCTGTTGTTTTTTCTGCTACGAATGATTGATATTTTACGCACAATGTGAATCTCTATATCATACAAAGCTTTATGGTGTCTGTAAAGAACCCACTGGCATCACTGCTAAGAGCTCCATATATTAAATGAATGAAGAATATGTAGCTGAGCACCTGAAAATTAAATAGCAGTAGTTGAATTCACTGCTAACTTCTAGACACAAAGCTGTTATAAACCCCCTCTTGAGGTAGTTACTGAAGTCCACAGAAAAGCTTTTCATTCAATGTTAGTGCACATTTATTTATCTTTTCTTTCTCCCATCTTATTTCAAGCTTATTTAATAAACTCTCCCCTCTTTTTTGGTATAAAATTTTTAAAAAATGTGAAATTTGAGATTAATGGATAAAAAAGCCAAATCAAAAACATATTTTATTACTATATTCACAGCGGCACTCAAAATATCCACTACTGCAATGATAAATTGAAGCTTTAAGTAAATACAGCTTTGGTGCAACAATGCTTGCGGGGGTCTGAAAAAAAGAAAAAAAAATTAAGGCTGCATTACCAAAGTACCTCAATCTCATAACAAGTCTTAAGTGGGACACAGCCTAGAGCAAGCTACTTGAAACTCTGCAAGAAAACACGAAACTATATACAAAGTCTGTCTTGTCAGAGGAGAAAACAGCCTCATTCAAAATCCTCCTCTCTCCAACTGCTGTAAAAAGAGATGCCAAGGGAAAAGAACAAACTTCAATAACAAAACCTGAGTTTTGTTTTCTTGAGTGTGTTTTGGAGCCCTCAGTGTATTTCTCTTCTATTGTTTGTCCCAGTTTCACCCTGACCAAACCTCAGCAGAAACAACATGACAAACTGCTCCATAGATGACCTTTACTTTTTATTTCATAGAATCATTTCATTTTTCTGGCTTTAACCTGCTTCCTGTTTCTTTCAGGTACTGTTCAACAATCGTTCTTATATTTGAAAAGACAGCCGCTCCCCCAAAAAATTATTATTATTATGGTCTGTATAAATCACAATTATTTTCCCCTTATTTTGCCTCCTTAGCAGATCAGCTTATATATTCACTCCTTCTGTGGAATCACCTCTTTAATTTTTCTCAATTATTTAATGTTCTGGTAGATCTTTTTTGAGCCATAAGTATTATATCAGCATTTGTTATTTGCTATCAAGGCTAATTCAGATGATAAAGAAATGAAAACTGTATTGGTGAACTCATGGAGTTTTTCAGTTCTGAGGTCTACAAGGACATTATGACCAGCTTCTGAATGCAGAAAAAAATTAAGGATTAAAGGGAACCATGGGAAAGTATGCCACTAGATTCATCTGTCAGTGTTTTGATCTGCTTAGGGCAAAACTTGTAAGGTCTTGTACCTGTTCCTTCCAAGTGAGTACTGCATATAGCCCTGTAGCCTAGGAAATATAGTGCTGCTATTGCTTGTAAGAGACTGCATGCTAACCACAGAGGCCTCAGGATTTATAGGATTTATCTGAGCTTGATCTGCTTGGAACTTTATCATACTTCTTCAACTATATCAGCAGTTATGAGATGGCTAATAGTTACTTAGCATGACTAAAATGTCACTAATAGTGATGAAAACCTATTTGTTTTAGCTTTTGTTTAGCTGTGTACAAGAGAATATTTATGAAAGTATTGGATCAGCAATATAAGTAGCCACCACAGCTGAAAGCTTTAAAGGGCTTGTTTAATTTTCCTTGGTTACCTAACTTGCCTCTTAGGCTGAAGTAGATGCATTTTTAGATGCTTCTCTTGTATTTAATATTAATAAACAGCTTTATGATTGTCTCAGTTTGGAAAGACAGGCATTGGCCAGGGAAAGCCAGAACCTGCCTTGGATGGAGAGTGCAAACTCCCTCCAGATCATTAAATTTTTGCAATTAAGGGGCTTTCAGGCAAAGATATGGGAATATGAATAACAGTTCTTTACTAGGAATATTAAAAATGTAGTAGTACAAAAAGGTGAACAAAAAGAAAAGAAAACACTGACAGTCAGACTACAACCTGACACCCTCTTGGTGAGGGCATTGGTAGCAGTCCAATTAAGTCATCCTGGAGTGACAGATGTGGTTTTGTTGGAGCAGAAGTGATCCTATAGAAGAGTGTAGTTTTCTCTGAAGGTCCAGTGGTGGTGATATGGGTCCAGTCTTCCTCTGGGAATCTAGGGGAAAGAGGCTGTCCTACAGTTCTGAATTGCAGGTTTTAACCAGGCAGGAATGCTTGGCTCCTCCAACTAGGTGGAGCATCTCACAATGGGATGATGTAATGTTTTCAGTCATGGGGTGAGCATTACTGGCCCATTAACAAAAGATAACCCCGGGGAGAAAGGATGGGTTGTGGAAGAGATAAGGAACATTGCAGCACCTGGTTTTAACAGCTGGCCCATTAACAGAAGATGCCTGCTCCCTCCCTCACAGAGTTATGAGGAATGGGTCAAAGAAGAGATAAAGAAAACACCTCCTCAACTGGTTTCAATGGATGGCAATAGAATACATACTTTTGGTTACATCTTGCATTGCAACCCAAGACAATGATTTAGAACATGCATATATACTCTTTCTAGGAATAAACCACCTTACTGTCCTGTATCTTTACAGCGTTATCCAAAATATGTTAATTTGCAACAGAGGGAGATTTGTAAATAAAACAGAAAAAACAGAAGAGAGACTTGGAGAAATATAATCAGCTTCCAGCTGCTTTTCAAACTAAACTATAAGAAATTCAATATATCTAATCACTTCAAATATTCCCTTTTTTATTAAATTGCATTCAAAGATAGATAATTGGGACTCTTCTCAGCATGACTCAATAGAAACATTCCTAGGAAACAAGGTAGGCTTCAACTGTTTTGGTGGTTAATTGCTCAATAAAGCATGAGGATACTTGTTTAAGTAGAAGTCAATAGACTGGAGTGATTCATCCTACTCCTGAACAAGATAAATCTGTTGATAAAAAGCAGTGAATTTAACTTCTTTACAGACTCTGTTTCTAGACCAATACCTTTGCTTCATATGTTGAAAAAGCTCAGTAGTTTCTTTCCTAGCTGATTATGTGGTATATAAATTAACATCTAAATAACTTGCAAATTATTTTCACCTAACTAAGAAACTTTATTTGGATTAGATACCAAAGATCTATTGAAAATAAACTGAGAGAACTGTGCAATCCACAGGCAGCCATTCCTTTCAGGAACATATTAAGGTCCACATAACTCTTTTTGTTAAAATTTATGAAAGAATCCTGTAAGAAATATTTAAGAAAAGCAGGTGATTTAAATCTTGATGATCTGCTGAGAAATAATGCTAGAATTAGTATGTGGAAAAGCAAGATATTGGACCACTTGATACTTTTCTTTCAGATGCTTTTAAATAATCCTAGAGACAAAAAAGGTTCTTTTTGTTATGATCCTTAAAATGTGATGTAAAAATAATAACAGGTTAATTCTGTCAGGATTTCTTTTGTTTAAAGCACCTAAGTTAAGACAGATTTTGTGAAACCATAAAAAGCACTTAAAAATTCAGTCCCAAATCTATATAATTGTATGAATTGAGCTGATACATTCTCTCATATTAAAAAGAGATTAAAAAATCTAATACACTAGGGCAATTATGCATCTTGCTATTACATGACATTATTGGCATATCATGTGCTTCAGTAATGAGTAATTACAAAAAGTCATCTTACATTAACTAATCAAAATCAGGATTGAAACAGTTTAATTTAAATATGGTTGAATGCCAGTGGTGTAGCACATTTTCCTATCCATTTGAGACTTACCAGCAAAGATCTAATGACCTTTGACATTTATCCTGTGGAGGTTGACAATGGAGACAAAACAGTAAGTTTTACTTTAAAAAGGAAGATGTCTGCACTGCTTTATAGAATTTCAGGCAACTAATTTCATTAGTTACTATACCAAATTCTTTTTCACTTTCTGTTCACCTGTTCTCCATGGAAGAGATAATTTACTGAGGCAGAAGTCAAGAGGAAAAAAGAGTAAATGAAGTAAAAAAGGAATTAATTGGTATGTAGAAAATGAACCAAGGCACAATAATGCATTTTTTAGATAAGGGCAATAAGACAAACTGTGGCTGAAAGAAGAAACTCATAATGAAAATACTGAATAGAAATCTTATTCATTTATAAAGATGTATTTTAGACTTACAAAAAAAGAAGCCTATTTAATTCAGCTCTGTTAAATCTTAATTCAAATTCACCTTGAGTGTCTTTCTGTTTTATCAGCATGCAATTTGGCATGTATGTCTCAGTAACTCTCCTGAAGCTATTTTGAGATCCATATAGATCAAAAATAAAAGGTTAAAGTTTAAGGTTTTCTTTAACATATTCTCTTTCTTGCGTTTTGCTTATTGCTCACTGCTTGTCATCAACCATAGTTTTCTTTCCAGCTATCTTGATGCTAAATAAAGAAGCATAGGCATTTTAAAGTGTGATTCAAACAACTGGTTTTAGACACCTGCATTAAGAAATAAACCTTTGCTTATAGGACGACTTCTTATCCTTAAAATTACTAATTTGTTTGTATTTAAAACCAGGTAAATATAACTAAAATTCAGAGTATATACTGCATGAAGCATAAATTTTATTAATTCTTATTTATTGAGTTCTTCGTGTAGTTATTTTAAAAATAATTGTATTTTATCTTAGAACCATTTTAAATTTCAAGCAAATATTGCTCAAAAAGAAAAAAAAAAGAAAGCTATATGAATGGAAGGAGAAATAGGGAGAGAGTGGTGTATACAGTCTGGGCTGGGATGGAAAAACTTATTTAAATCAAAGAGTCTACCTAAGAGGTTAGTCAAAGGAGCTTTGTCTCAAAAGACAGTAAAATTAATCCAGAAAGGACTTTACTACCTAAATTTATATATGTCTACCTCTTTATGTGCTTAATTTCTGAAGTCCTTGTTCAGTTGTTGCCCAAGCAAAGAACCTTAATTTTCTAATTTTCTTGTCAAAGAATTTTATTCCCAGTTGTGAGAGACTGGGCTGCTAATGATTAATGACTCAAACTATTTGCCCATTTGCCAGGTGCCAGGTTTCCACATACACACACACACATACCCACACACCCATGCACACAGGAGGAGGTGAGTTTTGGGGTGTGTAATGGCTAGTTTGCATAAAACAGAGGACATGAACTGTCACTGCCTGGAGGCTACAAGTCAGATGGTGCTTCTTGTCATGCTAATTTCCCTCCTTTACACAACTGCTCAGTTATAAAAATCCCCCTCCTCTGTGTCAGGAGAAGGTCTGATGGGTCATGCCTGCCTCAACTGTGCGGACAGAGGGGGAAGCTGTCATGCATTAGAGGGTGTGATAAACCATCAAAGTCTCCCAAAGTGCCCCCAGACTCATTTCTAAGGCTTTCCACCAGAAACTTCAGTGGACTGAAAGCTCCATCCCCATCCAGGGGAGGTACCTGAGCATTCCCACTGAGCCTCAATGTATTTTAATTTGTTGGACTTGGTGTTTTCTGGGCTGCTTTTCCCACCTCCAATGGTGGGCTTTGACCAGGGAGTATCTAAACTACAACAATCAAGTCTAATCTCTGTGGGTGGTAATTATGAATCTTTCTACTCTTAACCATTCTCTCTTTCATTTCCTTACATATTTTCTTAAGTGCTATTTTTATGCTTTCACATTTCTGAATTACTATAGATAATAATAATCCAAATGGCTGCATACCTGCAGCCAATTGCAACCAAATTGTTCTAAAATAAACCTATTACACGCATCTATATAGATATATTTACATACACTGATCATTCATTATAATCCACTCCAAGGGATCTATGAACAAGAATCTGGGTTACCCTTGCCTTCTGGCGTGAATCATAACACCAGTTCACAAAGCTCACCGATTCTACTGTTACCTTATGGCTGAGTCCATGGTTTTAAACTTCCTTATAAATGGTGGAAAGAATGAGTAATTCCAGAATTTAAATACCTCTTCCTAAAGTTATCAAATAAAATAGATCAGTGGACCTGGAATACAACTATTAACTAATTAGGAAGTTTATAGTAAAATGGAATATTTTCCCTGAACATTTGTTTGTATCTTTTAAATTGGTTTTATAAGGGACGTAGCATGAATTAGTCAAACATAAATGTTAAAATAGTTGGTACTTAAAGTTATATAAGACAAACTTCAGCTGGATGTTTTAATGTCTGCTTTCAGAGACGGCCATAGGCATCCAGGTTTTGACAGTACTGGAGCCTACTTCATAGTTAAGCTGCTATCACTTTCCTGTCTATTTCAAGACCTAACACAGAATTACCCTTTCCCTTCTGACAGGATTTGTACAACACACTGCCAGAGGAGGAAAAAATCAACAAAAAAAGAGGATCATGCTGTACGAATGGGTTTGTAAGCACTGTACAACTAGTGAAGATATAGAAAACTGCAGTTTCTGTTATTGTCTATTAGGCTACCTTTGATGAGTCATGAAAGAAATATGAGGGATTTTTTAGGTCAAATGATCAAATAATGAAAATGATGATGAGTGCTTTTTCTGAGAGAATATTTAAATACAATTAATTAATTCTAATTTACATAACACATCAATGTATAAATAACACTGCATGAACACTTAAGAATCTTGAAACACTGTCTCATCTATATGCACTCACCGCTTAAACATTTAGGCACAAGATCTTGTTTTCTGGGATCAAAAAGGACATAGTCTTAGGCACGCTAAATATACACTTTTGCAGAGTGTTCTCAGACATTCAGTTTTTCATTTAATTGAAGAAGCCTTAGTGAACCTCACTGACAAATCTTCACAGATGTTAATGTTTTCTTTCTTGAATATTAAACTCCTCTATCTTCTCTTATGATTTAAGTCATATTTATTTGTGATCAAAGTCCATGTTCTGTTTGTGAAGAGTAATATCCTAAATTACAGAAATTAACATTTACAAAAGAAGAAGAAAAATATAGTAAAATATCTATGTCATGAGCCTTTTAAATATGCACTTATTTCAGTTTTTAATTTCCCCAGTTCTCTTAAGGTCCTGGAGTTATTGTTTCTTTCCTAAGTTTAGAGCAAATGCAATTTTTACTGTTACCAGTTCTACGGGAAAGAGTCATACTCATGTTTCTTAAAGGTTCTTCTTCACCTGCCTGGTTTTTCATGTGAGAAACACTCTTTGAATGAGGTCTGAGACAACCTTAGAGTATTAAATGTCTTTGTACATTTGTCTGCTTTTGTGATTTGTTTTATTTAGCATGACATGTTTTATTCACAACAAAGACACTATTTTACAAAGCTTTTCTATGACAACAGAGTGGAATGGAATACCCCAATAATTCTATGAAGACATTTGTATTTACCAATCAGTTAATTTAATTCTACTGCGAAGTTTTTCACCTATTTGTTTTTGCCAAAGAAAATGTACTACATCTTTCAACATCATAAATTCACATCTTACATACATATATACTACATAAAAATTTAGTCCATTTTTGACCTGTAAGTTGCATGGTTTCACTAGCAAGATTTTAATGTATTTTAATACATTGTTTCTACTTTTATTTCATGCTTTCTTTTGGAGGAGAAATTCTGAGCATATAGTAAGCAGTTCACTATCGCTACACATTACGTGTATCCCATTAGGTATATTCTATGATATACTTAGGTACAGACTATTAAATTAACTGTAAGCTACAATGAGTTGAACCATTTGCAGAGTCATCCATTCAGAATACAAGTTTATAGTGGGCCCAGTTGAGAACAAACCAACTTAAGTCTAGATACTCTCTATTTTAGGAAGTCTGGTACTCTCAAAGCCAGCATATAGAATGCTCAGAGTCAGATACTAAAATCAATCCAGAGCTGCATTAACACTCTTTTTAACCTAAACATTACATTAATTATAAAAACCCAAACAGAAATACTGTTTTAGGGAGCAATAGTCTTCAGAAAACTCTTAATCGATATATTCTTTGAAAAACCTCTGTTTCTGGGAGAAAAACATGAGTAGAATAATCTACCATGGCTGTAAAAATCAATACTACTGCTGTTACAGATTGACATTCCTCTGTGATTAGTTATATGTCATTTTACTCAAAATTCAAGTATTAAATAGGACCTATCTGGTCTTTACCAGCTTTAAAGGTAAATGAACTCAGAGGAAATAGCTGAAAGTAGATTTGCAGAAATTTCTGTGCCTGGGAAATACAGTCAGTTGGCTGCCTTAGCTGTCCATAGCCATGTCCACATGGTGTCTAGCACACCATAAGCAACTCATGAGTAGGCCAGATCAGTGGCATTTAACAAGCACAAAATGTATTTAGTGTTATTGCTCCTATATGCTATCTAGAATTGTTTCACTTTTTAGTTATTGTTTACTATATCATTTGAGTTTCATCCTCTATAAAGCTATCATGTAAATAGACTACAGAATTGCATTTTTAGCACACCCTTAAAACAGTTTCACAACATATGCATAACAAATTCCTTTTATCTCTTCAGATAAATGTACCTTTTATCCCTCAAATTGCTCAGGTCAAGGAAGAGATGTAACAGGAAATGCAGTCTTTGAAGTCAGACTAGACAGATGTAAAGTAGATTGATCTGCAAAAGAAAGAAAAGGAAGAAAATAAGAAACCTCATTGAAACTCAGAAAAAATAAAGAGCAAGAAGAAAACTGAGAAAGTTGCAACTTTAAGGAAGATCGAATGTGTCTTTAAAGAGTACTTGTCATATATTTCTTCCAAATAAATCCATTCACAATAAGGTTATAATATATAGAACAAGTTCTAAAGAGATTTGAGATTCAGTTTTAAAAGGAGATCTTGTTTCAGTTGATCAGGTAAGAGTAAGATGTCTGTCACAGTTACAGAAAGGAACTGTCACCTTCCTTTAACAGAAAGATTTATATTCAATAATAGCATTTGTCATGTCAAGTTTTTAAATTGATTTTATATCCTGAAAAAGAAGCAATTATAAGCCAAGTAAGAATTCTTCTACAATTCTACTGCCATCTGCATTAGGATTTTTGTGATCAGGAAGACAATGTAAAAATTCATGTCAATGAATTTTGCATCAACACTCAAGGCAGATTCAGAAATGAGATGTGAACTAAAAACGATCCATACTTCCACAAGTATATCTTGAGTCTAAAACTAGCTTATTTTAAGCTTTATTCTACATCACATTTACTACAGCTTTTAACAGAGAACAATTTATTTGAATTTAATAAGTTCTAAAGGACTAAATGTGCTACATAGTAAAAAAATTATAATTGTGAAGATAGGATCATACATTTACTATGTGCTATACCCTTCTAAAATTCAGGATAAACTAAAACTTAATGGTATATCTGATTTTATTTTAATATTTTTCTTTTTGGTTTGGTTCACTTTTGTTAGATTTGGGATTGGGTTTTATTGTTTGTTTTGGTTGGGTTTTTATAGAAAAACCTGCCTTTCTACTGACAAACATCACAAAGTAGTGAACTATATTATATTCTTTTATATGTATTCAGACAATAGAATACAAAATCTGAAAAATTATAGAAATCCAACAATGAAATGCCTGAAATACCAAAGAAAGCTACTCTTATTTATGGTATGTTTGAATAAAATATTTTTCCTTTCCCTCATACACACAGTGATAAACTCTGGTTCCCTTAACTTCTCTTTATAGTAGAGATACTCAATAGATATAGGAGCCTTCTTTTTAAACTATCCAGAAGCTTTGGTCAAACCTTGATTCATGTTAAAGACACTGCTGAGAGGCTGTAGAAGTTGGAATAGTGGATATGAATTTTCTACCTGATGTAGGTAAATATAATTATCTGAACAATACATACATGGATTGCAGTAAGAGTTAAATTTATTTTGATGTAGAGCATCCAGACTGCTATTATTTTAAGCAAGGCATAAATTTTACTTGTTAATTCATCATTCCTAAAACTATGAATAATTAAACCAGGAAACTGGCTCACAAATATAGCTCATAGCATCAAAAGACAATTAAGGCTGGAAGTAACATCTACACATAAATGGACAATGGAAAAAAAAATGTTACAGAGGATCATCCTAGACCACCTAGTCCAATCATCAGCCTCACATAGACACAATATCAAAGTCAGACCCAGCTTCTAAGATCATTAGAATAACCAATCACACACAATGAGAATTACAGTATTTCCAGTGATGGATATTCTACTGTAGGAAACTTGTTTCAGTGTTTGACTACTTTCATTATTATTTTTTCTTATAGTAGCTATGCCATAGTTGAGATAGCCACTGCGCTCAGAGTGCTTCTAAAAACCTCAGGGGGCTTCAAGTATCAGGACCATGTTATCTAGAAATCCTTCACACCTTTTATATGTAGCAATCCTATGAGCAGCTCCACACAGCTCTGGCTCTTTCTCTCTTCCTTCTGCAGTCCCAGCTCACTGCTTCCTGTCCCCAGCACAGCCACCTAACTCTGTCTGTCATGCAGTGGCTGACCTTGTCTGTCCCTCACACAACCTCCTATCCCTCCCTCCTCACAGCACAACCAGCAGATTCCAACTGACTCTCTACCAACTCACTCACCCTTTTATCACACCCAGCTGTGAGGGCATGGCTGTTCCCACTCTTCAGTAATTAACACAGCTGCAATATATCGAGGGCAGGATTGCCTTTAGCACTATCTCTCTCTGTCTTACCACATATCTAACTGGAAGTTTTGTTGGTCTTGAAACTGGAAATTAAAAAACAAATCAGAAAAAAAGAACTCCAGACCCCACAAACAAACCAGAAGAAAAAATGAAAAACCTGAAAATCATGATGGAAAAAACTTCCTGCAATCCTTAGAGTTCTGTAATGTTGATTGTGACTCACCTCACAGCAAAATTTCATCATCTCGGTGTCATTTTCACAGTGCGCTAAGCACCTATGGAAATGTTTTATGGCTCAGATTTGCAATAGTTTTAAAATTGAGTGAAATTCTTTTCAGAGATTTGTAATAATGTGAGATCAATTATGTCCTTAATCTACATTCCTAAATACACCAGGAACAAAATATGTTTTTTCTTTAAATCTAAAGTACTTGTGGCTACATTTGGAAGACTTGCCTGGCATACTCTTTTGAGCAAATAAATTTGGTTGTCAGTGTTTGATAAGTTTATTATCTGAGTGAAAACATGACATCCTTTTTAAGTAGAAAAAACAATGTAAACATTTCTAAAAGATGTAGTTGTTTCCTAACAGGAACATTACATAGATTTAGGAGAAACAGTTATCTTTAGTTATTCTGTATATTGTGGAAAATAGGTAACATTTCACTCATTCCAATTAAGTACTTGATACATGAGAGGTTGTCAACTAGTTATGATTTTTTTCCACCATAAATGTTTAGGTGACCGCTAAATCCATATCTGTGTCAGATGTCTCACCACATGCCCTAGTTAATTAAAGGAAATGTAGAATTAGAAAAGATGCTCTAGGTCATTAAGTTGACTGGTGTTGCAAGAAGCCAGATTTCTTTTAAATAACAGCATTAAACTGTTTTGCGGGGTGGTAAGAGTCGTGGCTTTTCAAATGTTTTCAAAATGATCAGTGACTTTCCTCTGCTAGTCCGATTATATGTCTGCTCCTGTACCTCCCTGTCCAGATGGTTAAACTATTTTCCTAATTTATAGCCTTAGTATACTTAATTCTATTCTATATGTGTCACGGTGGGTCCTCAACCCAACTAGTCCTGACCTCGCAACAAAGCCCAGGGTTCTTGCTGCAACCGGCCTCACACTAGCTTCAGTGATGGCAGGAGAAAGGAGAGAGGGGATTCTCGGAGATTGGGGTAACTGGGTTTATTGAGGGTAAGTGAGAACCTCTCCCTCCCGGACCAGTGCCTCAGAGAGACCCTGATCCTGAGATGCAGGGGGATGTGGGAGGGAAGTGCTCTGTCCCTGACCAGTCTCAGATCAGCTCCTGTCGAGCTTTCTGGAAAAAGGGGACAGGACTGGGGATGATAGGCAGGGAGGGGGTGTTACATAACTTGGAAGGGACAGTTGGTAAAGGAGAACCAATCAGGAGCTGTAACTAGGCAGAGACAGGGGGAAGGGGTACAACATGTAACAATTTCGTGCTAAAAATAACTGGGGAAGGAGAACAACCAATATGGAGGACAAATAACAGAGTACAAAGAATTACATGGAAGCCCTTTTGGAACCATTAAGCTAACATTAAAACTCAATAAAACATCACCACATATATGCATTCAGTTTTGAGCCCAAATTGTCTTTATTAGCTAGTTGTTTTCTTTCTGTGCCATTTTCCATGGTATGTTTCAGAGGTCATCTTTCTTTTCAATATTCATTTTGACAGGATAAATCATCCAAGCTCTTTCATTCTACATAAGATGAAGTCTCTTTAGATTTCAAATTGTCCAAAGATCCCTCCTCTGTTCTTTCCTTTGTTTGAATTGATCCCCTTTGAAATTTTATGCGCAGAATGGTAAACGTTATAAAATAGCTTTAATATCTCCTTGATATCTCCTTGCCTCTATTAGGCAGGTTGTTCCCATAAATTTTGCTTCATTTTTTCTTTCACATCCTAATGTTTAATGATTATTTAGTATATATATTCTCATTAAAAATTCACCCTGTATTATTATTATTAGTCTATGGATAAAATTTTTTGGGGTTTTTCCTTCTCAATCATACTTTGTTTTGTATTTTTTGGTGTTTTTTGGTTGGTTGGTTTGGGTTCAGTTTTTTGGCTTTGTTTTTGTTTGTTTGTTTTCAATTTCAGGAAATTATTATTTTTAAAACCTTCAGTTGTTTATATATTACTCGTCAAGACTGCAGTCTTTCAAAAGAGTCTGTCTCAAATTATTTTAGTAGGCAGATGATCAAACATTCCTTAAACTGTAGCCATGTATACAAGCTCTTTTTGAAGCCTTCTGAAGAAAGACTTTTACGTTAACATGTTTTCTGCAAATTCAATTCTCTCTTTCTAGGAGAATAAAACTCTGTTCCAGGTTGCAATAATGTTACTGACAATCAGAGTAATAAAGATAAATTACAATGCTTACAAAAAAAAAAATAGCACTAATATTTCAAGTTAAAATATTTTAAGTATTACATCTCAAGAAGTCAGTCTTGAATTGGAAGAAAATTCCAAAAAAACTGTGGGAAGAATATTATCTTCCCAAAGAGTGATTCAGAAAAGAGTAATACACAGTGCTTGTTCTAAGAAAGTATTTTCACAGGATGTTATACAGCCCCAGCAAAGACTACTTGACATTTTATCTAATAAGATAAGGGAAGTCCACTTATTTAAAAAACCTGAGATGAAAAAAATCAAGTAATTAATTAGTTTTTTGATCAGAGTAAAGGACACACACCAAAGTGTAAAGTCTAACAGATGACATAGAGGAGAACATAGGGGTATCATGACTGAAAATTTTAGCACCCGATAGAGGTGTCATAGGAAATGGGGAGTTGGTGTAATGACAAATAGGAAATGATGGATGGTAATCATCTGTGAAAGGCGACGATGACAAGCAGTTTGTGTTTGATATATAAAGAGGAACTGAACTGAGAGTTCCTCAAACCTTTTTGCTGAGATTCTCACAGAGATGGATGCCCTTAGGGCTTTTTCACAGATTTCACAATCAATTTATTTTAGTACATGGCAATAGTTGATATGTTGCATACATTTCTCTTTTGTTTAGTGAGTTTATAATGGTGTTGTTGCATGTGCCACTTGCATTTCTTGTGTGAAATAAAGCTACTCAAACAGTGTGTTAGACATTTTAAAAGTCACGGTACCTTTATTGCTGGGGCTTTTTAAAATTTTTGGTTACAGAGTACTTAGTAGAATGCAATAATCAATTCCTTGCTTGTGCTTGCTTTTAGCCTTTACAGTTGGCTCTAAGAATCATGTTTATAAAAGAATCACTTCTGAAATTTCCATTATAATTTTTTCAGCTTCTAAAGTTTACTTGTCTTTACCAATTTTCACTAGTCTTTGGGTTTCTGCCTTAAGTAGTTTTGACTGCATCTAGTTGCTTTTAACTTTTTTAATATACTGTTAAGAGAATCTTTTTTTCTAGAATAGAGAATGCCATTAAGGATCTACAAATTAAAAAAAATGGAAATCACAAGGTAGTATTTATTACCTGACTGCCTCAGTAATGTCAGCATTAACATAGCATGCAGTGTGAGTGTCTGGAGAAAATACAGCATCTTCATGATCATATGAGGAAGGAAAGCATTTAGAATAGGTGCTTGGAAGAGGTGGAACTATTAATATAATGAATCATGATATAATTGCTAAAAGCTCTAATAAAGACCTTGGAGACAAAATATGTTTGACATTGATATTTTATTCCTTTCAGGAATAAAAACATCACAAACTCCCTGGCTTTTGCAGCCAGCAATGTGTCGTTTCTGACAAAAATAATTATGATGTCATAAGGGTTTTATTGTTTCGGATACATTCAGCTGCACAAAAATTTTCCATTTAATAAATCAATGGACTCTATCAAGAGTTAGGGATATTGTAAACACAGATTTCTATTTTTTCCAGATAGCAATGTATCTAAGTGAAAATTCTCTGCCTGAATTTTGTAAACATGACCTGTGATATACCATAGATATTTAATATGAAATAATATTCTTGGTATTCATTAAGATGACATAGAATTCTTTTTACAACAAGCACATGCACAGTATTAAGATTGCTAAAATCTTTAAAAGAAAATGACAGCATTATCTTGTGTGTGTGTAAATATATATTGCATTGTGTGTGTGTGTAAACATATATTGCATTTCTTACCAAGGATATTTTTTTTTTTAATCTTCATGTTAGGATATGTGTACAGCTTTGTTCCTGTCCATCGCTTGCCCTCATCTTTCTTTCCTTAAGATGTTTTACTGAAAATATGGGCATTGATCATCACATGTATAGATGTCATCTTCCTTCCAATGATATCTCACAATTTTCTGTCTTTTGATTTGTGTTAACACCTTTGCACACAATTAGCTTCTTACTTATTGCTAAAACAAATGAAATACACCTTTTCTAGATGGAATGCCATCAACTTCTCTGTGTACTTACTAAATATTTTTTTAAGAAATGTAAAGCCTGATCGTCATTTTACTTGAATAACCCTGTAACTCTTTTACAACCCATTCCATTTCCCAATAAATATTTATTGTAATATATTTAAAGATGTTTAGAATGTGTTTTTGATGCAATTGAGGGTGTTTGTATGATTAATTTTGAAAAACCTGGTAAGTACTTTTCTCAACCATACACCTGTTAGGATTAATGTTTATATTCAAACATATAAATTTAGGTATCAATGAGAGAGGTATCTTACCTCTGTTGCAGTTTGCATCCTAATTTTTGAGCCTCTTTGAATCAAAGGACATCAGGTAAGTATTGTCTGGGCAACTCAACTGCACTACTGGTCACTACACTGCTGTCCAAAAATACATCTGCTTTGGAATAAAATTAATAGCTGTCTGTGTTGACTAAAAGCTTGCCTGAAGAGAGTCTACTTACATTTTAGGTAACCAAGTGCCAGTGAAGGCAGCTGGAATGTTAGACAAATTTCTTGTGGGAGACTTCTGCCTTCTGGAATAAAGATCCCATGTCCAAAAACTTATTTAGAACACCATAAGTGCTAATAAATGTTTGTGAGAGAGTGAATAGAGTTCTAGACCACTGCTGCTTGTTTTGTATAGATCTGTATGTATGTGTGTGTCTGTGTGTGTGTGACAGAGAATGGCAGAAAGAAAATCTCTATAATTAAATACATTATCTAGCTTTAAGAGGAAAATGTTGTGGCTAACACTCAAGACCTTATTTTTTCTCCATCTGTAAAATCTTTTAAACCTTGTTCTTTGTCTGGTATTATTATTGAAATCAAATTTGCTTCAAAATGTGGAAAATTATTGTTTTTCTCAATATTCTTCAAAGCAGCCTTATGTATCTTTACCACCTTTGATAATAACATTCCTGTAAATATGTTTTTCTGCATATACATTATGTGATTTTTCTTTGAGAAGGAAACCTAATCATATGTCTCAGTATAAGTGCAGAATAAATTTAAATACAATTTCTTAATCCACTATACATTTGCATTTGACATATGATTTCAGAGTAAACATTGCTGTCCATAAAATGTCTCTAATCATCTCCAAATATAAGCACACAGTTATATGAGATTTAAATGCAGAACAAAAATTCAGACACTGCAAATACAATGTAGCTATTATTTCAGAAGATATTATTTTGTTGAGAACTGTGGTTTAGATTTAGATTAAGAAATGATAATGGGGTGGGAATTTTTTGGTAGAAAACAAAGTGCATGAGTTATATGTATTTAAGATACATTTTCTACATAAAAACTTCTTTGATAATGCAGAATACAGTTTTGCAACTACTCTCAAGGACAGATGGAGTCAAGTAAAAATTCTTATTGTTAGAAATTTAGTTAAACCTACTGTTGTAGGACATAAAAAGAAATCAAAACAGATTTGGGTTGGGGAGAGGGGAGTTGTTGTTTGTCTATTTTTTGTGCTTTTTTTTGCCAGAGTGGATGAATTCAAATAATACTATGGTGCCAGACAAATCCTTTGATAATAGGTTTTGATAATTTTATTTTTGATGATAGGTTGCCTGATGTCCTTCTATGGCAAGGTGATCTTCCTAGTGGATAAAGGAGAAGCTGTGAATCTAGAATTCTATCCAGCTCATGTGGCTGTATATGTAGACATTGGTGAAGCATTTGACATCATCTCTTACAGCATGGTCCTGGAGAAACCAGGTGCTCGTGGTTTCAGTGGATGTACTGTTCACTGGGTAAAAAATTGTGTGGATGGTCAGGCCCAGAGAGTGGTGGTGAATGGAACTGAATCCAATTGGTGTCTTGTCACCAGTGGTGTGACCCAGGGCTCAGTATTGAGCCCAGTCTTGTTTAAGTTCCTTATCGATGATTTGAACGAGGAGATTGAGTCCAGCCTCAGTCAGTTCACAGATGACACTTAGTTGGGAGTGTTGATCTGTTGGAGAGGAGGAAGGCTGTGCAGAGGGATCTGAACAGACTGGATTGATGGGCTGAGGCCAACTGCACAAGGTTCAGTAAGGTGGAGTTCTGGGTTCTGCACTTGGATCACAACAACACCATTCAACACTACAGACTTTGGACAAAGTGGCTTGAGAGCTGCTCAGCAGAATGGGACTGGGGGGTGCTGGTTGATGCACAGCTGAATATGAGCCAGCGTGTGCCCAGGTGCTGCAGAAGGCCAATGGCATCCTGGACTGCACCAGCAATAGTGTGGCCAGCAGGACCGGGGCAGTGACTGCACCCCTGTACTAGGCACTGATGAGGCTGCATCTCAACTACCTTATCCAGTTTTGGGACACTCATTTCAAAAATGACATTGAGGTGCTGGAGTATGTCCAAAAAGGGCAACAAAGCTGATGACGGGTCTAAAAAACATGTCCTACAAGGAGCAGCTTAAGAAAATTGGATTGTTTAGTCTGGACATGAGGAGGCTCAGTGGGACCTCATTACTCTCTACAACTACCTGAAAGGAGGTTGTAGTGATATAGTAATCATTCTCTTCTGCATGTCTTAAGCAAAAGGACAGGAAGAAATGGCCTTAAGCTGTTCTAGGGGAGGTTCAGATTAGATACTAGAAGAATTTTTCACTGAAAGGGTCTTTAAACATTGGAGTAAGTGGCCTAGGGAGGTGGTGGAGTCACCTTCTCTAGAAGGTTCAAGAAATTTCTGGATGTGGCACCTGGGCATCTGGTTTAGAGATGATTATGGTTTTGGCGGGTTGATGATACTGATCACTCTTTGTGATGCTGTGTGATCCTGTGATATTTATTTGTGTTTGTTCATTTCTGTCTGATCTCTTCTGTCTTTTTTTCTCTTTTTGTTTATAGTACACGGGTTATATGAAAGAAGTCGTAAGAGCTTTTACAACACCATCACCTTGGTTATGAGGGTCATCCATGCCCTGAGCTGGTTCCATTGGAGCCAAATGGAAGTGTCTGTGCCCAGAACTGGGAAGTTCCAGTCACTTCTCACAGAGGTTGCCCTCCACTGCCAAATCCTATCTGTGTAAACACAAATTTAAGTACCAATGTGCATAAAAGATACTTGCTGATTTGTTTGACAAAGGACAAGGTATAATACTCCAGACTTTCTTCTATTGTCATGTGTATAAAAAATTTAAGTATCCCATATGTATAGTGGACCTGACTGTATAGTGAGGGGTTTTTTTGGTGCCTACAATATTACATCAAGTAAATGTGTAGTGCTACCCTAAAAATCAACACAACATCCAGTGTGAAGCAGTAAGAAGTGCAAGGCCAGTGCTTTGTAATGACTTTATAGCACTTCAAGGACATAACATTGAGGAACATTCATTAAATTTTGCATAAAAATCATCCTTTCCTCTTACTTCTTGCATCTGTTAGATTAAAACTACAAGACTAGTGTATTGCACTAGTAGGCCTTGTAGTGCGAGGCCACTAGTGATGCATGTCACACAATCATAAGCCCATTTTGACTTGGGAAGACTTCCAGGGAAGTTTCCCGAGGTCACTATCAGATGTTTTATATACCAGTGTAAAAAGAACTGAGTAACAGACACTGTTTTTTGTCAAAGGTCTCCCTGCTGCTCCTGCCCAAATGGCACAGAATGGCTTACATCCCCACACCAGACAGGTATGTCTAAAAGGCGTAGCATTGACATTCATTTTTCCCAGGGCTCCGTGTGAGATGCCTCAAATAGGTACACTGTTTTTTTATTCAGAACCAAAAGTTCAGCAATATTATGAGGGGCATACTGAAGTGGTTTTGGGTTTTGTTTTTTTTTTTCAAGTGTGAAAACACTGTTATGTGCTTTATTCTCCAGTGCATTGCCTGAGGGCTTGTTGCAGGTTTTGAGACTGCAAGGGCCACTGAGACAGAGATGAGGGATTACATAGAATGTAAAGAGACAAAACTGTTGCACTTCTGTCTGCATTTGAGATCTTGGCAACTAGACTTTCTTGAAGGGAGCTGTGTAGAAATGGCTGAAATAGAGTTAAGGGAGAGAGCTAACAGTTAAGGATAAGGGATGATCTGGGATCCTATAATCAAAACCAGTGCAGTTTTATATATAATGTAGATATACTCATGTGTTTCTGTCCATAATGTTTGGTGATCAAACAGCTTTTAAATTTTGACATTAAGATATGTTACTAAGGAAAAAAACCCCCAAGTTTTAAAGACAAAGATAACTCCAGAGACTAGTACATAAAATAGCAAAGCACTCTGTACAGATCTAGTGTTTGAAGTAAGAATTACTGCAAAGAGTGAATAGAGACCTTGGTAACTTCATTTATGTAAGGGAGGCTCCAAGGACTGACTCTCCCATGAGCACTGTTATGATTAAGAGCATGAACGCAGACTGAACAAACAATGTGCTTTCTCAGGACATTCAGGATCCTTTCTCAGAGATGCACATGATCTGAAATACAAGAATTCTACACTTAAACACCAACCTAATATTTACAGACTTTGAAAGTTCAGCTCAGGTTTTAAGGCATGCAGTAGAATCTTAAATCTTATTGTCCTTTGAATAGCTATTTAATCTGTCGGTGTAATGCAGCCTTTCTTAACCATACTGGATGCCATTCCCTCTAAGTGCTGTTAGCAACCCCTATGGATTTTCTCAGGAGTGAGGCAAATGGCATAATTAACTTCACACCAACGCCTAGTGCTCCCAGAAAATACGACTGGGGAGCACCTATCTTCCAAGAAGACATTCTTATGTAGGCAAAAAATATTCTTTACCACAATTTAGTGACTGGTGAACTATAAAAAATGTTCTTGAAATATTTTTTTCTATTCTGATAGCATAGAAATCTACTGGAATAATACATTACACTGACTGGCACAATAGACACTATCCAATGTCTATGAAGATTTAACTTAAAAGACTGGAGGAAAATGTAACTGAGCAAGGAAAGAAAAAGCAGAATATCTGGGTCAATATTTTCATTTTGAGACCTAGTGACCTGAAACAAATATTTTTTACATGGAAAGAGGAGGGAGATAAAGGTGGTTTTAAATGAAACTACAGTGAAGAGAAATTAGGTACTTTGGGTTTTTTGTAGCTGAAAAAAATTGTCTCTTTTCCAGGAAACTCTCATTATTTTTATTAGAAATATTTTCTAAATCTGATGGATAAAGAAGAACTAATCCTCAGAAAGAAATAGTGACTGTATTAATTAGTTGAGGCTATAAAGTCTTCCAAATATACTTTTCTGTAGATGCTGAAGTTTCCCACTGATTTTGAAAAAATGAGACATGGTAACAGGACATTCTCACTGACTTTTAGAAGTCAGGAGAGATCAGTCTATTTTTAGGTTATATTACAACACGTTTTCAGAATCTCTCTAAATTAGTCCAGTGAATGATTCATCGTGCCCATCTCACTGTTACATGAGGTCAGTTGTCCTCTGTGGTGCCTATTTCTGTTGATAACTCTATTAGGTTAAAGAGTTTGCCTTTTTCAGTGCTTAAAATCTGATGAATCATAGAATGTCCTGAGTTGCAAGGGACCCGCAAGATCATTGTCTCCAATGAGACGAGCGCAGTATTTTTTTACACATACAGTAAAAAATATATTTGACTATGGAGTCTAATGGGAAGAATTTTATTGCTAACTGTAGGCATCTAATGCCAGTTTAGATATTGTGGATAATGGATATCATCTGTTGGGGTTTTCTTTAAGGGAAGGTTGTTTGCTTGAATAGGGTTGGTTTCTTTTGTTTGGGGTTTTCCCATGAAAATTCAGGTCTTTAGAAATTCTGGTAGTATACCTGCCAAATTCACGCACAGAGTTACTGCACAGATTTGTTATGAGCTTTGTATTTAGCAGTGAAATCACATCATCTGCTAACATTTCCTTAGTATAGTTTTCTAGATGATAAATCCCAGTGCTAATTTATGTATTAAGATATCTTAGATATCTTAATGTAGTCACATATGACATGACATGAAGATTTCCATTGATCAGGATGAGAATTTCAAGACCTAGTTCCTATATATGTACCTATTTTTAGAATTTTATTTGGGTATGAGATCTGTTGCTGAATCCCCCCAAAAAATTAAAACCCAGAAGAAACCCAACACATTCAAGTCATTGAGAAACAACAAACCCAATTAAATTTTATGATACAGGTTTAAATTATTTTCTATTATAGAACTAGAATTACTAATTCATTTGTTGCATCTTTTTCTGAGTATTACAGTGCTTAAACAAAATATTATCACATGATAACTGCAGAAGGAGCCTCAGAGTTTCCTGAAATCAGTGTAATTTCTCTTTGATAATGTAACTAATTTTCTCAAGAGGGTATTGCAATTTGTTAACACACTGATTTATTTTCGATTTATTTTCCTTAAGGGAAAGCTCCAGTTTTCAGTTCTGGTAATTTGTCACCTAGCCACTACAAGAATAACACCTATAAATTTTCTCAGAGACCTTCTCAGTCTAAGCACAGAAAACTCATTTAGCAACCATAATTTACACTCAGAGGAGCTGCTATGTCAAAAAATGCCACAGGTACTTCTCTAAAATACCCTGCTAACAACTCTTTAATGGTTGTTCAGCATGTAAACAAAAGTGCTCCTGCATACCACATGTTTGTAACAACATAATGCTGCTGCTGAATGTCACTTGCAATGCTTTCTCATTTCTTTTATATATATAAATATATATATATATTTTTTTTTTCCCCAGAAATCCAAAAGCTCCAACTGGCTTGCCTCATCTCAAAGCAGAAATAAAGGAAAAAATTAAACCTTCTATCTATGGAAATCTCATTTTTGTGCAGTTTGTGGTAAGAGGTGCTAAAACAAAACACATCTTCTTAATGTTAATGTTTAAATCCTTCTTCATAAATTATTATCCTCTCAAAATAATGGTAGACTGCCTGAAATCATTATACCGAGAGTCTTATTTCTTTGTGAATCTGCACTTCGAGCTAGCTTTTGTTTTGGTGTCCTGCTGCTTTAAACAAGTAGGCAGATGACTATTCTGATAGGAATGTAAACCAATGAAAGCTAAATTAATAAAAATGAAAGGTGTATTCTTTTTAGCATTTATTGTTTCCTGATAAAATTAACAAAATGGCAAATGCGATGATTACAGTTCTCCTGGGATTTTATTGGAAATCAAGGAAATTGATGGGAAAGAATTGAAGAAAAGTGTTTCTGCTTGTGGTGGGTTAACCCCAGCCAGCAGTCAAACACCGATACAGGCACTCTCTCTCTCCCTTCCTCCCTGACACACTCCAAGAATCTATGGGGAAAAAATAGGAAAGGGAAAATAAAAGAAGGAGAAAACTCATGAGTTGAGATAAATACAGTTCAATAGAGGAAAGGCAAACCAGCAAAGTAAAAGAAATCACTCATTCCTCCCATAAAGAGATCAATGCCCCGCCTTTGTCTATACCATTTCTTTGGAGGACACCTCCCTTTTCCTGCTTCTTTTTTCTTTACTTTTATTGAAGAGGGTGACATTGTGTGGTATGAAATATCCCTTTGGTCAGTTTGGGTCATTTGTGCATGCTGTGTCTCCCAGCCTTTTGATCGTTCCTATTCTCAGGACAGACAGACTGAATGAAAAAGGATGCTAAGTAACTCTTAATGGCTTCCAAAGTTGAGTCATGGTGAAGGGACTACTTACTCTGAGCTCCTGAAAGCTGGAAAAACCATATTGACTGTCTATATATGGTCCCCAAGTAGGTTTCTGCCACACAATGTACAAATGCAAAAAAACACCTGGACAAATGTGCATGGATGTAAAATGTCCCCATGTCTGCAAGCTGGACAAACCACCTGAATCAACATGTCTTGGTGTTAAGTATGTGGGATATCGTGTATAAGTGTTCTGAAATAAAACAATCTTCCTCTTATGTTGTGGTTTGTTGAAATGTTGCAAAATAATATCCTACACGAACACTGAAATAATTTTAGTCAAAATATGGTGCTCAATAACAATTGGTGTTGTGCTTCCAAATTGCAATGAACTAAACAGGATCAGAAATCTATTACAAAGGTTTTCCAAAGTAGATGGCCCTTTTGTGAAACTGATAAATTGTGTAGGTCATTTGATTTAAAAAAAAAATAGAAGAGATACTATTCTATATTGTGAGATTAAAAAGTAATTAAGATATTTATCATAATTCCCCATATTCTCCTGTGAGTGTGAAAGTGATGTTTCTCCATTGCCTTCACCTCCATAGTAATTATCAGTTTGATTAATAAAAATTCTTAGTTGATACAAATAGTATACATCTTAGTAGATGCAGATAAAGTAGATATAAATTATGTGTATCATGGTAATAACATTCAAAACCCCCATAAAGTTACTATTGCAAACTGAACATTCAAATTGAAGAAGAAAAATGTAACTGAGCTTGTAATTTATCTAAGGTAGCTCCTCACATATATGATAAGCTTTTGCTCAGAGTTCACTTGTATTATATCAGATATAGAGTTAACTCTTGTTTATAAAATATGATTAAAGTATTTCCCCAGAAAGAGATAGTCCAGTTGTCTCTATTTCTGATACTTGTCTTTCCCTGTCTCATCTCAGCCCAGAAACCAGAAGAAGAAAAATTCACCTGGCCACTCAAGACAGTAATGTGATTAGTTACCCATAAAAAGAATTCATAAGCAATTTCATATTTCATGGCAGCTATAAAATGCTACAACAAAATAACACCAGAGGAAATTTGCCTGTAGGATCAACAGTCTTTGCTACATTTTATCTCAGGATTATTGCTCTCTTTATACTCAAAATATTGTGATGGATAAAGCAGAGAATACCACTTCTATGAATGAAATCAAGGATTTGTTAGTACCCTAAATAAAATATTATCAACCTAAGCAATCTATGATTTTTATAAGTTATTAGTATTCCAATTACACTATACTGCTCTAACAATTGATTCAGAAAACTTATTATAACACACTTAAAATTCATACGCAACAAAATGTACTACTATCTTCATCTTTACTTCAGTCTTATTGCCACTCTTCCCATGTCCTCTGATGAAATAGACAATGTCTTCCTTGTGCAAAGAGATGATTCCTGTGCTATGAAGAGTCCTAAGTCTACACAAGAAGTTTGACATTGGAGAGGAGGATCACTTTATCCTCATTCTTATAGTCTGACTGGGACTATTTTAACAAGTTTTCTAACTCCACCCTTCTTGATGGTCATTGGTATCCAGGCAAAGTTGAAAGGTTGTCCAAAGGCATCCCCCAACCTCAAGGGACACTGGGGTTATCAGTTGCTGCAGTATGACCATTTTGCTTGGCGAGGCCTTTATTCTGTGTAGCATTCCTTGAACTGAAGGTGAAGCAGGATGGGAAACACTTATTTCAGCGGTAGACAGCTGTTAACAGCAAGGTAAAACACACCTTGTCCAAAGTGAGCTTTGACTACTCCTGACACCCTTAATAGTAAAATCAATATGAAGCCTATTTTCTTGCAATAAAAAATAAATAGATGAGTAATATTTCACAAGTTATAAGCCCATGCACAATAGTTTACATAATTCTTCACTCCTGGACTCAAATCTGGAATGAGAACAGCAGTTGTCTTGGTGAAGAAGCCTGATTTGGAGCAGAGGACAGCTATAATCAGAACTTCTGATGTGTTGACAAGAAAGATGCTAATCAATTTGAACTGCTTGGTTTAGTGACAGTTTGTCTTTGACTACAAGAACAATGTATACATTTTGTCTATCACATGAAAAGCATTTCAAAAGCTGGAATTTCAAAATATTTAAACTAATATTTACAGAAGAAGGAATTTTAAGATTTATTTTTAGTGTAAAGCTGCTCCTTGTTAATTGTCAAGTCCCTTTTCTTCACAACATATGGTACTAAAGTAATTATAACATAAAAAAAGAAAAAAGAAAGGAAACACTTTCCGTTTATCTTTAGTCAGAAAAAGTAAGTAATGGTTTGGTGGAAAATTAAATATATATTATTGACAGTCAGAATGTTGGTTAAATTCTAACAAACTCTTGAGTTAAACAATTGAGAAGAAAATCCGAAACTAAGAAACTGAGATCAAGATTATTAAGATTCAGAAACATATGTAATTTTTCTAGGTGTTAAAAATAATACTACAAAACCTCATACTTTCTTCATCACAGTATATCAAGTTTCTTTGATGTTTTTATGGGCTGAGTTTCCTAATATCCTTGTTTGGTAATCACTGTCACTTACAGTAGCAGATGTTTGATTTGAGGAGGCAATTTGTTAAATTCTGAGTAGCAAATTACAGTCATACCGTACAGCTTGTCAAATGATTAGTATAATCATATACTTATTCTTAGATGTTTCACTTTTGCAAGAGGTGAAATGTTTTGAAAATCTATTTTTTAACATGGACATGTAAAGCTGTAACAGCATAATGAACAGATCAAACTTATTTTCAAGTTATTAGTAATCAATTAATTTTCTAGTCAACATAATCATCCAAACATTTCTGAACCTTACAGTAAAATACTTCAAGAACGTGTATTTATTGCAGGAATGTTGTTTAAAACCCCAGGTATTTCTGGAAACAAGCTGTATGAAACATATGAGTAACTAAAAATAACTGAGTAACTGTTTTCTCTAATGGAATAATTGAAGATAAAAATACATATGTAAAAATATGAAATGTGTGTGCCCAAATATATCTTTTTTTGCAGATACAAGACTAAGAGGGCTAAAGGGTACCTATACATCAGTTTTGTAAATACCAATTAATCATCTAGAAAATTCCTTAAAAGAGATTCATGGACACATTCATGTAGTTCTAGCAGCTAATTCCTAAAAGTGTAGAGTGCATATTTCTCGTGTAGAAATACCATTTCTTTCTCTTGAGAACCTATAAGATTTCATCCTTTCTTAGAATACTAGTGACAGAGTAATAGAAAAAAAAAAGTGTTTGAGTTCATTAGAGATCATTTGAATTCCCTGACAATACCAGCTGTGCTAATTGCATTATTGTTAAAAAGCACAGGGAAAAATAAGTGCAAAAGCACTGAAAGAAGTTCTGCTAATCTTCACTTAGTGAAATAAATAAATATAACATCATTATTGCCTCTGTCTTGGAATATCATTTCCTTTTAAAGTCAAAAGTTCATGTTCCCCTGTATTCCCTTTGGATGTATGCATGTATTAGAAGGAAAGATATAGAAAGAAGTAAGATTGTGAAAACAGATTTCTTAAAAGTAGTATCTTATAAAGCCAATTTTAAAAACAATTTTTTTTAAAACAATTTTTATAAAAATAATTAAGATTTTATAGTTGATTCTTCATCTGGTTCAGGTCCCCATGATGTGTACGGTCAATTACTCTGAACATAAGAGTAACTTATCTCATGTGCCTATTAAAATCACTGTACTCTAACTAAAACATGACTTAAAAATAAAAAGTTTATTTCTAATTTAATTTAAACAAGAAAAAAAAAGCCTAACGACCCCCCCACATATAATTCAACTCACATACATGACTTTCAGAGAAGCAAAATTAAAATCTGATGATAATTATGAAGCAGAGGGATAAATTCATCTACAAATTAAAAAATCAGTCAGCCTTGTCAAGTCAAGGGTATCAAAACAGCATTGAAAATAGAAGAACATGATGCATCTTGCAAGGAAATGAGAACAAATATTAAGAAAACATATTGATTATAAGAGAAAGCAATTTAATTTTATGCATCTCATTCTATAAAGAAGAAAATTATTTACTTAAGAAATCAATTGTACAGCTCTTGAGACAAATGCTTATTGTGACTTAATCAACTTTCAACTTCTGCACTTCTAGTCAGAATTTCACCAGAACATTCAGAAACAGGAGAGACTGTGAGTATTCTGTATATCATAATCTTAAAAAACTTTTCTCTTTGTAACCTGTTTTGGAAGTCTACAGAAAGCTTGTGCACCTACACCATAGGAAAAAAATTACAAAACAACATTTAACTACTAGATATAAGATAAATTTTAAACAAAAAATGTCTTTGTTTCATCCTAAATTCACATTTCTCGTAAGTGGATAAAGCATTCTCAGCTTTCACAGAAAAGTAAAGAAAATAATCTGTGATCAAAGACCTAATCTCTCCTCACCAGCTGGAGTAATGAACACAAGCTGTCAAGAACAGAAAAAAATCTTCTTAAAATCCCTCTTATCATCTGCTTTGCAAACTTCCAAATATGTTCAAAACATTTTGTTCTCTTTTGTTTTACTATTATGCATTATGTAAGAGAAAAAAAAAAAAACAACAAAATCTTTGTTATGTATGTTTTGAAATTTCCTTTTTGAATAATGGCAGAGTACCTATTAATGCAATCCACAAATCCTTAATTAATTTATTCCCAAAAACGAAACATCCAGTTAAAGCAATTATTCCATAATCTTGGGGATGTCATGATTGCCAGATTCATGTAGGTTATTTATTTTTTCATGTTATTATACAGCACAGTTAACTCATTAAAATATTAAAATCTAGACTAAAGTTAAATTAGTAGACTTATTCTTCAGTTTTATGTTTGTGCTACTGGTATTCTTGTGCTAGAGTTCTTGCAGGAGCTGATTTGTCCAAACTGTTTGGGCTTTGGATTTGCTTGCTGTTTTTATATAAATTTCTCTTTTTCTGATATTTAAGCCTCACCTGCTTCACCTCCTTCCATTATGATTTTTTTTTCCAAATGTCACATAGCATGAAAGTCCTAGTGGACACTTTTGCAAAGAGTGTATTCTTTTAAACTTTTTTTTCCTTGGGATAATATTGAAAACCTTTTTAAAACACAAACAAGTGAGTGAGCATAAATATAATTATGCATAAAGCTCTTAAATCAGTAGCAGAAATGCCTCACCTCTTAAAAGTTTTGCTGAATTATAGCCTTTTAATGAAAAAAATATTTTTAAATTACTGAATATTTTCTTTCCCATTTGGGCATTCACAGACATAGTGTGCATCACAAACAAATGTATCTATTAGGTGATGGCACAATTAGTTTATAGAGGACACCTATATACAAACAGCTGCCTTCTTATGCAAGTCTTCTATGCTTTATTTTTCCAGTCTGTGACTTCACATGTGAATGTTAGTGAAGACAGATGACTGCATGTCAAAATATTAATTAAAAAAGCATTTTATCTGGCTACTGATCAAGAAATATTTAACACATACATATTTAAATAATGAACTTCTAAACAAAAAGATGCACTTCAAATCTCAGAGATTTTTAGTTCTCAAGACATTCAGAAATAAAGCAGACCTGTCATGAGAAGAATAGTTACAGATTAAAAAATATAGGTAAATTATCAGAATTTTCCTCCTTGCTTAACACTGTAGTGTTTCTTTTCTGATTACACATTAATGAACCTTTCTTGGTATTAATATCTGTTTACTTCTCTACTATTATTCTTACTTCATCTATCTACCTTTTCCTAAATCAGATTTTTCCAATTCTGTATTCTCAACCTCTTTCTCTCCCTCTCCCTCTCGCTCAATTTTCTTGTTTTGCTTCTTATTAATTTTATTTTTTTTAACTCATACAACACAATCCAAGGAAAAAGAGCAGGGTGACATCTGGTTGCATGTCAAATACTCCATTTAGTGACAGTGGAGAAAGAAAAATATATGTTTCTAAAGATATTGTAGATCCTCAAATTATTTCTAATGCACAGAGGTGTCTGTCTTCAAGTGAATGTCTTTCATTGAAGAGTAGAGCTACAGAAACTTAAAATCTAGGTAAGTTTGGTATGATTGCACTAATTAATGGAAAAAATTATTATATAGTGACTGAGCAGAAATTTGCAATATCTAGACCTATTAAAAAAAAACAAACAAACACAAACAAACAAACAAAACCCCAAAACCCCAAAAACAAACCAAAAAAAACCCACAAAAAAAACCCCCAAAAAAACCCCAAAAAAACAAAAAACCAAAAGGTTTGGGTTTCCAAACTAATAGCAAGTCAGGAAAATTTAGGAGGTTTGGGAGGTTATACTTTGGGAGAATATTTTGTGCCCCTTTCCAATTTCCTTCACTTCATTTGTACTACAAGTTGCTCTTCACAATATATTGTCAGCCAACACAGATGCAGACCAGTCATTTGTACTCTCTTAAGTTGTCAGAAAGCTCATGAAACTCTAACCAGCATTCCAAGCCGTTTTTGACAGAAACATAGTTTTCAGTGTTTATTGGTCATATTATTATGATCTATTGAGAAACTCTTCCTTTGATCTTAATGTAGGACCCTTCCAGTTCCAGGGGAAATAAAAGAGATTTAGAAATGGCATGCTACTTTCATATTCCATGTATTTCTTACAAGTTTTCAAAATTATTACTGGTGACTTTGATCACCTTAAAACTCACCAGACATAATACTAATAATGCTGGTCTGCTTTGGTATTAAAAACTGCAATTTAAAAATTTCCATGTTCAGGATACTGAAAATCTCAGTTAATTGCAGTAAGGAAATTTTGTGATTGTATGTTCCTCTTCAGTTCCAAGAAATTAGACTCAGAGAGTTTGTACTGAATAAAATAGGCTAAGAGAATTGGTAGATTATTGAAATACAATGAAAATAATTTTATAACACAACCAAAATGATAAATTCTTTATGTGCTTATAGAAGGTTATAGGAAGAGTTAAATTTTTTCCCATCCAAATCCCTCAGAGATATGCTACTCTGAATACACCCTTGCTCATCAGCCACATGAAAGTTCCTTATTGCAATGATCCGGTGTGTCTCGGGACCCCTGTCCCGCGTTGCCCGGCCAGCCCTGGCACCGGAGCCGCAGTGAAGGTACGGTTCAGTATCCTGGGATACTTCCCTGATCCTGTGGCTCCTTGCCCCGCAGAAGTGTGAACAGTGGCGAGAAATAAAGGATGGACTCTGGTGGGGGACTTCAGCTGGGTTTTATTAAGTCCATGTGGAACTCATTCACACCCCAAGTCAGCCCGCAAAAGCCGACTTTCCTCTCTGTACAGCACCTTAAGCATGGGGTGGAGAAATGGGAAGGGGACAGCTTGGAACCAATCCAAAAGGTGAAGGGAGTGACCCGGAACATAAGTGACAGTCAATAGAACAAATCCATAAATCAAGGGAGGGGAGAACAGGGACCCTGCCCAACCCCTCGACGTCCTCACTAGAACCATCTAGACCTCAAGGCGAGGCTGTAAGGTGATGGACAGGACCCATAATAGTGATTGACACCTGAAAATCACTTGGGGGAAACTAAGAAGGGTTTAACATGGGAACACATGGGACAAACCATTGTAACTTATACAAAAACAGTATAAAACAAAGAACAGATGCATACAGAAAACTGGCAATACCCAAAATGCACCACTACACCCTATAAAAATTTTAGCAGTGCTGATTAAAGGTAAATTCTGCCCCTAGCTAATTTGATAGTTTACTACCAAGATAAGGAATGTAGAAGAGGGATGGATCTGATAACATTCATAATTTCCGTATTCATTTAAATAACTAATTTATTACAAAGAAAATTAGTATTCCACCAGCAATAAATATTCAGGTATTTGCCTATTCAGAAAAAATCCCAGACATCAGATCTTGAAAGCAGGGGGATATTCTCAGAATATGTGGTACAGGCCTACCACAGAGCCAGCTACAACCCAAATATGGCAATGCAGAGAGAACCTGGGCAGTGATCCTTGGCAGGGCTGATGAATCAACAGATAACTGAAGAACAATATCTCAAGCAAATGCTAGAGAGGTGTAGCAGGTTATCAATCTATTTGGTTGGCAGCCTTTGCTGATATCTGGCTCTGAAGCCCACTCAATCATACAACACTGTCAAGCTGCTGTGCAGCAAGTAGAGTGAGGGAGGGAGGCCAGAGGTGTCTGATGCCCGCCCAGAGCTTTACATGGACACAAGGAGCACTGTGTCTCCTCCTCCACGTGGAGGCTGCACTGTTTGCATTCACTGGTGTGGTGATTGGGATAGGTCTCAGATAATTATATCTCTGTGTCTGTGTATGGATGTGGTTGTAAAACTTTCACAGCTACTCTCTCACTTGGTCCACTTAACAAATTGAATTTAGTGGTACCACATTATTTGGTGTTCCTTTTTCCCCCATGTCAGTATAAACTATCACTCCTATTCCTGCTGCCCTGTCTTCAGCTTCTGGGAGTTGCTGTATACTACTGTAATAAATAAGACAGCACTTCAGTTAATTTAAGATGAAACTAGAACTCCTAATTAAATGTTGTCCTATTATCGATTTCATTTAGGCTTAGAGACAGTTTTATAACTGCCATATAAATGAGTTATACAAATTCCTGGGTTTCTCTGGGTAGTTGGAAGCATGGTGTATCTTCCATTTCTTCAATATCATTCCAGTCAAGTTAGGAATGCAGCTGCCCTTTGTGTTGGCATTGTTTTGCTCTGGCAGTCAGAGAAGATTAAGAATTAATAGACATCTCCCACAGATGACCTCTGTTTTTAATAACAAATGTAAATGAAGAAGGGTATTGGACTTGTTCATCCTCCGGTCACCTTAGTTATGGCCTCAAATATTCATGATTAAGATGAAAATAGCTTTATATGTGTTAGTTTCAGCAGGGCACTTTCAGTTGGATATTCTGATCAGCTGTATGAATCAGGCCATGAGACTTCCCTGAATTAATACCAATTTCACACCCAAAAACTGTGAACAAACTATTTTCATGTCAATCATTGGAGTTAGTGGCAATTTGAGACGATATTTAACAATGAGCAAGGAAGATATCATGATCATTTTCAAGAAGGAGAAGAAGGAGGATTTTGAAAACAACAGGTTGGTTTATTTTAAATTAGCAAATTATTCTGGAAAATATATTCAGACATTTCAAGGACAATAAAAGGCTTTTGAGAGAAGTCAAAATGGATTTACCAAAGGCATGCTGTGCTAGACCAAGTGGATTTCCTTCAATGGTGAAACAAGGGTTTTAGTGGAGAAGGAAAGAAAAGTGGATATTTTCAACTTTGACTTTACCCAGACTTTTGATATGAACACCCATCCTTGCATCATCCCTGGAGACACACTGATGAGAGAGGTCCTGGACACATGGACCAGTAACTTAAGTGTGGCTAAATGTTTTTGTTCCTATCATTCTGATTAGTGGTATAGAACCCGACTGGACGACAAGTTATTAACCACCCTCAGAGACTCATACTGCTTTACATTTTTATTTGTGAGCTGAACAATGGGATGGTATGCACTCTCAGAAAACCTGTCAATCATACTACAGGGTGGGAGGATTGTTATCTGCCAAAGTCATGGTGTCGAGGAAGTTGAGTTTCTTCTGATTTAAGGGAGAATCTTACTCACCTACCTGATGGGAGGTAATTTTCCTGGGGGTGTACAGGCGATGGACTAGAAGCAAGAAAATCAATTTGCATCAATCTAATTAGATAGAAGGGGGGAAAAATCACGTATTTGATAGCCCGATATTGCCCAGGGAGGCTGTGGATACTCTTTCCATGGAAATACGTTAAATTTTACCTTAATCAACTTTGTATAACATCTAAGCCACCCCTGCTTTGATCAGAATATCAGAGTGATGTACCAAATGACCTGCAGATGTTTCTATCTACTTAAATTACTTTATGATTCTGTGATGGTTTTATATAAAACAGCTTGAAGGGACAAGGAAAGTTGCTTTAATTTTTTGACCATTACCAGTCTCCCACAACCTATGGGAAATTATAACTGAATAAAGCGGCCTTTCTTGTAACTTCATGTTATTTAGATTTCTTTTCTTGCTTTCACTGCTAACAGAAACTAAACCATAGTCAAATTTCTGCTTTCTATATAGTACAAACTATGTTAAGGCTTTTCTTTCAAAAGTTAAGTGACGGTACATTCTTGCATATGTCAGTAATTGTCTGTTCGCCTTTTCTATTGCCTTTACTATTCTAGTGGCTTTTTCTCCTGAATCCTTCTTAAAGTTTTGTAGTGGAGGCACAAAAACCAGGAAAAATACTTAAAGGAAGTAGGCCAGTAAAAGAATAATGCTTTCCTTTTGTTGTTGTTTTTCTACCATAAATTAGTAAACAGGAATATGATTACTTTTAGACAGGATGCTTACCTGGCAGGTGAAGATATATGAGTTACGATATCTGTCATAAGAACTTACTGGGTATTTTAATCCAATCGAGATACAATTAAATACAGAGTCACTAGGACTGTTCTGTTGTGCCTCTTCCAGTAAAATATCAAACAACTAGCCAAGATTTCACAGCAGGACAGAATGTTTAGTCATTGAATTATTATTATTCCTAGAGCCGATTTCTTCTCCCACAAGCAACATCACCTGAAATGTGAGTAATGAATAATCTGCTTTTTAAAATAATTGTTAGTATGTTAATATATTTGCACATTAGAGTAGCTGCTTTCTGACAAACGAACAACATTTATCTAAGCTTTGACAGAGTTGCTTTACACATGTCTGTGCAATCTCCATAGTGAAAGAACAAGAAGAAACAAAGGGAAGGAAATTACACTGTGCAGGTTGAGTGGGAATGAAGGGAAAACCTACGAAAAGGAGCCCTATCCTCATGGTTTTCAGTCCCTAGTTGTATTTCTCAGACTCTTTTCTCCCAAACTGAGAGCCTCAGAGGTGTAACACTACATGAAGAGAGAAGACAGTTTTTGAAGTGATAATCAGTATTGCCAAGACATGACACCATCCTGGGGATAAAAAGAACCAGAAATATTGCTTAGTAAAATACCCATCATATCTGTGCTGGTCTTGTAGCTGAGCCAACTTTACACAGTCTCAAAAAGCTATCACGATTTTATCAGGCCACAAGCAGAAGCTTTTTACTGAAACTTCTCTAGCTCTACAAAGCTTCTTCTTATGCTTGTTTTCATGTCACTTCACAATTTTTCCGCTGCCATCATGTGTGCATTTCTTCAGTCAGCTAACCTCTTTTTCACCATTCATAGTGTTTGAAAATCTTTTTTTCCTTGTTTATATCAAGGAGTTACAGGAAGCAATAACTAAAAGCAATACTAGTTTTCAGAACACTTTTCTTGAAGACTTGCTGTGATTTGGCAAGAGAATATGTTTTAGCATTTCTTGCAGTGACCCATGAAAGAGGATGTTGCAGACACCTTGATCTATTCAAGAATCCTAGCTTCCCACTTGTCATGTGTTTTTACACCCAGGAACCTCTTTCTAAGATGTGTGTGAGAACCCACACGTGGCTGTACACATTATCATCTCTCTGGGATGTATCTTTTAGTCTATAGACAGGAGTTGCATTCATTCATTTATGTAATGCTCCATGGTCAAGCTATTCCTTCAGACTTCTAAGGTGTATGAGGTGAATATATCTCATCATATATTTCCTCAAAAGATACTTTATTATAAGTGTGTTCTTTTACTGACAGTAGCAAGTTCTTACACTTGTTCTGGGATATAGTTCCATTTTTTCTATTTTTTTCAAAATTTAAGACTGTCAAGTACTAATTTAGAGGGTCCTATTTAATATCTGAAACTTCCCCCCCTACCTCCCACCTTGTCAATTCAGATTAATTTGCCATTGTTTGTAGAACACTGATGCTTTAATTAGATTTTGGGATGTGTCAGTTAACATAATATTATTTTTAATTAAACATATGTTATTTCAATATTGTTTATTATTTTCCTGTCTAACATGCTTTCTAGTATGAGATTTAATATTTGCTCACAAGACACATGCAGTTTATCTTGAAATTTCTTGTCTCCTTTTTAATGTGCCTTGGAAAATCTGACTACAATTTAATAAATTGTCAAGGATTGATTCAGAAGTGAACGTTATCTATTGGTTGCTCAAACTGGTGTTATCCTACATCTTCTTTTCCTCTGTGGTTTAAAAATTAATTAATTTTTATAAAAAAATTGGAACTTCCTTTCCTGAGGACGTGCCATGCTGCATGTAGTATTCATTTTACTGCGTGAACAAGCCTGTGTGAACTTTGAGGATGCCTGACTGACTCTCAAATCGATGACACAGATCATCTTTGAAGCAAGACTCTTCCAGTT
>VZDJ01007754.1:8397140-8458113 GCA_008694505.1 Cyanoderma ruficeps
ATATTATATTATATTATATGCTATATTATACATATAGACTTATTTTCTGTGACAACACAACGTGAAGAAAATGTATTTTACATTATAAGAATCAACATCAATTCACCTAGGGACTTTTTTCACAAGAAATTAATGGAAAATAGTGGTGAATGAAATATTTGTGGAAATTATTTTAGTATAAGACTTAAGAAATGAAATGTAAAAATATTCTGAAAACATTAGATCAAGTCCATGGTTCATTGCATGTTATGATTCCACAGCAGCACTGTCACCTCCAAGTTGCTACTGCTGCATGTTGTTTCCTTTTATGGTTTTTTTGCCGGTGTTAGTGCAGTTATATGTCCCAAAATGTCTTAGTGAATAGCAAGAGTTGTTAGATGAAAAAGGGTGGTTAATTATAGCAAAATTCTAATCTCACTTCCAGATAATGAGAAGGCTTTTTGTAGTCCAGCATTTAAAAACCTTGACGTTATTTTCACAGTATAGTCACATATGTTGTTGTACGAAAATGTATCTGTCTCTATTTTTTACTATAATCAATTACAGTACTGCCAATTTTTTTTCACTTAATTCCATTTTTTATATAATTTTCAGTGTAATTTTTTTTATTTCACCATATAAACTAATTTCTTTTACATATTAAATCAAACTAAAACTTTTCAAAAGCATTGCTGCAAAGAGTTACTACTCATGACAAACTTTTAAGAGTTTTCTCATGGCTAAAAGGGTATTAGTTTCCTGAGAGAGAGATTTCAATATTTCTCAGGTTTCAGATTTTCAGATTTAAAAGCCAGTGGAAGAAGTCATACTTGTAACTGTTGTGTTACCTTCCAGATAGTTTCTTAACCATTTCCTCTAGAGGCCAGAGAGGATCTTAATCTGTTATGAACATGAACTTCAAGCCTCACAGGGTTTTTTTTTGTTTCTGAGAAAGATGGCAGTTGTCATAATAATGCACTGTATAAATAATGCACTTGTCTGAACTGTTACAAAAAAGGATGTTTCACAACTTGTTCAGTATTTGTCAGAGTAAGGAATAAATCCTCTCAATAGTGGTCTTATTAGGGAGCTTGGTTAAGGATTTGTAAATCATATCTGTCATCTAGAAAGGTATTTAGACCACTAATACATTAAAAATCTTAAAGAAAAAATAATAGAATAAGATTTCTAATGTTAGACAATATATTGATTGTTTCTTTAAGCTGAAATTTAAATCTCAGCAGGAGGTAGAAATTCATTGTGTATTCCCACATTGGTGGAGTGTAGTAGACGTTTCAAAAAGTTCAAAGCAGTCATAAGCAGTGAAATCAAAATGAAACATTCAGCGAGGATAAGGCCTTTTATTTCATGTTGTCCATGGTATCATAGCTAAAAATACTGTTTTATGATACTAGAACACAACTGTATTGTAATTATTCCAAAAAATATTTAATGCGTAACACATTTCAAAAGATAAATGTTCTTCTGTTGCAGCCTCATTCAGATTTTTGGCTAAAGGTTTTGCCAAATAGACAATACAGTGGTATTTTTTTTTCAATTAAGTTAACTGTAACCATAATTGAATTCCATGCAGTCTTTTGTCTCCAATATATGGAGCAGAGAATCCAGACACATGAATACATTACTTCATTTCAGCAGATGATTCTTCAAATTCAAAGGTACAAACACATGACCCACTTGCTTGAGTCAGTTTAATTCTACAAAAAATGTATATTTTTTCTTCCCAGATTGATGTCCCATGTTCATCCCAAGGATATTCAGGGCAGTGATACATCTTCTAGATTACACATCTCCATCTATTATGCAGGATTCATCATAGATGGTGACATCAGATCCCTTCTCCAATGTGATGCTTGAATTACAAAGTCTGGTCATTATGCAGATGTTTCAGATGGTCAATCCTTTTAAGCAACGATGTACACTTTAAAGCCCTATGCACTTTTATGATGTGGTTTTTTCATATCTTATTTACATATCTAGACCCTCTTCTGACAAAAGGGTTTACATGAGATTACTAAAGACATTTCTTAATGCAGTTTGGAAGCCAAGGTACCTCTACATCCCTGTGAGTGTCAAACTAAGAACTGCTGAGTTGTTGATACCTTTTCCCTGGGCCCCATTTTCACAGTTAAATCTAGGAAGTCATAGTCACCAATGCATTTTTCTCCCATCTTGTCACCATTCTAATGCTTTGATTATGCATTCCCATCTGCTCTACCACATCTCTACTCTGTACTTCTCTAAAGCTTATACATATCCTGTTATTGTTTTGTATTTCTTTTCCCTGCCAACATTTTTAACTCCAAGGCTAAATTAAAAATGTTTTGTGAATTTCTAAAATTTGTGGAATTCAAATTTCATCTTAGAACTTTCATGCAGATGCAAGACAAAAAAACAAAGGCAGGAGGTGTAGACAGCAGTATGCAGATAGCAGAAAAGTTTCTAATTAACAGTAATTGGTCTTCAGAGAGATTTAGTTGACAAAGTTGTCATGCACATATATGAAGAATTTGTTCCTCAAATAAACCCTTAAACGTTTAAAACTAACTATCTGTTAGATGGTAATGTGACACAAATTTCACAAATGGGAGGAAGGCATATAGACCTGGGCAGAATTTCTCTCCATCAATGCAAAGGCAGACTAAAAATTTTCTCTAGTTCTTCCTTTACCAATGCCATATATTCTTAAAGAAAAATTATACTGGAAAAATTTTAAATATAAGAAGCATGAAGTTATTTAGCTTTCAGGAACAAATAGGGAAAAAACCCTAATTCCCCCCAAAAAAACCTCTATAAAATAAATCTACTTTTGAATGTCCAAGAGTGGTTAAGTAGAAATCTCTTGGTCAAAACACCCGCTTGATTTACATACTTTCCCGCTTCACTTTCACTCGCTGTAAGCAAACTAAGAGCATTTACCAGTTCCTGAAAAGGCTCTCCTCTTCAGAGTTACAATTCTTAGATATGACTTAGTTTCAGTGAAACAGCTGTTTTGTCTTATGCACTAAAATTACCCATTTATATTCATAACTTACTTTTTTAGAGCCCTTATGTGAATCATTAAAGACTCAGGGCTCCAGACTTATGCCACATTATTCATGGTATGAACAATATCAGAAAATCAGTGCAACCTACTTAGTGCTCTGTTGAGTAAGGGCTTCCTGGGGATCAACATCAGCTGCACGTAGCTGATGATCTTAGCACTTCACCAAATCATTAGCAATCCTCCTGGTCCTGCCAGTTTTCTTGATGAATTCTGGAAGAATGTGTACCTGTGAACAATCAATGGGTGTGCTTTCTCCTTGCTAAAGTGTCAAAATAGCAGATTTCATCATGTCCAGGCTTCTGCCTTAACAGTAAATATATTTATAGATAGTCCCCAAAACTATTTTGCAATTAAATGAAAATGCATGATTAACTGAAACCCAGTAGAATCATTACCTGATGAAACATCAAATTGTATGTTTGTTGTAAAATTCTGAGTGAGATAAGATCAGGAGTTCCCTACATATAAAATGAAATAATCTGTGAAAGGGAACATCAGCTCCAGTCAAAGTTCTTGAAGCAGTTCAACCAGTCCTTATTGAAATAGACAGGTATTGAAGGGATCACATAGGAATACGCAGTCTAAAAAGACATGTATAACAAAAGGAACAGTCGTGAAGTCTCAAAGAAAATTTAGTCCTGTGAAAACTTTGACAGAATCCAATCTGCATTATTTGAGCTTCATTTTCAGAAGGGTTATATACTCTAAATCTTTACTGAGTTGTGATTTCCAAACATCCTTCAAAAACTTGTTGTATGTATGAAAAATGCTTTAGTTATGAAGCAATAAATAAAGCAATAATTGATATGAATATGCTTTAAAGAGTAATAAAGTACATTTTGACAATATATAATAAGTCTTGGAAGAATTTCTGTGCAGTCAACAGTAATTGTTTTATATGAAATATCAAAGTTTGCTTATCTTTCACTGAATGACACATAACATCCTAACACAAACTTGCTATTTGTATCTTGAGAGAAGCTTTCAGGCCAGTACCTGAAAAAGTGGCCTAGTTGCATCCTGATTCTGTCACTACAAACTGTTTGATCTTTGCCACAGGTAACTTTACATAATTTCTGTAACTGCAGCTGCTTGTACATTATTTGCTGATTAAATGTTCTATACTACTGAAAGACAGATCTGCAAAAGTGTTCAAATTGCTTCTAGCTTTTTTTTATTCTAGTTTTCTTTTTTTTAATTCTAGTTTGCCTTTTTTTTTTTCTAGTTTGGTCTCTTAAAAGCAACCAAATGAGCAAAAATGCAGTGCAAACAGAACTTTGACGCTTGTTGAAAACTTACAGATTCTAGATTTCTATTTACAGCTAGTACAACCTAGCTTTGCTCAGATTTTTGTCTTGTTAAAATTCTGAGAATACTCAAGAGTTCTCTCTAATGTTTTTTTAAGGTACTACATAACTTTTGCATGTATGTGTATATATATATATGTAAATCTAATAGCAAATTAATTTACTGTGAGCAAACAAATTTCATAGCAAATTAATTTACTCTCCCTGCTGTTTTTTAGAGCTAGATATGAGATACAAACAAAGATGACAGACAAAGAACAACATACTGATGCTTTAAATACTGAAAAGTGCTGCCACCTGAACAAAGCCTTCAGGGAAACCATCACGGAGTTTGTCAAAGAGTTGGTTTTGTTGCCAAGATACCTACTCCAGCTTCACTATTACTGAGAATTATACTGTCAAAGCAGGGGAAAATTCACATTTTTCTAGATGTCAAGCAAAGCACTTTTCCACAAGACAGTTTACGCTTGAATAAAAATACAGTAAATGCACCTCCTCACCAACTTATGCTTGTTCTATATACATAGTAGATGATAAAATGTGTTTACAGGAATTGTGAGAAGATATAAAAAGGACTTCTTTTTCTCTCAATGCAAATACTTTTGCCAAGGAAATATTTGCTTTAAAACATTCTTAAAAAATGCTGTTCTAAATTCCTGCAAAATTCTCTGAGTAGTGTTCAGTTCACTGTTTTCCTGAGGCTCAAGGGCTACTAGGACTTCAACCCACACTTTATGAATTTTGTTTTAAGCATCCATGAAACATTTTCTCATAACTGTCTCTTTTCCCTTTTCAGATTTAGAGGAGCTCCATAAAGATAATATTAACAAAAGGACTTTTTGCCATTTAATGCCAACAGGGCTTTTGTTTTTGCCTTGCCTGAAAAACAGTGCAAAATATAAAGAAGCATCTTGACAATTTCGCAAATATTGCTGCAATTTATAGAATGAACTTGGACAAAATTTATAGACTACTACCTTTGTGTACCTGGTAAGCTCAGTATCCAGAGATAGAGCAACTCACTTAGCTTTCCAAGTCAACATTGTAAAATCAGTATTCTCATTGTTTCTTATGAATAGTTTTTAAAATGACATTCAGGAAAAATCTTTTTCTTCAGGTGGTTTTTGGTTTTGGGTTTTTTTTTTTTTAATTTTGTTTTTTTAAGTCTACTTAAAATGCACCTAAAGCACTCTAGTTTGAGTCATCATAGATCTTCTGAAACCCCAAAAGGTCATTGTTTCCACCACGGCTGTCATTTAGACTTGAAAATTTTAAAATTGACTTGTTTCGGGGGTGTTTATAACTATGTAATTCTATGCACTATAAGCTATAAGAAATTTTAAGACTTGATTTAAAAGATTTTTATGAAAAAAACAGAAAGAATTTGGAGGGTGTTTAAATTTCACCAAAAATGTGAAATCTTTTCAGTGGTATCAAATTTTACTGTGTGATTGCATACTAAACAGTTAAATAAAATATTTTTATTTGGTTTTCAAGAATTTTTAAAATATGTGTGTGTGTGTTAAAAGGTTTGATGTACAGTGGGTGTGTCTTAAAAAGTAAAGTACACTTTGCTTCATGGATAGATTTACCTTTACAAGCAGTGAAGTAACTTACTGTGCTGGGTTTAGATGGGTTAAAGATTGTTTTCTTTATACTAGCTGATAAAGAGACATGTTTTGGAATTTGCTGTGTTGTTAATGCAGAAACGTTGTTGTTGAGAGGTGCTTATGGATACCCAAGGCCTTTTCTGCCTCTGACCCCTTCCCACCAGTGAGGAGGCTGGGAATGCACAAGATGTTTGAAAGGGACACAGCTGGAATAGGAGACCCCAGCACAAGGGACATTCCATACCGTAAGGCAGCATGGTCTACATGTAAAGAGAAGGCGAGAAGAAGGTAGGTGGGGGATGTTTGCTTTAATGCCATTAACTTATTGAATAAATTCTCCCAAAAGTTGCCCTGCTCAAAAGCAAAAACCCAAACAAACCAACAGGGATAAATCTCCCTTTTCTGTCACTCGGCAATTACAATAAACCAATTCCATTTGCCACACTGCTGGGTGTAGAAGAAACTTCCTACAAATTCAGGATATTAAAAATGTGATTAAGGGTCAAAAAGTTAATAGCTTTTCCTTTCAAGGAACTCAGTCAGAGTAATACAGCTACTATGGAATTTCATTCTCTAACTTAATCAGTGATAAACCACAACAGACTTACATATCGGTCTTACTCATTTATTAAATCTAAACAGCTGTAGATGTGAAATGACCACCTTAGCACCTAAACTAGTGGTCTGCAAATGGTGGTATACAGCAGAGACTGATGAACTTCAGGCAGCTAATATACTTTTCTGACATTGAAAAAGTAAGCAAACAACAAAACTGAGCCAAAAAAANAAAAAAAAAAAAAGACAAAGAAAAGGTTACTAACGTAAACTTCTGGAGTGATAAGGTTTCAAGTGCAACTTATCTTACATCCAGGATCTGAAACTTTGTCTAATGGCTTTCTGATACACAGCTGTTTTGGTTAGATCTTGCTTCTTACATCCAAAATCTAAATTACTAGCATTTCTGTTCAGAACATGTATAATATCACAAATTACATTGAATGAAAGTCCAGATAAGAGGGAACAATGAATACATTTACTGTGTTGTTCCACGTGGTCCCTGAAGTTTATTTGGAAGTGCTTTCAGTCCACACTTGCTTCATGATGTAGATCAATGAATAAAGAGCGAGGTGGGCAAAGATACATCCAATGTTAATTTCAATCAGTTGGAATTTCCATAAACTTCAAAACAATTGTGTCAGCCTATAGAGAAGCCTTCAGTACAACTGATGGCAAATGTAGCTGGACAGCATTATATTATCTTTAAGAAGTAAAAGCAATAAAAATATTAATATTAGAACAATAACTATATTAATAATGAATGTTAATGACACATTCTTTTGTGCATTTTCTTTCTAATTTTTTTGAATTCGCATATATGACTCGAGATCCAGAAATCTGAAGAAATGAGTAGGACAGCAAAATATATTATTCAGCTTATGTTAAAAGAAAGTGAAGACAAAAGCAGGCCAATCATGAATAATAAAACCAAGATAGCATTTTCAAATACTTAAAGTTTACTTTAAGCATACACACCTTAAAGTTTACTGGCCCTCAATGACAACATGGGATAACAGTCTGAAGGAATGATAGGATGAATTTTTTATGATGAAAAATGGATTGATCCATAAATTGTTTAATTTCAGAAGTTAATTACAAATGAGATGTAATCACTCTGTCTACTGTGTCTCCTAAGTAACCCTTAAAACCCTGAATAACTCTTCAAAAGTAGTTCAAGTAGTTCAAGTAGTATAACTTTCAAAGACAAAAGATTTTGTGAAGTCAATGGTCAATATAAAATAGTTGCAAATGAAAGCTACTGGAAAAAGCTTTTTTTTTTCCCCTGTAAAAATGAGGAAGTCTCAGCATGTGCAACTATTCGGTCATAGAAACCAATAAAATGAGGAAAAAATGTGTATTACATCATGAAAGGGAAGGGAAACTGAATACAGAGAAAAAAAGATGTGGCTAAAGTTCCAGAGGAAATCAGGTTTTATCACTGGCATTTTTTGGGTTTTACCAATTCCATTAAATATAGAAAACTATGTTATATGATAATCAAATAAGAGCATCTTTGTGCATATGAGTTCTTCTGCTTTATTCCCTTAAGCTACAATAAACAACTATATTTGTCTTTTTGTATATGCATATCTGATATCTAATATTTTTAAGTTTCCTGTACTTTCTCAGATAAAATCCCCAAATTCTGTCTTAACTTTTTTCCGTTTCCTCTCATTTTGCTTATTTTTCTTAGCACAAATCACCACCTCTATCACTGAGAAATAGGTATAATTTTTTCTTTTGCCATTTTAGGTTTGTTAAAATTCCAGACTGCATATTATTCTTTGCACAAGATAAAATGGTAACATGCTCAGAAATACTCTTGTTTACTTACACCTTTGTCACTGTGGGGGAAAGAAAATTAAACATGACATGACACATGGGACAAGTGGAAGATGTGCAAAACTTTGCACACATCCTCTCCCACCCTCACATACACGTGCACACATGTGTAACAAATTCCTGTTCATTGAGACAAGCCCCAGTAGCAGCACCATTAAGTGAGCTCGGCCCAGCCTGGAGAAACATAATATCCACTTCCTCCAGTATTTGTGTTAGGATCTGGACAAGGCTGGGCACTGACTCCTCAAGACTCTACTCCTGTAAGTATTGGATGTCTGTTTATTTTTCCCAGTCTCTCTGTCTGTATGGGTTTATATCCTGGTGTTGACACAGACTGCCAACGAAATGAGTCCATAGCAATATCTGGGTGTCTTTCCTTCTAAGACCTTGATGCTTCCAGAACAGACATTTAGTGAAGATACTACAGTTCAAGGAAAATGCTCTAGCGACCTCTCAGTGACAGTTTGAGGGATTCACACTATAGTTTTAGGCATTGTTTTATATTTCCAAACTCATGTCAAGATTAACACAGGTTTTCTCAGTCTTGTACTCAGCCATTAGGCCCACACACATTGCCTTGATTAAGGTTCAATTTTATGTTTTAGTCATACTTTTTTTTTTTTTTTAGCAGAACTACCTATAAACATGATTATACGTGCTTTTAGATTCTGCAGAAATCATGAAGATTTTATACTTTAATCATGGACACATTGACATCTTGTGGCAAGCTAATGCAGGTAATCTCTACACAATTATACTAGGACTTGAACATTTCAAGGCATAGATGTTTATAGAGTTTCCTGGAGTTTGTCAGGTTGTTTGTTTGGATTTTTTTTTTTTCCATTTAGGCCATACTGTCACTTTTTTTCAGGGGATAACTGTAGAAATATGCTTTGGATGATGGTATATTTTCCTTCTCTTTCTACCATACTGCAATTCAAATATATCCAATTGATACAGATACCAACAGGTGTAGAAAGGGAAAAAACTAGAAACTAAAAGGATTCTTTCTTCTTACAGGATATGAGTCTTCTAGAAAATGTGATGTTACCACACAGATACTATTGAGAATGTAAAACACATTTTTGAACAATTTTTTAGCTCTTTATAGTTGAGGTGGTTTTAAAATTTTTGTTCATAAGAATGGAAATAATAAGCTAGGAAATAACACTCAGTAGTAATTCCCTCAGAGTAGTTGTCCATTAGACCAGAATGAGTACTTTGTGAAGATAATATCTAAATGGAGGGGGTCTTTAACAAGGGAAATAAAAACAAACAAGCAGCCACAACAAACAAACACACAACAAAAACACACAAACAACAAAAAAAAACCCCTCACACACAACTTAATTAGTAAGGGCAAAAGGAATGAAACTCAGGTTACTAAAATCAGACATCTGGATCTGAGGTAGCTGGATGAGATTCAATTGCCTTAATGTTCATATTTATTGTAATTTTTTACTCACTGCAATATTTTCCCTGGGTTGCATCAGGGCTTCAGCTGATCTCAGCTTTCATAGACTAATCTGCCATCCTCATGAAGGTATTTCAGGTGCCCCTAAACTTTAAAGCTTAAGTGACATCTTAAGCACCCCTGCATTTTATTTTTTTTTAATAGCAATCAGAACATCATGTTCATTTTAGAGGGATAATTCTTTTGAACTGTTATAGATATTTCCTTGAGGATAATGACATTACAAAGGCCATTTTTTTTACTAAGACAGCTCTAGTTTTTAATTTTCTTTCATAAACATGAATGAAAAAATAATCCATAATTCAGTTCTACAACCTCCCAAGTAAAAACTACACCTGTCTTATCTTCAAAAGAATTCAATGCCAAGTTACTTTTAGCAATATTATTAGAAAGATATATTTTATATATGTGAAAGATAAGAAGGAACAATTGTATTCTAAAGCCTTCTCACAGAAACATGTTATTACTGAACTCTGATAAGGAACCCAAAATTTTGAAAGTCTTCTTTTTAGTCTGTTAAAGTCTTTATGTTAGCATTACTATGAAAAGTAATTTGGGAGTATTTCAAAAGTCAGATATAGTTATTATGAGAATTTTATGAATCAAGTAATTCTAAATCATGTGATATTTCTTTCCATTAACTATCAGTGATTAAAAAAAAGTTTTAAAAGTAGATATTATCCCTTCTTTAACTTCTTTCCTATTTTATCAGTTGCATGGAAATCAGGAAATGACCACAAAGGACATTTTTAAAAGGGCATCATTCTCCCATGTCCCCTAGGTGTATATTCTTTTTTCTTTTTGACAGAGATATGGCTTGATTATTTCTGTGGAATCTCCCATTTCAACCTTCTCTCCTTGGAAACAAAGACTGGTGTCTAAATCCCTGGAAAATAAGCACATTAATATGATTCAGCATGAATGATTAAGAAAATAAGAAGATCATTCCACTGAAACAATAGAAGAGTTTCTATCTGTAATTGCTGTTTCAGATTATGTCTGGGACTTTTCACATAATTTCCTTAAAGCTGCCTTCAATTATTTTCTTCCTTCACGTTTCAGAGCAGCTAAACCTCTTTGCTATTAATGCTGTCTAAGGAAATGTCCAAACTTCACTTTGTAACTTTTTGAGTTCTCTACTTACTCCTCAGTTAAGAAGAGAGGGAAAAGACATTCTTAAATTAATTTAAAAAATCTTCTCAAAATTTCCCATCATCCTTCCACATATTTTTCTGAGTAATAGCATAACCAAAGTAAAAAAAAAAAAATCTTAATTCAAGCCAAATTATATGAAAAAGAAATAACATGCTAAAAAACTTAAATTTCAAAGTGTTTTCAGGCATATTGAAAGGAAACCAAGCCATATACAATGAAAAGCAAGTAAAAAAGCATATACAATGAAAACCTTAGGTAAAAGATAAACCAGTTTTTCCCATCCCTGATGGTAGTGTGGCAGAATTCATGAATCCAGTTATAGTATTCACTTCATGAATGAATCTACAGTATGGCAATGAAGTATTTAATTTTTTGGATGTTATTCCTAAGGAAGGCCAGAGCTAAAAATCTGGAAAGTGTGTTTGAATTAAAAGTACTAAGACATCAAACCTAACTGACAGCTATACAATAGGCTTTATTTCCAAGTTCTAGTAAGAATATTGTTCGCTTTCACAGCTTCCTGGTTGATAGAGTTTGGAAAGGAATGTATAATCCATTTAGCCTAAGGTTGTCATAGCCGGCCTATGTTCATTATTCTGATTTCTGTGTGTGCTGATTCTTAGCTTGAAAATCAATGATTATATCTATATATCTATATCTATCTATATTTATATATGTCTGTATCCATCTACATCTATATCTGTATCTATATATCTATCTAGATCTAGAGCTATATCTATCTATCTAATATATTTTAAAAGAAAGCAGTAATTGATTCTTCTCAATTCAGGGCAATGAGTATTACTAGAGAAATGGAACATCTCTCCAATGAGGAAAGGCTGAGACAGCTTGTGTTTTCCAGCCCAGAGAAGAGAAAGTTCCCTGGTGACCTTGCACTACCTGGAAGGCCTACAAGAAAGATGGCAGACAGGTTTTACAAGGGCATGTAGTAATAGGACAAGGGGTAACAGCTTCAAACTGAAAGAGAGTAGGGTTTGATCAGATATTAGGAAGAGGTCCTTTCCTGTGAAAATGGTGAGGCACTGGAGCAGGTTGACAAAAAAAAGGAGTGGATGTGCCTTCATTGGGAGTGCTCAAGGCCAGGTTGGATGGGGCTTTGAATAATCTGGTCCAGTGGAAGCTGTCCCCATGAATAGTAGCAGTGGTTGGAACTAGATGCTCTTTTAAATCCCTTCCAACCCAAATTATAATATGATGCTATGATTAACCTTTGTACATAGATAACATTCATCAAAAGATGCCCTGATAATTCTTTATTTTTTCTTCTTTGTTTGTTTGTTGGTTGGTTGGTTTTAAATATCATTGTTCTTTAGTCATTCAAAAAAATCTGGAAAGAACATGCTAATAACAACAAAGTTAAGTCAGATGCCAGGAACACCCAGCTATCTACCTCTCCTCAGTTTTTACCTTTTCCTTTAAAAAGAAATTGCTTTAGGAGCAGCTCTTTCTAATAAGCAAATGTATTTTGAAAGATCTATTGCTTTCCTCTGTCCTATTATAGGTTTTTCTTGTTCCTATTTAACATTTGGTCTTAGACAGAAGAGTAACTAACCCCTTGTTGCTTCGGGTGCTACTACTGAGAGACACAGAGAGAGGGAGTAGACACAAAAAGAGAGTGCCATCTCTCTAATTCCCATTCTCTCAAAGTCATTTATTGCTTTTCCAGTCCTTTCAGGAAATGCATGATGCCCCAAAATATTTGGGTCTGTAGTTCCTTATTTGTTAGTGTTACGCCTGCACAATGCAACAGACAATATAAAAAATATACCCAAGCCCAGAAACCACTGTGTGGGAATTGCTTTTCTAAGAATTTATGAGTTGTTATGAAAGCTAATTAGATTCTTCTTTTCACTTGAAATGGATATATTAACTGTCCATTCCCTTTCTTTAACACTTTGTCTCTGACCAGGATTTGATTGATTGATTAGTTTCTCATCAATCTCAGTCTGTTCTAGATTGAATTCTGCATTAAATACAAATTAAAGTTCCATCTATCACGAGTTACGAGGTTAAGAAGTTGTTACATTTATTAATGAGCTGAAGTAGATTGTTATCCTTGTTATCTTCTCTACAGTTAAGGGGAGGAAAGGAGAATTTCATGGTAAATATACCATGACTACTTTTTTACTGCTACTGACTTCTGTTTAGTCAGTGTTTCTTCTCTCTGGAAAAATCGTCCTTTTCCTTTCTTGTGATACCTTCGGCAAAAGCTCTGCTTGAATTGATTTTTTCAGTTAATTTCAGTGCAAGTAGGAAAGAAACTGTTGCCTACCACAAAAATGGACATTTCAAGAGGTCATTGACCTTGCACCGCCCAAATTTGACTTGATGGTGCAACCAGACTTGATGAGAAGAGCTGTTGAGAGGATTGCATTTGTAGTTGTTTAACCCATTTGACTATTAAATAGAAAAGGTCAGGCACTAGCAGGAAAGAAGAAATTGAGTAGGAGTCAGTCCTGTTTCCCAATGTTCATGGGGGAAAAACCCTTAACATGCAATTTTATGTGTTTTTTCTAGGCAGAGCTGTTCTGTTTCCCCCTTTTTCAGAATTAACATCTACTAAGAGAAGTAATAGGTTTTCTATAAAAATATATAAATATCTGTGGGATTTGTTAGCATGACTAAAGTATCTTCCTTTTTCTGAACTAAATACATACTTGTTAGGTAAAATGTTTGACTCATTCCAAATTTGGTTTAATACAATTAACATTCTTGATCATTTTATTTTCTGGTTATTGCAGAAAAAAGACTTTTGATTAACTGTTATAGGAAGAGTACTAAGTACAATGTGTAACAAGGATTATACACTGAAGGATTATAATAACAGGAAAGTAGAAACTTTGGTCACATCACATTCAGTAATATATGTAAACTAATAATATCTCAGATACTGATATAGTATAAAATAGAGGGTTTATTCTATCATAAAACATTTACATGTTACATTTATAGACATTAATCTGAATAGATAATAATCTGACATTTCTTACTCTAGAAATAAACAAAATAAGTGCAGAATAAATATAATAAAGCATTTATCCTTTGAATATAACATCTGATTTTAGAAGAAAGTGGATTATTTTCTTTTTTTGTGTATAAACCTGAAGGAATAAATATTGTCTTCCTCAATAATAGCTGACAAATCCAGTGGAAAGTCAAAGGTGGCATGGTTCTAGTTGTTGGAAAAATTGATGGCTGATAAATAGATCTACCTTCAGCACAGACTACATGCATGGTCCCAAAACCTATTGTGTAGCAACTACAAGATTAAGGTAATTAAAACCAAGCAAAAGTCCTGCAAGAATTAGTTCTGAAGTTTACTGTTGGCATGAATAACAGGATCAGTAGCCAGTTTAATGAGTTTACAGCTACTTTTCTCTGAGGCAACAGCAACATCCAGAGGCCAGTTAGGCTCAGCCTAGCTGTGTTGCTTGTGGACTGGTGATGTAAATGGTGCTTTTAAGTATTCCCAGTTTTTATACCATGGTGAAAGGAGCACATAAGATTTAAGATGGCAATAACATCAGGTTTAGAATGTCTTTGCATAAATTATTTATAGATTTTAACCGTTACTTACCTCTGTGGTATGTATAACATTGATAGAGGTAAAAGAAATCATTCAGGACAGCTTTGTGACTTTCAGCCTTGCTTCATTAACTGTGTGTTTATTGACACAAACACAGGTGAGCAATATTATATTCAGAACATTGTTTAATATACATAACCTCTGGGGTCTTCAGACTGAATGCCATATATAGATGCTCTATAAGATGCAGTCTTAATCTATTAGAGTGCTGTCAGATAAATTTGAAAGGTTACTTGCATGTTATCAATACTGACCGTTGATAGAATTGCAATAGTCACCACGGAACATAAATGATGTTTGATGCTTTCTCCCCAGAGTGGAGAGAAATTTCTTCCTTCCAAACATGTAAAAGAAGCATAGAAATATCCTATTTTGCATAGGAAAAAATCTGAATATTAACTATGCACAAAATACAGGATGGGATTAGCTCGTGTTTTGTAATCTTGCATTAAGAAGATTAGTCCAGGTAAATGGAAGTAGCTGAGACATTATGTGATTCCTTTTCTTTGTTTTAGCACCATTTCATTTTCAGATTTTCTTTCTCCGACTTTATATATACAAGTTTATATACACAACATCTAAGAGCTACATACCTTCTCTGCAAAATACAGTTATCCAGAGTATATTTTTGGACATGTTTTAGAAAAATTGTTTTCACATGTCAAAGACACAGCTTTTGCAGAGTCTGTTTGATTCATTGGAATAAGCACTTGGAAATGGCTGTGTATGTGTTTTATACTTGCAGAAGTAGGATTCTTTCACACACAGAAGGATATGGTGTGAATTTTAGTGCTAGAAAGATAAAACGTGAAATAAAACTTCATAAAAACTCATTTATTGAGAATACTGTGCATGAATTATTATCTATGGACTATAATAATAATATTTATTTGAATAGTATTCAATGAAGAAATGGTTTAGTGCAGGGTTGTGGAAACTGAGAGTCCTGTGTACTAGGCAGGCATGAAACATGACAACATTTGTTAGGATCACTGTAGGCAAATCACTCCAGTCCTCTTACACAGTAGGATGTGTTGGGACACCAGTTATGAGCATGATGCTCTGTAGAACCAAGCCATAATTTAAGACAAAAGAATTTGGATTACCCTCACACAACAACTACAATATACAAATACAGATATGCAATCATATTGAATTGAGCATGATTTGTTTTCTTTCCAATGAGACTTGTTGCTTCCCTTTAAGAACTTTCCTCCTGTATTTATTTATATTTCCCTCCATTGTGTAAATATCTTGGTTAAAACATTATGCAACAATGACTGAACAGCTGAATAATTTTTGTGGATCTGTGAGAAAGTGATGGTCTGCTGTGTGCAATTAAGGTTCACAGAGTGTAGGATTGATGGGTAAAGGACAATGAGAGATTGTTTTGGGAAGAAACTAAATGTAGGAAAGAGATTCATGCTAGGGGTGTTTCCAACTGACAAACTGATTGTGGAAAAGTTGCATTTAAAAGGTTTTTGTAGTTGTAAATAATCCTTTATATATTAAAATATTTAATAACTTGCCATTTGGACTTGTATTTACTTTATTTTAATGTAGCTGAGTTTGAGAGTTTTATAGCTATTTTCATGTCTTAAAATATAAGGAATATAAGGTTTATTGCATGGACACACAGGTCAGTCTGCCTGCATCTAGTTTGCGTGAGCCAAATAATACAGACCAAGTGGTAAATTAATGGGTAAATCACAACATTCTAACAGAGAGATCAAAGACAAGGGTTTATTCAAAAATTAGTTCCCTGTTTACTAACTAGTATTCAAATGTTTGCGTTTTTTTCTGTTCATCTTTAGCTTGCTCAAACTTTGCCATTTCACGATAACCACTTCTCTCACTGTCTTGGTAATTTTTCCATGTGAAGTGCACATTACATCTTAATATTGCCAGTGGAAAGGGGAAAGGGAAAGGAGCTAGAAAATCTGTATAAGAATTTGGATGAGAAGAAAACAAGATAAAGAAAGTTTATATAATATCCACATCACAAAATAATTTTAATGGCATTTCTGATGTTTATTTTAAAACACACGTACTCTAACTGAAACATCACTAGGATAGAATTATTCTGTTGTTCAGTGATATCTAAATCTGTTGTATTTATTTGTCTGGAAATTTGGTTTATCCAGTAGGCAAAGGTTTATGTAGAACTTAGCTTCAGCCATGTTTGGCATACCCCATATTACTACATACAAGAATTTATTGTAGATGTAATTTAAACATAGAGGTTAATTTTTAATGACATTAATGATATTTGACTTCAAAGAAATTTTGATCTCTCTCATGCCACAACACAAAGAGAATGTTACTATGAGCAGGATATTGATTGCACACATCAGAAGTGGAGTTGAAAAGAAAATATAAAAAGAGGTAGAAATGCAGTAAGATTATTTTTCTAGATACCTTAAGGCTCTTCAGGTGTTATAAATCTATGCCTAATTGCCTCATGGTTATCCAATTTCCTTCTCCAAAATAGGATTAGCTAGCAGTTTCTAATCTTGAAACCTCAAATATTTTCTGCTTGTCATAATTGTTATCCAGGTAGCCTTTTAGCTTTTTATTCATAAAAAGCAAACAAACAAAAACAGTTTGGCAATTTCCTCAGACTGTTACCACAAAGTAGTATTAATGAAGATACTTATGTAGACAAAGCTAATGTTTAAAAATAAGATTTTATTGTGGCTTTTTGTTGCTGTTGTTTTTGTTTATTTGGGGCTGTTTAGGTTTTACTTTTTATTTTCTTTGGGTTTATTTGTTTGTTTGTTTCTAATTTTTAAGCCCATATTTTTTAGAAAAAAAGTGTTTAATCAATATCTAAATATTTTATTTTAGCTATTTTCTTTCTTCATGTATGTTATGAATATATAGACTTTTGCTTATAAAACAAGCTGTTTAAGAAATATTTTCTTAAAATGAACAAAATATGTAATCCCCAATATACCTAGACTTCATTCAGATTTGTTTTGATTTTCTATTGCTTGGTATTGCACACAGTAATTTCTTTCAGTGTAAAATGCATTTGAAAGTGTACTAAAGAAAAATGTTAATGCTTTATACTAAGTATGCCCTCAATTCTCTCTTTAAGTAACTGTGTATGGTACAACATACGATTCAGGCAATTTCTCTCTTTATCACCTTGAGTAGATCATCCCAAAATCAAATTTTTATAGACTTCCACTCAGAGATTTCAGTGTGGTATCTTTAGGTGTTACACCACAAATACAAAATCTTCTAATAGAGTACACTGTATATTTAGTTATTTAGTTAAAGCAATTTAACTAAACTGCATTGCCTACATGTATACAGGTGAGGAAGTAAGGGGTTTTCTTATTGTAGTCTGTTGAAGCCACCAGTTATCCAGAATTTATGATGTTTCACTTTAGGTACTGTCTTCAATTACTGTGAGTGTTAGTTTTAGCTCTAAAGTCTCGTATTAAGCATTTGGAAGCTTCAACAGTTTTACACACTTTTCAGTTACTTAATCTGTGCTGCAAAGGTGTTGAAATCTTCAGCAGAGATGCAAAGGTAGAACAACTTGCAGTATCAGCAGGAATGCAAAATTCCACCTCATGGGAGTAGTGCATATTTCTTGCTTGACCAACCTGAAATAGCACAGACTTCCATATCTTAGGTATGCTGGAAAAAAAAGAAAATCTGATTTTTTTTTTTCAAAACATGTTTTAAAAATAGAAAATGAATATCAACTTACAAGGAAATATTATTGCTAGCTTCACAGCTTTGGTAACTAGCATTGGTGCCTCTATGAATAAGAAGTCTTGTATGCTGCAGCAAAAAAAAGGCATACTGACTAGAAAAAGAGCCTAGCAAGACAAGTTCAAAATTTAACATTTGGTTTTTAGCAAATCACATATCTATGTGATAAAAATGTCTTGGTAGTTTTAATAAATTCCTCTGTGAAATCGTTAAATCAGAAGTGAAGCATTATTTAAGTGTATCGCTGTCTCTCATGTTTTACCAAAGCTTTCATCCTGTTAGAGAAAAACTGAAATGATAAAACTCTTATGCACCGTTTTGTCTCCATTTGGGTAATGCTGATGGTAAATCATCTGCTCTGCAGAGACGCATTTTGTCGAGGTGGTTCTGCCATTTTTTCCCTAAGAGGGACATTTCTAAGGAAAGGCTGAAAGTCTCTAGGCATTTTTTTTCCTTTATTTCAGGGGAACTGTTTACATAAATAAATTTCAGAGTGAAAGGCAACCTGATTTTATTCAAAACATCAATTTTGGGGGTTGGAGTAACTAAAACTCTGTTTTTCTTCTAGTGAGAATCATTTTGCTATTTAAGCAAAAAATCACTCATCTCTGCTTTAATTCTTTGTTCAATTGAAATGCTATATTATTCATCACAACAATCATGAAATAAAACTAGCTCAATCTAGTTGCAATTAGTGTGAACAAATCTGTGCTGCCCAAGACGTGATGAAAAATCTATGTCATCTCCATGAAGCATCAGGATAAACCCAGTAAAAAGTGCTACCATTCCTTTCAACAATATTGGCTTAACTGTGGCCCAACTTTTTTTTCTTTTTTTTGTGATGATAATTGAAAAAATCAAATATTTATGAAGTTCCAATATATTTGGAGGGAAGTATTGTTTATTTATTTCTAGAATATTTTACTTAAAAATAATTTCCTGTGATTTTGTTCTGTATGTAAAATGACTTAAAAATTGATACAGTTTAACACGCGGCCAGAGTGTTATGAGGCACCCCTAAATGTATCCATCTCTGAGGGTCTAGCCCTCGCAGATTGGCTTAAAATAATCTTAGCAAGACTGCTCTTCAGAGGTGTTTTGTAAAGTAAAGGGTTTTATAAGTGAAAAATAACAAACGTTACAGAAAACAAAAGAAAAGCCACACACAGGTGTCTGAGAAAACCTCTGACACCCTGCTAGAAACACTCCAAAAAGCCCCTTAGTTCCTTTGTGCTCCTTCCTAAATAGTTAATGTTTTAGGAGGGACAGTTTGGCTTGCAGCCGATAATGAGAGGTACAGGATTTGAAGAACAGTGACAAGGTCCAACAGGTGCTTCTCTCTTGGCACTGAGCCAATTACAATGAGAAGGGCACAGAACTTTCCAATTGAACTTCCTAAAATGTTTAAAGGTAAATGGATTTTTTTTCCTTATATAGATATGCCCACTTAGGGGTGGGGGATGCTTTACTACAACAAATATTTAGTGAATCCTTAATTAAGAATTGTTGTCAGTGGACATCCTCTTGATTGATTTGGTAGACTTTATTTGGATTGGATCTCTAGTTCTTAAATTTACATATATGAATAGAAATGTAAAGGTTAAAAATAAATATTTTGAGCTAAATTAAGTAATCTTGTATATAATATTAAAAAGAAAAAAAAAATCTATCAAAACCCCCCCCAAAAAGTAAACCCAAAACACATAGTCACAGAATATGTGAGATCGGAAAGGTCCTTTGAAGATCAGCTTTCCCACCTCCCCTTAAAGCAGGGTCAGCTACAGCAGGGTCCCAAGGACCATGTCCAATCACTTCCTAAATATTTTCAAATATGGAGGCTGCAAATCCTCTGGAGGAAAGCAGCCTCGTTGTCTGGCCACCCTTATAACAACAAGTTTTTATTGTATTCTCTTTATCTGAATGGAACTTTCCACAAATTATGCTATTATTAAAATCAAATTTTTATTATTCTGCACTAACAGGAAATGTGGATAAACTTAGAAATTTTTCATCAGAATTCCTGTTTGAAATTGGAAAACTGTATTTTGCTAAATAATCACTCAAAAGGCTGAAATGTTCCTGTCTGTGAGGGCAATATAGCTGTTTACCAGTACCACACAGTAGCAAGTTAGACAAGCTACTGATCTAATGTGTCTGACATGAATCAAGATGGTTCAGAAGATTTTATTTTGAATTAATCAGCAATGTCAGTTATATTACAAAATAATACTTTGGAAATGCACAATAAAATGCACTTTATTACATAATTGTTTGCATAAAATATAGTTCAAAAGATTTTAAATCTTTCTAAAGCTGCCTTTGTAATGAAGCTACTGTTTAATTAAGGAAGATGTATTGTGCTTGTATTTTTTTTACTCCACTTACATTCTTCTTGGTTTTATTTTCTTGGATATGTTTTCTCCCTTTTGATGAAGTATGTGCATTACATGAACAATTCATCTTCCCTGTGTTCCAGTAGACAAGAAAAATTGCCCCAGAGCAATCACTGCAAAATTACTACTGTTTATTAAACCATTTAAATTATTCTCTATAATTGCTGATATCTCTTTGTCTCCTCCCAGATTTATACCTATATTGCTTTGTTGAGCAACACTGAAAAACAACCTGTAGCACTCGGCTGTCTTCCATATAATCAGGTTTTCATTTCACTAAAACTGACCATTAGTCTGGCCATGACAACCGTCCTGCCCAATTAAAATTCACCCACAATTGATTTTAATGTTCGTTATTCTTCTCTGGGAGATCTTGTAAGTAATGTTTCCTAGCCTTTTGTAATTTTTCAGCAATTCTTTGAATGCTTTCCTTTATGTTTTCGATTTCTTCTTGTTAGTCTTTTGTACAAATTCTTTCTCTACTTCATCAGCACCATCAAGTGGCAGCCACTTCACTTATATATCCCTATGGATTATGCCACTAAATGCCTTCTCCTCATTTATCTTGCTTGCTTTTCATACATTTTCATAATTTTCAGATTTGGTAGCTTCTCCAGATGAACTCTTTACAGCTTCCCCTAGTATGAAGCCAAAGTTCTCATTAGGTAGCTACTCTCACATATACTCTGAGAATTTGCCCTGCGATTCATTCAGAAAAAAAACCCCTAATATTAACTTTTTCTTTACTTCTTTGCTTTGTGTGTTTCAAAGTAAGCACTCTGAAAATCTTGGCATTTTACTTACTGTAACATGTGAATTACTGTGACTTTTACTCTCCATTGTCACCAGATGTATGATATATCATGAATGGATTTACATTCAGAAAAAACCAAGAATGCTGAAATTAGTGTTATTTTATTCTGTATACTCACAAATGTCACAGCAAAGGGAAGTCCTGGGACCATGCTGCAGGGCAGCAGTAGGGATGACCCAGACCTAGCAGTCACCTGCTCATGGCTGAGGCTTCAGATGTTTCTCCAAAGAGGGTTTGTGTCATGTGTGGAATAAGCGTTCAATGATGAAGCAATTTATGGAGATGCCAAATACAGGCTCTAAATATTGCCTGTTTTATACTTATTCCACACATATGTGCATACCAATATTATCTGGGTTTTGTCTATAAGTTTGCCAAGCCCTCAAGCAGCTGGGCATCCATCTGCGAACGTTTTGCTAGAGAGCTGAGTTAAGCAGTCAACATGACCTACTCCTTGCCATCTTTTTTCTTTTATATTATAGTACATCAGTGTAACACTTAAACCAGCTTTTTAGTCTATAGCCATGAACTTTTGCTGACTAATTTTTCTGATTCTTCTCCAGTAAATTATATAAATTAAATATTCACTTTCCATGATGCTCAGAATATTTAATTTCCCTTCTTTTAATCTGCTGTTTAAAATTGAGGTCATACTTTTTGGCAGAAAGATTGAATGTTTTATTGTCATCTACAAAGTCCTCTTCCTTCTGCCCTGAAACTCATCTACTACTGTTTTCATACCTTAGAATAATCTGTTGTGTTGCAGACATTACATTTTATTTTTCACGTATTTTCACAGGCTTTGAATTCTGCCATTTGGAATTTTAACAACTTAGACAGAGTGGAGGAGAATATAATTGTTTACAAAAATAAAGCCTTTCTAACTGTAGAGCTTCTTACTACATATGCACAAAAAATACTTAAGACTTCAAAGCACCCTGCATTGCTCCATATAGGCACATATGAATGCTTATCTGTATGCATGACTTCATCCCTTTTTCTTTTCCTTCTTTCATAAAGAATGGCAAAAAAAGTTATTACAATTCATGTAAAAATATTTTGAAGGTATGTTTTGGGTTTGGTTTGTTTTTTCAAATTCAACATATGCTGTGATCTGTTTTGTAATAATGAAATACATCACCTTCCTATGCTGTAAACTGAAAGATGCTCATTTTTCTTGTTGTGAAACCTGTCCCTTCTATTTCTCAAAATAATTTCAGAAAACACTGAAAATTTTCTAAATACCAGTGTTAAATATGATAGATCATTGTTGAATTATTTTTTTTTCTGTTTGCAAATGAACATGATCACTTTTTTCACACTATTGATGCAATCTACACATCTGACATATCAGGAAAAAGTAATGTCCATTAAGTGGTCCAGAGTTAATCCCAAAAGAATTGGGAACAGCTAATCTTGATCTAAAATCTAACTGAATGAAAAAGGAATAATGTAATATGATAAAATGATAAAATATTGCAACTATGACTAATTATACTTCTTTAAACAATAGACAATTTGACAAATATAGAAATAAAAACTAGAAATATGCAAATAGTAGGTTCATAGCATTTGAATGGCCAAATTTAACAAATATGTTTTATGACAGATAATACAGAATTTGTTTATTGTTTTCATCTAAATATTGCTTAGATATAAAGTAATATTTTATTCTCTTAGTTTGAAACTGCTCTGTGCAGCAAAGTACCATGGAAAGGACTCTGCAATACTTCCACTGTAACTAGTCATTTCTTAGGACTTGCAAATTTTTTTTTTGAATCTGTGAAGAATTTAAGAAAAAGAGGTCAAAGATAGTTAGCATGCTTTGATTTATTGACTTCTGCTTTCATTGTTGGGTTTACAGCAACTCATACTAAGGTTTTTCCTGGTTACTGGACAAAGTGGTAATTAATGGGTTTGGACAGTTTGAATTTTAGTATTTTAAAATTATTTCAGTGTTATTTTATTCTTGTATTTGAATTAAAAAATTGATATGTTCCTACATTCCTTTCCAGTTGTGTTTTTACTGTCAGTGCGACTTATAATGGGTCTATACTACAGTTTTCTTGGGAGTCTCTTCTATATTCAGTCCACACTCCTCATTCTAACAGAACTTCATTTTCATTTCGCTTGTGAGAGTATTCATCCCTTTTTCAATTCTAAGAAAACTTGGATATTAAGATACAATTTCTATTACCTTTGTCTATAACTATAAAAGAAGCTAGCATATCTATAAAATAGTAATATTTCATTTTGATCCACTGCTTCTATTACTCCATTCAGGAAGCCTCACTATATATGTAGTTTGCAGTTTTGTATTTCTGAAAGAAATATGCATTGCTACTACCGCAAAATCAAAATTAAACTGAAAAACCCATATAAAATATATTAGATAAAAGAAGCTGGAGGGTATGTGATGAAGTGCTATAGTTTTAGGTACATTTTTATTAGTCATTTTCAAATATTACCTCCAAGTACTAGAAAGCTTGCTTTTCTATTCACAGTGGATTTTATACTGCAAAGAACATTACTGAATTCAATGATGTGTGTACATGCAGAAGAATGTCCTACATCTCCATGAGTTCATTTGATTCTGATCATCATACTACTAAAATAAAGTGTGATTGGAGAGAAAGGGGAGAAAGTTCACTAATAGTAAAATGGTTACGATAACTTAGAGAAATAATGAAAAATAATTATATAGATATTACTTGGCTGAAAGATTGAGAACTACAGATCTGGTTCAACTATCCAATCAGATATTTTTAAAAAATAGAATTAATAATGCCATTATACTTTTTTTTTTTTTAAATATAAAGCATGGTAAGCCATTTAATTGATTGGCAGTGATATACTGGAAGCAAAAGCCAATATAGCTTGTTCTCCAATATTTCATTGTGGATTTCCTTTTGCTGTTCTCCAAATATCAGTACTCTTTTTCCACCTTCAGTCACTCACACATATCTTTGTAGAGTGCTACTGTTTTATTTACAAAACAAAACAAAAAAAGAAATTACTGGTAAAAAGTCAAGACAGTTTCCCATTATTTTCCAGGAGTATAGTGGTTACATAGTCACACAGATTGTGTCAATGTTTCATGTGTAATTCTGCTAATCTAAACCAGCTGCTTACACAAATATATCCTTTGTATGTTTATAGTATCTTTTATAACAATTTTTTGAAACCTCTTGAATCATTCAACCAAGTTTTAATTCATTCTGCAGCAGGGTTCTTATATAAGTATTTGATTTTCTTCAGTACTTTTCTGTACTGAAGAATCAAACATTCACTGTCTCCAGAAGGGTTCAAGAGGCATCCAGATATGACACTTGAGGACACGGTTTAGTGGTGATTTGGTGGTGTTAGGCTGGAGATTCTGTGATTCCCTTTCTATTCCTTTGTGTTTTGAAGTTCATAAATAAGAATTATTTATGAAAAAGATTTTAGTGATAGGTTTTAATGATCAGGGAAAAGATTTCTAAAACTCTATATCAGTTAAAATCTGAGTAAAAAGAAGAGTAGCTTGGGATTTTCATTGAGTTAGATGAATATGGATTTGATCTGCTTGCATTAAGCTGCTTCAGAGCAGCAATATTAATAGATGAATATTATTATTATGAACATGGTAAGATGTCATTAAAAAGAGCATCCTTAAATTAGGGAAAATTTGTAACACCAAAAAATTAAAAAAATTATAGCATGTGATTTTCCATTTTGTGATCTTCAGGGGGAATCAGCTCTAAATTTAGATTTAATACTAAACTGACATTTATGTATCTAAAAGGCTGATGTCCAAATCTGAAAAAGTTACTTGAGGATATTTCTATTGCTAAAGAACAAAAATAGCTTCTTATACATGATAATCTGATTGATTGCACTTTGCTTGTCCTAAGATTGAGTGAATTTCCTTTTCAATGTATTTATTTCTCCCCAGAGATTATAACAAGGATTTTGAGTGACTAGCTCAAACTTTGAGATTCAGCTTGAAGGTATTTTATTTAAGGCAGATGAATCATGGATCTTTTTAGCAGGAAAAAAAAAAGTAAGCAGTGAAGATGCTCAGTACTTGAAAAAATCAGTCAGCTACTTATTTACAGACAAAACTTTACTCCTGAGCTTCTATCATTGCAAGTGCCCCAGTGTCAATTATTTAGGCCAAGATTTAGGTCAGAGATTTTCAAGTTACATTTACTCAGGAAGGAAATTTTTTGTATTTCTTGGGTATAGTACCCTAGCTATAATATATGCAAGTGAAAGGAGGGATAAAAGACTGGCTTCATTTTCTGTGCCACTCCAATTTTTTTAGACATAGACAAGCAAACGCATCTAAACCATTAAAAAATAGAGGAATACTTAATGTGTTGATACAGCAAAAGATCATGAAGTTCCCTAAGTCCAAGTGAAAAGTCCTACATCTGCTGGGGCAATCCTAAGCACAAATAAAGGCTGGTTGGGGAATGGATTGAGAGCAGTCCTGAGGAGGGCTTAGGGGTTTTGGTGGAGAAAAGCTAGACATGACCTGACAATGAGTGCCCAGAAGGCCAATAATATCATGGGCTGTGTCAAAAGAAGTGTGACCAAAAGGTTGAGTGAGGTGGGTCTTCCCCTCTACTCTCATGAGATCCCTCCCACCTGGAGTCCTGCATCCATTTCCCAACACCTAGCGTAAGAACAGGGACCTGTTTGAACCAAGTCCAGAGGAAGGCCACAAAGTTGATCACAGAGCTGGAGAACCTCTACTACACTGAAAGAATTATTATTGCCTGGACCAGAAAAGGGAAGGCTTCAGAACACCTTCTAGCAGCTTTCTAGGATTTGAAGAGAGGCTACAAGAAATAAAGGGACTTTTTTACAAGGGGAAATGACTTCAAACTGGAAGAGGGTATATTTAGATTAGATATCATGAAGAAATCCTTTCCTGTGAGGGCAATGAGACACTGGAACAGGTTTCCCAGAGAAATGGTGGATGTCCCTTGAGTACTTGGAAGTACTCAAGGCCAGATAAACTGGGGCTCTGAGGAACCTGGTCTACTGGACGGTGTCCATGCCCATTGCAGGAGGCTTCGAGCGAGATGATCTTTAAGATCCTTTCCAATCCTAATGCTTCTGTGATTCTATGAAAATAGAAGTCTTAAAAATCTGATCCTGTCTTTTAAATATTGTGTATTAGTGAAAAGGTTGTACACAACAGAATTCATACAGCAGTTATTTAATTTTAGGTGAATACCCAGAAAAGAAGAAGGAAAGAGGAGCAATGTCCTTCATCCTCATTCTGTTTCTAGATCAGATTTTTCCCTATTTGGCTTAATCAAATACAGAGTCTATATGCTGTGGGGTACTTTTTCCTATGTTCCCCACCTCTGGTCCTGTCTTACGCTGTTGTCCCTTCCTTTACCCCATTTACCCTTTCCTGAACCTGCCAACATTTAAGGACAGCATAATCCTCTTCTAAATTCTTGTGCAGGTAAAATTATAATATATACTCAGAACCGGGGGGCAGGTACAGTTCTTTGGTTGCCAGATGAGTTTTAATAAAACATCTATAAATTTCACATCCATCTAAAACAATGCAAATACTGCGGGGAATTTGGGAGGTTTTTTTAGATTTTTATGTTCACGCACAAATAAGAGAAAGTAGGTTTATAAGTTTTGCACGTTTTTCATAGAACTGGCTGAAAGTATTTTAAAAGTATATTCTAGCACTTTAAGAATAACAAACATTGAAACTTCAAGATTAATAGAGCATTATTTTACACATTCAGTTTAGAAATAAAACACTTAAAAATTAGTTTGTAATCTACTAAAATAAACAGCAACATTCTACTGACAATTTCATTTTACTGCTAATAATAATTTTTTGTGCTAGCCATGGAAAGGAACATACATACAAAAATGGACACACAGAGACTTCAAGAGTAAGGATTTTTATGTTCTACCTATAGTTTTTAAGTGCAATGCAAGAAGCTTGTTTTTAAAGATAAATTAGTTTCAAGCAAGTTATGCTAGGTCTTAGGTAATAAAGAACTACAGGAAAAACTGATAACCAGTATCTTTGTAATTCCTATGAGGTTAAATTTTATCAGTACACTGTGAAGTTTGAACTTCAAACAGCATTTGAAAGTGTTAAAGGAAGCACACTCATTTGCATCATCAGTGGCGGTTACATCAGAAATAAAAAATCTGCTTATGAGATGTTTTCAATTAATCTATAACATGCATTTACTTTATATAATTTATAGGCATTCAAAGTGACATTCTTCTTAGCCAATCTATGGTTCTTAATCACTATGTCCTTTGTAGCTAATATAGATATTCCTCTAACCTATTGAAGGATTATTCTTGTGTTCTGATTTGTATGTGAGGATTTTGTCTAATTAATTATACCTCAGAAATTATAACAGTAGCCAGATAAGCTAATACCCCTAATATAGTTTCTTTAATATCCAAATACTTAGGATCTTAGAAGTGGATTCTATTTTAAAAAGCTGATACTAAATAAAAGCAATAGACACTTACAAACAGATGACCATCAGTGAGAGAACTTGGAAAGAGGGGAGGTACTGAGTAGAATTAAGATGTATTTGAGAAACATTCTGAATTGCCAATTATCTCTGCTTTACAGTATTGTGGCCTACAGGGACTGTCTTACTCAACTAGGCACCTCCAGCAGATGTCTGTACAGTTAGATCTGAACACTTCAGACATTCACTGTCCTCTGGTTCTGCTGAAGCTAACCACCCCATAAGGAAACAGGAGATAAGATGACCTTGTGAAAGTCTCATCAACTACATGTCAAATGTAAGAGGTAAACATTATAAGGTAAAGAGAAGGAAGAAAGACATGAAGTAAGGGAGGGAGATAAAAGAGGGCAATTAGGAAATATGATAACAAGCACAAAGGGTGGGGATTTTGGCCCTAGATTATTACATCTCTTATTAGGAGAAAAATTAAGGAATCACACTAACAAATTGAGAGTGAACTTTCTTTTCTGAACTTCAGTGAATTGTTTTTGGTTGTAATGAACTCAAACCAGGTACCACCTAAAGTCCCCCAGGCTTCAGTGTGCTGCTTTAAATCCACTCAAAGGTTTACATTAGCCATTGGAAGTGCAGACACTTAGAGGATTTGTACTTGAACAAATATGTCTTTGTTTATTTTAAAGACTCATCTGTCTGAGTAGTTGCCTTTGGCTCCTTATCTCTGAGACCAGATTTCAACACTCCTTTATGTTCACAACAGCATTATGCCTTCTCTGCTGTTTTGTGAGAATTCTGTGTAGAATTTTATCACTCTTTAGCCCCAGAGTGAAGATGAGCAAAAATTTATCAATAATTAACTGTAGAACTACCCATGCTAGATGTATTAATTGACATTGTATCACTGTTGTTGAATCAGATTTCCATCTTTCTTTACGATATGTTTTGGTCTGTTGATATATGGTGTAACTGTTTTGATTGATTTTATGTGAATACAGTTACAAAATTCTTCAATAGCTTTTGCTCAGTTACTATTCCTTTCTGCTTAATAATTTCAGTCTTAAAAACAAATACTATTGAAGGTCAAGAAAATATATGCTGAAAAGTTCACAAAAATCTTACTTGTAGACCTCAGGATTGTTTGTGACAATACGCTACAGAAGCACCGTATGAAAACTGTTCATAAAGGACATTTGCTGCTGGAAGAAAATTACTCCTTGTTCAGGAAATTGAAAGCATTATCATTACTCCTATCTTTCAATTGTTCTAACACAGTCTAACAGTGTGAATCAAGCTACAGGAGTTGCAATCATAATATAGTTTATGATTTAGACTAGTTTAGATTAATCTAGTTCAGATTATGGACTTGGGTTATCTGGAATTAGAATAGAAATTACAAAGGGTAACTGCTCCTTTAGGAATTTTGTAGAAAGTTTCTTTTCTTGGTTAGTGAAAAATGGCAACAAGCTAAAGACACAAAATTGAAATAAGGATTTTATCTGTTAAAGAAATGATTCCATGTTCAAACTTTAGACTTGATTTTTAAACTTGCTTCCTAATTAAAAAGGTACTATATTAGCATATTTAACCTTAAAACATACAATTTTCTGAAGATAAAGTTGAAAAAATACTTCCAGTCAGTATGCTTGACATGTTGACAGCGTATAGAGAGACAGAAAATGAAAGTAATAATAATTAAGAATAAAAAAATGTAAAGCTAAACTCAAATACATGTTAATATTGCTTTGCTAGAAAAAGGGTAACACCAAATAGTTTATACCAATCTGTCTATTCTTTGAATATTTGTGTCTTCTATTTTAAGGTCATTTATGTTATCTGGTTTTGGGTTTATTTTTAATGTTTTGTTTGATTGGTTATTTTATTAAATATTTTGATACCATGAAAATATTAACCTTCACATTTGAATATGAGTCACGACAATGCTCATCCTAAGCTCTGTATAATAGCTTGAGCTTCCCAGTGGGAATGAAATATTCCCCCAAACTCAATGGAAATAAAAATGCCTCAAGTATACCTGTCTTACAGGTTGAGATGCAGAGTGAAGATTGTTTCACAGCTGACATTCTGGGAAGGGATTGAGTCAATTCTGTGAATAAGGTGTTTTTACAGCATTCAAAATTAAACAGGCCAGAAGTACAATCTTTAGCATTGTTTCACCGTTTTTTCTGAATTTCCTACATGAGACAAATGCTGCAGCTACAGCTGCTTCCGCTCCTTCTCCACTCCCTGTGCAGCAGCTGCACAGCCTCTCACAGCTGCCCTTCATCTTGACACAGTACCCACTGTACATCAGCTGTAGAGGAGGCACAGCATGTTTTCAGTTTGAGCTGTCAAAAAAGACCTAAAGGAAGGGGAACTGTACTGAAAAGAAAAATCACAAATTTTGTTTGTGTTTCACCAGTCAATCTATACACCTATGAAAATGTTGATAGTGAACCAGTCATGCCCATACATCTACATCAAGTTTAAATAGTAAGCTTCATGGCTGAGTCCTTCTTAGAGTTTGATACTATTCCAAATTAATTTTACTTATTATATTTTGATATTAAATATGCTTGTGGCTATGGTTGTCTTCAGCAAGGACTGCACTAAGTTGATTTCACTGGCAGAAACAATGGCACTGTATGTATCAATTTTCTTGGTGCAGAAAGGAGACTTACTTCCCTTTTCAATATTTTACATTATTTATTTCTTCAGTCTAAAGCAGCCTTGGGAATAGTAACAAAAAATCTGTTATTAAATCTGGATTAATTGCTACTGCAAATAGACTTCCATTTGTCACTGAATTTAAAACAAAGTGAAATAGTAGGAGATATGAACCAGGAGCAGTTTTATTTTTTTCATAATCATGTCTACAAAATCTGCTTTCTTACTGAAGATGCACCATACATGCATCTTCTTAGTTTTGAAATGATTTTACCATTTTCATGCTAAGCTGTTTGTCATATTGATGATGATACTCACCATTAACACCACATTCGCAGTGTTCAGGCAGCCTCACAAAGAGCAAATCACTGCACTTGATAGTGCACCTAGAAGGCTGATCACTTCACACCTAAGGGTGCACAAAGAGCTGATCACTCTGTGCCTGACAGTGCCTGTGCCTCTGTCGATCCAGGTGTCTTTTTAAAGACGCTTCTAGAGAGGACGGTCGCACCACCTTCATCATGAGAACAGACCTTGACAAATCACCACTAAAGTTTCTTTTTATCACTAAATTTCTCCATTCTTTCCCTTTGGTTCCTGTAATAAAGTTACTAATCGGTGAGAAGGCAATATTTTTATATCTAATAATTCTTAAAACAGTTTAATTTTCCAGTGTCTTATGAGATTAACTTTTAAAGTCAAAAGTTTTTGAAAATCCAAGATCATTCTACCAAACTCAGGCTTATCTGAATGCTTAGTGACTACTTTAGAGAACTTTGAAAGACTTTTAAAACATAACTTCTTGATATAAAAATTAGGATTAGTTCTTCCCATTAATTCTGCTTCTCTGTTTATAAACAAAATCTGGTTTGCATTACATCATAAACCAATTGTCCTAGTTTTCCCCACAAGTTTGTTGTTCACATCTACACTGAAACCTTTTCTAAAAATTGTTTTCTTACTTGCTTCCTACCTAAGTTCTGAAAATAAGGCAAATTTAGGTGATAGTTAACATACCAGTTAACAGTTTGGTAATTCCACATTTGATTTATCTTAGAACTTTTGTTTGAAATAACTTAGTTCTGTGCTTTTTTATTGATATGCTCTAAAAGTATACTACTAACGAATTAGTGTGTGGTATTTTGTTATATCCTACCCAATAAAGACAGCAGTGTGGAATAAGAATCTGCCTAAACTCATTTGCTGTGAATGTTAATACAAATAATTCATCTAGCATTTCTATTATGTTTTATCTTTCCTTTAACGTTCTTCTTTAGAGATGATCATCTGTCAATCCTATCACCTCTCTTCAAAATCTTCTATTCCTGATGTGCTAGAAGTAGTTTTTATTATTAGTTTTAATGCCTATTGCTAGTTTCTCATTAATTCTTTTTTTGTACAGCCTTATGGCTTTAAATTCTTTGACAGATTTTATGTTCCACTTATGGAAGAGAATTTTTTAGTTTTTCTAATCTCCTTCATTAAGCATGTACTTCAGCTTTCTTTCTTTCTTTCTTTTTTCTTCTTTCCTCATCCTTTTAAAGTCATTGCTACTCAATGACTTTAAAATCTCTAGACTGTCTCTTGAAATTTCTTTACTTAATAAAGTTATTCTATTGAATTTCTATTGTTGTCTTTATCTGTGTTAACTGAATACATTATAAAGACAATTCCTTTACTAAGCTTAAGGATTCTCTGAAATAAATACCTAAATTCTCAGCAAGAAATAAACAGTACTATACTTCAAGAAAATTGTTGAAACTTAAAGGAGCATGAATAACAAAGTACTGTGAACTACATGCATCTGAAATTAAACAGCTTTTAAAAAGGGTCAGCAAATAATTAGGAACACCATTACCTAAAAACACAGTAGAAAAATAAAGTTAGAAATTAACAAATGCAAACAAAAAACCTTGGAGTGCAGCAGATAAGAGTTTGCACTTGTTACAATCAACACTTATTAGCTATGCTTATGGCAAGCAGAAATACCTTGGCAGATGGCAACACCATTATATATCACAAATATGAAATGCAGTTACTAATATTTACATTTCAGTATTTACAATTCCTTACTATCTCATTCAAATAGAGAAAACTGTTAGTTTCCATTCTTCTTCTCTGAATTTAGGGACTTCAAGTTAAAACCCTTTTTAACAAAACTTATCTGACTTACAGCACTTAAATTTGAGAAAGGTGTCTAAAACAAATGAAATGTTCTTTGCACAGAGTTTTAACCTAACACATTTTTCCCTACTGTTAGTCGTGTAAGTTGATCTGATTTTCACTGGGTGGCTGCCCAAGGAGGGCCTCAACTGTTTTTAGCAACACTGCAGGATCTTACAGGAGCATTCACAGCCAGAGAGGATGTGGCACACAATGTAGCAGCAGAGGTTCCTTCCTGACTTCTCAAGATCCTTTAATATGTTGTTTGACTAATATGTGACTATCCTTGTGTCTTACTGAAATCTCTTTCAGATTTTCACTGAAGTATTAGTAAATTAAAACATGTTTTTTCTGTAACGTCAACAAAAAACTGAAGTAGTGAACAAGAGTTGCCTCTCAAATATGTCAGTAGACAAGACACAAATGGATGCGAGACACTTTTTTACTTATTATATAGAGCAATTATCATATTTTTTAAAAAACCTCGATTATTTTTCTCTGACGAAGTTATTTTGCAGAAAAAAATTTCAAGAATTCTTATAAATAATGTGTTTAAATATTTTCTTTCAATCAGTTCTGAGATTTGAAATTAGATACAAGTATCTGATAGTCTTTTTTACTTACAGTTCTTCAAGAGGCATAAAACCTTTATTCTGCAAATGTCATGTTATATTTATGATTAGATTCACGTTATACATCTGAATTTCATAACATAGCAGAAATAACCACAAGATACAAAAAAATCTGTGTGACATAAAATGTGTGTTTCAAACTGATATCCAGAAACTTCAACAACACAGTAAGAGATTACATGCCTTTATTATCCTTTTCATAGATTTTATTAAAAAAGGGAAGAAAATTAAAATCTTTTGTTGTACATGGAAGAGGAGTATAAATATTTTCTACCATGTTTCTTTTAGAAATATAATAATGAAATACAATAGAGAAGATTATCAGGTCTGCTTCCTGAGAAAAGAATTTAATTCTCTGCTCTATAAATATTATTTAAAAAATAAAATATTCAACAAGCCATGTAAATGCACTATGAAATTTTAATTTCTCTTTCTCCTTCTTAAGGTTATGTTGAAATACTGCAGTCATCTGAGTACTGCGTTCCTGTGAAACATATCACTCATGTCAAAAAGATAAAATATGATAATGTGCAATTGGCATCCAGGCTAAATGTAAATTCTATTGAGAGCTTTTGTCTTTTCTCATGTCATTGAAATATTCAATATTCCTTAATAGATTTCACCTAGAAATGGACTTGAACTAGAAATCATAGGCTAAAATCACGATTCATTGGCTTCTACCAAAATTAATGAAACTATTATTTTCATTGTCTCCTGACTTAATAATTTCAAATATAAGCTTCTGATTTACAGACTCTCTCTTTTTATGCTTCAAAAAATACATATTTCTTTTTAGTAATTGCACTCTCCCTGTATTCCCACTGCATTTGAAACTGGGGTTATCTGTTATTTCAATGAATTAGAATGGGATTTGAGTCTCCTTTTATGTAATTTGAACAACTGATACTATGAGAAGCAATTTGCTTGTAAATTTAGGGAAATTCAGAGTGCGGGTATAGGGCCTAAATGTAGTTTCTGGGATGTTTCAGAGCAACTTGGTTTCTGTAAGCCCCAGGGGCCCCATTGCCTCATTGGAAAGATCTATGGGCATAGAATATTCAAAGGGGTAAATTCTAGTGTGAAAGAACAAGTCTTTTTCAGGGAACACTCAACTTATGGGTCTTTGTCTGAGTTGCTCTTTCTCTCTACTGACAATCAACCAAAGACCATGGACATTATGTCTGTGTTATCGTATTTTCTTGGAGAGATTATTTTTACTATGGATGTTAAAAAAAAAACAAAACCTAAAATATCTGAGGTGAATCAGCTTTGGGAACAGGAAACTCATGAAACCTTCAGATTCTACTCTTTCAAGGTTGCAATTGTGGGTCAAAATGCCCCAAAGGGAAATGTGTAAGGATTGTCACCTGAATGTGGGAAATATTTTCAATACTGTTTTATGATTGTAAGGCCTTTAGCTTCTATACTTTTCCTCCTCAAGTACTGTAAAAACTTCCAAGTTTTTCCCTTTCTACTTTTTTTCATTTCATGAATTACACAAAGTGAAAAACTTTAATGCATCATGCACATCAGTGAATTGAATTGACTAAAACTCCTATAAGAAAAGAACCTACATCAAGGTTGATGAGATTGATTATGTCAGAATTTGATAGCTGAACCTAGAGCTCCCCAATCTAAAATCTGTTGGTAAAGAAGGAAAAAGTAAAAGTAAATAAGTTTATTTTCATTTTTAACACTTCTATATATTATAGTACTGATTGTACTTCAGTACAGTTGTCCCATTTTACAACACACAAAATATGTTTGCTGTCTACAACATCTCTGGTAATCATTGAATTTCCTGTCTTGGTACTAGTTTAGAAAAATCCATACAGCGAAATATTTTGCTTTCAATGGACTTTGATGCATTCTGGGCTGAATTCAGCGTGTAATCTGTAAAATATACATGGTTTCAGATTTCCGGTGCTTCAGTTCTCTGATGGTGCAATATGCCATCTTTCATCAGCTTTCGATTTGTGAAATATCATTAACACGAATCTTAAATCTTCAGAATTTTGTGGGAGTTAGCTGAATAGGAATCTTATGGAGGTATGATGCAAGTCAATAGAAGTTTCTGGTAGCATTAGGAATCTGTCCAAAGCTGGTGTCTGTATTGTTGAAACCCTATCTCCCATCAGAGTCCAGCATGTTCTCCAGCAATGGCTAGATTTCAGGCAGATTTGGGACTGTGTTGCCTCAAATTCCCTTGTGTGGGAGCCAGCCTGAAGCCATAGTAGCTGTGAGAAGTCTCTGATTTGGACACTAAGGCACAAAAATTTATGTAACTTACCACTGCCTGTGAGTTAAGTTTCAGCCAATAGTCAGTGACCTTTTTCTTCAACAGGGAAACATATTTAAATTATACAATATCAATTTCTAAAGCACTACTTAATGATTCTTCTGCTAGGTTTAGGGGTTTTTTTACTTCTTCTAAATTTATATACTCTGGCTTTTGGACATGCCATATATTTAAGTAGGCACAGTGTAACATAATTTCTACTTTTTTTTTTCCACTGGCGAACATAGACCATGACCTTCTTCTTGCTACATATTTATTGCAGGTTCTGAATCATGCTAGAAATTTGCATTTTGTTCCTTTCACTTATAAACATATTATAATTTTTTCCCAGAAAAAAATATCTATAATTTGATGATGATCATGATTTTTTTTAATTTCTAATTTGTGATTCTCATGGTATTATCTTTTAAATCAGGGAAATGGAGAGAAAAACAATATGATATTAATATCCAACTTTCTTTTGCAAGATAGAATGAAGGAAGCATTGACATTTTCATTTGATATCAACATTCTTAACTTAAAATGTACAGTACAGGAATATTAGCTATCTTACTTCTGCTTTTGTGAAATTTTTGTAATTACAAGGGAAACATGATGCATTACTGGGATATTTTAAAACACTTTTGCTAATTACATATTTATACACAGTGATTTCTGTATCCCTTAGGCTTTAATTAGTTTCTCTGGTATTACTTGCAAGTTTTTAATAAGATACTGAACTTGCTGAAGCTTCTACTGGATATGATTTTGTAAGTAAATGTTTGACCTTTTTTTCCCCCAGAAAAGTAAGAATAAGCAGAAGTAGATAAGTATCTCACTTTGTTGACTTTGTTGTTTATTTTGCAGAAGTGTAGTTTGGACGTGATTTCCAATGGGTCCAATACCATTTTGAAATGAGGCCAAGAGACTTACTTCTGAAAATCCCACATGGTTGATAGTATGCAATTGTTTTCCTGTAGTGCCGATTTGCATTTCCATAAGAGAAATGTATCAATGAGATGGTATTCCTCCTGACACATCTGGTTGAAACTGAGAAATCAGTGAGAAGATTTTATTCACTGCTGTGAACTTGCCAGAGGAAAAATCTAAAAAGCAAATGTTTTCCCTATTATCTTCCACAGCCATATCTGTGCTCTTCATCTCGTTTTTATCTCAAATCACAGAAGATGTTATTTTAAATTCAGGATGTTAGAAGAAAAAAGAAAGCAGATAGAGAAAGATGGAAAAGAAAAAAGAAAAACAGAAAGCAGGAAAAGGAAGCAGGAAAAGGCAGCAGGAAAAGGCCAAGAAAAATGAAAAAAGAACAAAGAACAAAAAGAAAAAGAGAAAGAGAAAGGANNNNGAAAACGAAAACGAAAACGAAAACGAAAAGGAAAGTTACTGATTATGGTGTTTTAAAGTTGTTTTTTTTCAGTAAGAGAACTGATTCATCTCTTCCTACCACCTCCAGCAATCTTTTCTGTTTCAGTGACACAATTTTCTGTCCGTTAACTGTCAACAAAGATATTACTGGCATCATAAGGTAGTTTATTAAAATTATATGATCATATCCTATTAAAAAAACAAGAAAAAATACTGTTAATCTGAATTAATTCAGTGGTCAAGTCTGGTCCATAAAAAAACATACACTAAGACCATTTAAACTGACTTGATAAAAGAGCACTGAAATTGTCTTCTCTAGGCAAGAACTTCTCAGTCTGTTTCCAATGGCATCTCACTAATTTTTCCCCTCCTCCCTCTGTATAGTCATTTAACCCTTTCTTAAATACTTTTTTTTTCCTCTGAGGGACCAGCTTGTCTCGTGTTCAGTCATGTTCTGTGATGTGTCCATTTTTTAGCTGCCTGAAGCCAACTGTGTCTGGCTTAGGGAAGTTCCTGATAGCCTCTCACAGAAGCCACCCTTGCTATCAACCCAGAACTCCTTCAGAAAATGGTCTGCATCAACAGTTTTAATTTTTAGATGACTACCAAGAAGTAAGGGGCAAATGTGTAGGTGTTTGGATCCTTAAATATCAAAAATATGTGGGAATGTATTGTTATACTTGCTTCACCTATAAATTAAGATTGATCCAACATGAGCAATCAAATTTTCAGGCCTCTAATTTCAACTACTTGAACTCCCCAGGTGATCCACTGAATCCTAGGAGAGGCATTTGAATGTATCTACTGACCTGAGCAGTCCGAGATTTCTACCAAAGATTAGTCACTTCAATATGAGACTACTGTTAGGATAAATAAGTTCCCCATTGTCCCCTTGTGTTACAATATCTTCTTCAAATTAAATTATGTCCTCATTACGGAGCTCTTTTTTTTTCTCTATTCTCTTAGAATAAGAACATGTATCTGAGAGAATATTATTTTGTTATATTATATTATTTTGTGGGTTGCATGGAATGTAATCTTTATGACTTTTCCCTGAGCTCCACAGCTGTCACTAAAGCAACCAGAATGATTTTTTTTTTTTAAATATAAATCTCTGAAAAACTTTACTGTATTTTTTCCCCTTTTTTTTAGTTTTTTCACCCTAGTAAATCTTAGGTGGCAAATAACTAAAGATCTCAGCTAATTTCATTTCAAAGCAGCATAATCTTTCTGTTTCATCATTAATTCATCTGGGTATACGTTTCTTATCTTTTATTAATCACAAATACCTTTCTTACATTTACAACTTAGTAATTGGTCTCCAAGTAATAAATGCAGGTAGATTTGAAAGTTGGTACTGAAACACAAGAAAGTTATTTATTTAACAATTACTGAGTATCTGGCTTCTGCATCCTCAGTGTTTGGCCTCCTTCTCTGCAAATTATTATGGATTTTTTACGTGACATAAAAAGTGCTACAGAGATTAAAACTCAACATTTGAGCCAGCCAAGGAAGACATATCTTGTCAAACAACATTTCTGGAAAAGTAATTAATCTTAAGGAAAATAATTATTTATGCACATAAAGCCAAATGTCTGAATCAAAATTAATTCACATTCTGTTTTCCTGTAAAGGAAAAAACTGTAAAGGAAACCTCATTGATTTTTTTTGTTTTGGCAATAACACAAAACCACAAATGGTGCTGATAATTCTTAAGTGTACCTTGGGAGTTATGTGTAGTGTGTTTCCATTCCTTTTGCAGTACATAATTAATTATTGTCAGAAAAATTGATCAGGATTCTGGTTTAATTTCTATATGGATCTTTTTGTTTAGGTATACTCTTTAAAGAGTCAAAATCAAACCTTATAAGAACTAGCTGAGATATCCAGTTTTATTCAGACTCCTTAGAGGGGCTGGGGGAAGGTATAATTCATTGTAGGTGATGCACAAATAGAATACTATTAATTTCTTGTAATATTAGCTATCTTAGAGTTATGCAGATTGTCTAGTTGTGTAAGTTCCATCCATAGTCAGATGGGAGAGACAAATACCTCCAGAGCCTTTTAGCCAATCACCTGAAATACCTGGTGTAAAAATCTCTTTGTGGTGACTTGCATTTTAGATACACCTGGATTTACACATTATTCTCAAACAACTGATGAAGTCAGCCAAAGAAAAAGTACCAGGAAGCAGGTCACATCAGGTTTATTGCTATCGTTGTACTTAAAAATGTTTTAGCCAAAGCAATAAATTTATCTTCTGCTTTGTTTTTTCCTTTTTCTCTGAAACAACATTACTCTTAATTAAATGTTAAATAAGTTATGGATTGCCTCTGCTCTCTGGAAACAACAATAACAAAACCCCAAGCCAAAACAAACAAGCAAAAAAACCCCAGAAAAACAGAACAAAAGTTTTGGAAAAGAACGAGAAAAAGAGAAACTGAATGGGCCACAGATTTTTTTTTCTTACAAATAGTCAGGTGTTCCTTCAATAAAACAGAGGACATACATTAAGAAGAAACAATCCATGTTTCTCCATTCCACCACCCAAAATATTATATATAGCTTGTCATATCTGAAGAGTATTTATTAACATTTCTTTCAAAGATCACAAGGAGTAGAAACTCCCTAAACCATTTATTGATTTATTTGCTAGTCTTCATACGTAGATTTTCAATCCCTCAGTGCTTATCATAAATTCTGGCATCTCCTACACAAGCATATTTTAATGAACTAATTTGTGCAAGCACTTTAAAATAAGCACTGTACTATGAACTTAATACATAGTGTAGCTTTTCATTAATGGCTTCTGGGAATGTAATTGCTTCCCCCTGATGCAACAGATATGCAGTCAAATGACTAGTACAAATTTTTTCAATTAATTCCTCTCATTCTCCTCCTTAGTATAACTTGGCATTTTTCCATATTTGATACTTTTAATTCTCTAAGACCAGTAAAAGTATTTATTTTAAATATCTACCCTATACATTCAAACCCAGATCCTTCCTTTCTTCATAGAAGAAAGAAACATTTCTGGTTTGCTTAGCTTTCTTACCTTAACAGAAATATACCAAACATCTTACCAGGTTTATTTTCATTAGTATTTGGCGCTGTTGAATTAATGTCGTACAAAACCCAGAACTGAAGTTAGACACAAAGAGATGATAAAGAATTGAAAAAAACAAAACTAAATTATTATCTTATCAATGTAAGGCAGTGAAAATATGAAGAGGCAGTCACAGATCACTATGCCAGTTGTCATATATTTCTTGCAGGCAACACATAATTTTTAAATCTTATCAAAAGTTTCCCCCTCATTGACTTAAACAGGCTAAAGGCAAGGGTAAGGTTTCTGACCAGCTTTCTTCATTTGTTTATTTGTTTGTTTGTTTTCAGCCTGTTTCACACCATACACACCCAAAACCTAACTAACATTTTACGTGTTGTCACCAATGTGGTAGGTTAACATTGCTCAGCTGCCAGATCCTCCAGTCTAGCCACTGGCTCACTCCTTTTCAGCAGGATGAGAGAAGTAGATGAAAAAGTTCATGAGGTGATATAATGGTAGAAAGATCACTTAACAATTTCTGTCACAGGCAAGGTGGATTTCACTTGGGGGAAAAAAAATAAAAAATTGTCAATTAACATAGAGCTGGACAGTGGGAAAAAAAGACAAAAACCAAAAACACCTTCCTGTCACCCTCACTCATTTTACACAGATAAACTTCATTTGTTCATTCCCATGTCCTCAATCTCCTTCCCTGCTTCACCTGCTCCCCAGGTAGCGCATGAAGGAGGACAGATGTTGGATTATGGTTAGTTTGTAACACTTCCTCCCTGCCCACCCTTCCTCCTCATGCTTTCTCCGTGCTCTGGAGTGGGTCCTTCCCACAGATTGCTGCTCTTTGGGGTAAGTCCACTCCATGAGTTCTCTACATGGACTGCAGTTACTGTCAGAAATTTGATCCAGATTGGGCCCTTCACAAACTGCAGTGTGATTATTTCTTTCGGAGTGGTCCTCTCCATGCATTGGAAGGAAATATCGTCTCCATTTTGGTCCTTTCCATGGGCTGCTGGAGAACATCTACATTTCTTGGAACCTCTCCTCTCCCTCCTTCTTCTCTTACCTTGCTATTCATAGGGTTGTTTCTCTGACTGCTGGGCAGCTTTATTTTTTTTTTTTTAATTTTTTTTTACATTATAATAGAAATGTACCACCTTGACTGTGACATTCAGTTGTGCCATGCAATAGGTCCACTGGAGCCCTCTGGAACCACCTGTGTTCAGCACTGGGCACATCCTGACCCCTTCTATAAAAACCCACACCTGCAGCTCTCCCCAGTCACTAAAACATTGCAACATAATGCAAACCAAATACATCAAAATATTGACAAAGGGTTTTTTATCACACAAGAAAATTCTCTCTATATTATTGCAAACCTGTACTGGAACAATGTTCAGTGCTACCAAATAGTAGCTGTTTTTGGAAAAGCTATTCTTAGCTTTCAGTGTTGACCACACTTCACAGGGCCTTACCCCAACCTTGTGGCCACTAAAGACCACTGAAGAGAAACAGAAGACAACCCAGCATGCTGGTCCTTTAAAACCTCTGAAAACTGTGCACTTCTAGTGTAGAGTAAGGAAACTAAGTAATACAAAAGAAGGTGGTACACACCTTTCACCTGAAAGAAGCATGTACAGAAGAAGCACAAACTTTGAATTTATGAAATTAAAAGGTTATTCTTAACTTGAAATAATAAGGCCAAATAAATTCTTCTGATTCATTAGACAAAAAAACCCAAAAAAATTAAACACATCTGATAGGTTCAGACATATTTGTGAATAGAACATTGTACATTATACGACATCAATAATAATTTTCTGGTGAAAGCACCCAGAGATGTAATTTAATAAGTTAAGGAGAAAAATATGCAGCTTCTAATTAATGTTACTGCTGACATAACTAGGCAAATAATGCCACAGAAGCAACCAAAATTTTTATACATCATTTTGTCCTCATATTTTCTGTGGTGCACTCTCTTCAGCTGCATCTGCCATAGGTCACAGTTTCTTAGTCTTTACAGCACTGAAATTTCCTTTATAAATGTAAAATCTTTATTTGAACACAAGCAGCAACTCCCTGAAGTTTACCCTTTAATTCTTTGCTCTTTTCATTCCAGTCACCTGGCAAATACAGCAGGCATTTTTGGTCTATTGCTGAGTAAAATATACTTTTTGACATATCAAACATTTTTTTTTCCCAGTTTGTCCATTAGTGGTAAATCTAATAATCATGCAACACATTGATTCATTGCATTTCTTTAAATATCAGATCTGGCAGCCTTATTTTTTGCAAAATATAATTTCACAAGAAAGAAAACATGGCACAAGTGTTTGCAGTCTACAACTCAAATTTCATCACCATTAAGTAAATGCTTTGCCTTCTAGAGAAGAAAATAATTGTAATTGGCATTCTTTCTGAGGTAGAAAGTAATTTACTTGCACTAACCAAATTAGAATAGGATAAACTTCAAGACCCCATTCCAATACATTTTTTTCTTACAGATTTTTTAATGGCAGTTACAAATCCTGTCCAATAAAGGACTGAATTAAGCATACAGAATGTTGTCTCAAATTTATAAATGTTGTCAAATTTGTCTTATATATTACTACTGAAGAATTAATCCTCTTACAATGGGTCAATACTTGCAAGTATCCTAATGCTCAGTAAAATGCCAAATAAAATTAATGGAAGGCAGGGAAGTAGTAATAGTAGTAGTAGTAGTACTAGTANGTAGTAGTAGTATTAACCATAATCATATCATCATTGCCATTATCATCATTATCACTAGTATTGTTATTAGATGAAGAATCAATCCAACTAGATATTATATATCTAAAATAAGGAACTTTGTAAGTTTTAAGGTTTTCCTATTTATTATATGGACAATTTAACCCTCTTAGAATATTTTTATTCTCAGAATATAACCATGAATTTTCATATATCACAAAACAAAATCAGAAAGAACAAAGAATAAAAAAGTAGCAAATAATGAAATCATAGAAGAATGGAACCTAGTCCACCCTCCCTCACAACGGTCAGGGAAATCTTCAACCAGAACAGGTTGCTCAAAGCTCCATCCAACCTGGCCTTGAAAACTTCCCACAACAGGGCATCCACAACTTCTCTGGGCTACCTGTTCCAGTGTTTCACCACACTCATGGTAAAACATTTCTTTCTTATATCTAGTCTTAATTAACCCTCTTTGCATTTCAATCCCTTGTCCCTTGTCATACCATTATCAGTCCCTCTAAAATCTGTCCTCATCATCCTTATAAGCCCATTTTAGGCACTGGAAGGCTGCTCTAAGGTCTCCCTGGAGCCTTCCTTTCTCCAACTTCAATAAGTCCAATTTTCTCAACCTTTTTTCATAGGAGGATGACTAGAGAATGGGCTGGCACACTGTGAATAGAGAATGGGTCTGGCAGATGGAAGCTACTGAAGTCAAGGTCTCTATATGTCTTGAATTTATACTCTGATTGCTAATATAAGCTTAAGCCTGTACAGTGCATCTGTTTTCTTCTCATTTTCAGATGGATCAATAGATAGACAGGTAGATAATAGATAGACAGACAGGACACCTATGGTATGTGCAAATCTCAGCTCCATTTTGCTGTCATTTATGTCTTAAGCACTATAAAACTGAGTCATAATTTCTTAGCACTGGTTGGCTTGAAGAAAAATTTTGAAAGCAAACCCTGCTTGTTAGAAAATCAAAGAATTGAGGAATATCAGAAAGTAATTTTAGCCTCTTTGCAGAATGAGATGTATAATTTTCAATAGCACATAGTGCTGTCATACAAATGTTTAAGGAGTGTAAACCTATAATGATCAGTGAGAAAAGGATAAGTATCTTCCATCAAAAAGATACTGCCATTCCAGAACACTGTTGATCATCTTTTTCAGATACAAGACATTCTGTCAAAATGTTTCTATTTCTACTGAAAAGTTTTCAAAGTTCTTGGTGCTTTTATTCATGTGTCTGCTTAAATTGTCTCCAGTCTTTAGTCAAGGGATGGATGATCTCTTGGTGGATAGCAGTAGAAAAGGACATGCAAACACCAGCTATAATCGTGATTTTTTTTTAAACTTGGATCAATTTGGCATGCACAGCCATTCTGTCCCTTGGAAGAACTACAAACATTGGTACATATAACTTACCCCTCTATAATGGGGAACACTATTGAACTTACTAAGACAAAATTCTTATTTGTATCCTGAAAAAAGGGAGAGCTGAAAAAGTGTCAGTAAAAAAAAGGCAATGAAAAAAATTATAAAATAAAGATAATTGCATCTGTCAGCACATGAAAGGAAATAAAGGATTACAAAATGAATCAGGATGAGAGGAAAATCTGGAGTTCATCTGGGACTGTAAGAGAAATGTTTAGTGTTAGCTAAATGTTAGTCAATTTTATGATACTGGAAAAAATGACCGATTTAATTAATTAAAGAATGAATTAATGAGGGTGCTTAACTTAAAAACTAGATAATTACTTATCTGAATCTATTTTGAGAGAGTATTTTACAAAAGAATTTAGATAAATGCAAAAAGAATAATGAGAAAAAAAATTCTATGTGATTTTCTTAGGTTCAGAAAACCTAAAACTAAAGGATCAAAATATGAAGAAATTCCATCTTGTAAGATAATAACCATAAAGACGAAGAGAGCATATCTTTTCCATCCACTGGAAAGCAACAAGAAAATCTCTTAGTATGCAGCACAGGATATCAAGGTGTTAGGAGTCTGTTTCCCCACTTTCACAATTACATAGGTAATTAAAATATTAGGATAAGCCAAAGACTAAAAACTTGTATAAGTTCATTTAAGAAGTTAGTGCTTCTTATAACCCTGTTGAGCTAAGAAGTAAATTATATGGATTAGGATAAAAAAATTTAAAATGGCTATTTATAAATACACTTATTGTTAGCTATATTTCCCTGAATTTCAGCTATCTAGAAGATAATACTGTAAGAGAATTGCACAGAATTTCTTGAGGCTAAGTGAAAAAAAAAAAAAGCTTTAGAAGTGAACTTTTGTCTCTGTTACCTAAAGACAGCTGCTTCTTTTTGAAGATTTTTTTTTTTGTTTTTCTCTTTGTTTATTTTTAATTGTAGCATTTGTTAGTGTGCAGATTAATATTATAGAACAAATGGACAACAAAGTAATTTTTTAATTTTGTGTTGTTGCACTTCTCAGACATTTTAAACTGGTAAGTTTAGAAATATCTTCACTTGGGCTTGATCACAGGATCATGCTTTTCACTAGACCGATTGAAAAACAGTATCTATAAAATAAGACCATGCAATAATTACAACGTCTTTTCTGAGATTTGTTTTGGCTAATTGTATGTATCTAATTTGATATTTCCATGTTCCCTCATGTTACATTGATATTATTTATTTGAAAGCATAGTATTGAAAACTGTTATTTTGGTTTCTGTTACTATTCTGATATGAAATATTTCTCTTAATCAGACACAAGAGCAATGTCTCTCTATTTTATTTCTAAAAGCCCAATTTTCCAAGAAAATGGAAGGCCAGAGAGTGTTCTGATTGCATGGCTATTTCCATTCATTTGAAAAGATTCTTTGGTATGGTTTTCTTTCTAAAAAATTGTTGTAAACTCAATGAAGGTAGGCACTACTAAAAACTTATAACTGCAAATCAAGACCTACTGTAAGTCAGATCTTTACTGAAATTGAGTAAAATTTTCTCCATAACTATCACCTACTGAATCAACAGTGCAGTCAAAACCACTTTAGACATTCAAATTCCATATAAAGTATTTGAATCTCAGACAGTGCCCACAAGTAACTCATAGAAGTCAGAATTGGGAGACAAATTTTTCACAGATGAAACCACATTGCTACTTTTTTATTTAGATGTTCATCTTCCCTAAGAAAATTATCAGCAACTCTTGGGTGACTAAATTATTAAATAACTTTTAAAAAATACTACATTTGTTTGTTCATACTAGTTGAAGGGGTTTTAATTAAAAAAAAATGTTTCCACATATGTAAAATTCATGTACATTACTGGGATAAAGAAAAATATACTTAAATTTCTAGCCATAATATCCGAGTTTTTAAACAGAGGATATATGGGCAGTTGGATGAAGGGATAAAATGGTGGCAAAACTTCCTTTGATACAGCAAAATAATTTCATGGCTTGACTTACATTATAATGGGGCAATACGTGAAAAAATGGTTTTGTTTTCTATCTGACGAGAATGACCTCTTATGGAAAGCAAAATTCATATGCCACAGGTTTCAGCCTGAAGATATTTATTTTAATTACGATTGTGAGCAAACATAGGGCTAGGAGTTCAATGTTAATTCAGTGACTTGATGGTTGATTTGTCCAAACTGCTACCAGAGCTGAACAAGCAGGGACCCAATCACACCAAGGCAAGTGTGGAAGCCTTCTTCTGAGACTCAGTGCTCTATGTCAGTGCAAAACCTTTAACTAGTAATTGGAAACATCATATTTACTCAGTGATGCCTTTCAATACTGTTTGATATTCATGGCTAAACAGAATTGATCCTTGTCGATAATAACTAGGCCTCAGGTTGACTTTTGTTATGCCTGCACAGTTCTCTTGCCTAAAAATAACAGGAACATTTGTGCATTGATTTCTGACTTCCTCAGTGGGAAAAAGAAGTATATGTTTTGTACTAACCCACTTGTCTGCAAAACATGGACTAGCCCGATGACAAATGGAATCAGGAATAAAGAGAAGGATCCTAGTTACTATTTTCTCCACTAGTCTTGTTCCTTTTTCTTCCCTCCACTCTCATCTCCTTAGAGTAATTGTTGACAGTGGGAATAAGGATGAGGTTCATTTCACATATCTTAAGTCATCTAGCATAAATCATTCTATTCTTCCCTGAAATCAATGAAGAAGTGTTGACACCTCTGCAGGTGAGTCATTGCACCTTTTCAGCAGCTTATCTTCATACCAGATGAATCACCTTCCTGATTTCCTCTTTTAAGGGACTACAGAGAATTCTGCTCCAGCTTCTCTTTTGTACCAAAAATATTTCTATTTAGATCGTGTAAGCTCTAGCCAAAGAATTTCTTAGGGATTTTACTTGTATATTAGCAGTTGTGCAACTCTTGTGCTTTGCTGCTTAGAAGTTAGGTGGATTAGACAATATCTTTAGTTTGATTATTCCAGATAGGTTTATTACAGATTATATGTTCTGTTTCATATTGATATAGAAAATCAACTTCATTTTATTTCAGCAGAAATCATACAAAATAACAAACAAATTGACTAAGATATGAGTACACAATGCAAACACAGAATTTATTTTTGTACTTAGAATGATATGTACCTCTCAAAATTCAACTCTATTTTTTTTTTTTTTTGGTAATATTTCACAGAATATGGTTAAATTTCTTAGCATTTACCTGTCCACTAGCAAATGTCTGCTAACAAAATTACTTGACAGTTTATGAAATTGTGGATTATAGAAATTGAAATTTGGTAAATATAAAACCAAAATAAATATTTAATGGTTTTGGCATACGAGACATGAATGCTTTAAAGATGAAGAAAATAAGTGAATCCACAGTCAATTTTGAAATGTCTGATTGTTTTGTGCGCTGATAAATTGTCTGAAGTATTCTGATTGGACTTCCTAGTGTTTTCCTTCCTTAGGCCAGGGATTTTTAGTTCCATTGGATTCCTGTCAGTCTATTCTTCCACCCTGTCTGGGTACCTTTTTTGCCCACTCCACTCCCAAGTCTGGAATAATTGGTAAATTTTATTTTAAATATTCCCAGCACAGTAAGGACATCTATTGGAGCTCTATTGGAGCAAATCCAGAGGAGGGATTAAAGGGATGAAGCACTTCTCCTATGAGGAAAAGCTGAGGGAATTGGGCCTGTTCTGTCTGGAGAAGATTCTAGGGAGATCTTATGACAACTTTTCAGTACCCAAAGAGGCCCTACAAAAAAAAATTCAGATTTTTTTTCCAAGGGGAACCTTGGTGAATGTTTTCAAAGTGAAAGAGGATAGGTTTAGACTAGATATTAGGAAGAAATTCTTTCCTGTGAGGGCAGTGCGGCACTGGAACAGGTTGCCCAGAGGAGTTGTGGGTGCCCAGTCCCTGGAAGTGTTCAAGGCCAGGATGATGGGGCTTTGAGCAGTCTGGTCTCATGGGACATGTCCCTGCCTGCAGCTGGGGATTGGAGCTAGCTGATTTTTAATGTCCCTTCCAACCCAAACCATTCTATTCTGTTCTATTGCTATAGTTCAGAAAAATAAAAGGCTGAAGACAATAAGAATAGTAACAATCTCAAGAATATGGTAGATTTGGATTTTTGCAAGCTTTTATTATTCCTTTATACCATAAAGAATTCTGGGACTTTTTTTATTTTTTTCATATTAATTAAAGTTTTATATGATGGCTTAATGTGTAAGGACTTTAACATACTTTATATACCCAGCTAGATTATTAGATACCTTATGAAAAAAAAATTGCAAAATGTGTCTGAATCATATGTTAGATATAAAGTATAAAAGAGAATAAACTTGTGCTCATATTAAAACAAATTAACAAAATAAATAAAGCAAACAAATCAACATTTGAATATCTGAATATATCTTTAGAACAAGTTTCAGAAAAGACTAATTCTTGTTTAATTTATCCCAATTATAAAGAACTTACATTACAATATTTTGCATGCCTACAGCCACACATCTGGTAACACATTATAAATTCTAAAAATACAGGCTACCAGTTAGTATTTCCCTCTAGACCAAATATAAGATTGAATAAGAATGAAAAGATTGAATAAGTTTGATAAGAATGGGTTTTATTAGACTTTTGATCAAATAACATCCTTGCTGGGAAAATTCCACTTGAAGTTCTTTTAAAGAAATATGGCAATGTAGTCCTGTGATTGTGGCAGAGATTAGAAATAAACAAGACAAAGATATAACAGCTGGATGCAAACTTAATTAACCCTATCTCCGCTTTAATGTGATAGATTTTATTTTTGTCCTATCTTTTAATTCATGTACTAATGTCTTCTCAAACTTTGTGATATTCACTAGTCTTCATTTAATAGTTCTTATGAGGCAGCTCAGATCATTAATTATATTTTAGCAGTAATTCAAATAGTCCATTTTAATGATACAATTCCCATCATTATTAGTAAAGGCTTAGAAAAACATTAGAAATCTCTAATATAATTTTAAAAATAATGATTCCAAAGTTCTTTTTTAATTAGTAGATGTTTATGATTATCTTTTAATATGTGTTCTGGAAAAATTTTATTCACGAAAGATTGTAAAAGGGCTAAGATGGGACAATTTCAGTGCTTTTTTTTCATACATTTAGATACAGACATGAATTCATATTGTAGAAAATAAAATGTCCTGCTTCTCATTAGTAAAAGCTAGAATAGGTATCTGCTAAAACTTCATGCAAAGAAATTTAAAACCTACTCTGACCTAGTGGCCAAATAATACAGAAATTTTCCTATGCAACAATACCTTCTGATTTACAGTCTACAAGTGACAGTGCCTAGAGACTAGGACGGCACTGCGGGAATTTATGTGGGATAAAAACATTCTTTGGACATGCTACTTTTCTATGAAAATTGTCAGTGAGGAGCTTCATGAGAGCCTAGGAAGCTCAGATCAGATTTAGAGACTAATTCCTTTCTTCACACAAGGATAGTTCTTTAATATTTCATTGGACCATATTTGTTCAGCTGGAACTGCGTAAAGATTTTGCCAAAACATTGCCCTCAATTTCATCTTTTTAATTATCTAGGGTGGATTTTTCTCACTAAAAAAATTTGATGACATTCTCATCTCATCAGTCTGCTGTGTTTGATTTCACTAGATACACAAAGAGCTAGTGTTCTTAGTTTCCTAGCTAAATAATATTTTGTATAAGCAATGAAACTAAATTCAAACATTAAATATTGCAATCTGAACTGGAATTAGACACATTAGATACCTCCCAACTTTGAGATATTTTTTCCTCTCTGTCTTATTTCCAGACAAACAAAATTTCTATCTTTCAGGTTATCAAATGCATAATTGGATCAAGATTAAACAAATCTGATATGCATATTGGATATTTATCTTGTCCTGTGAAATCTTCACCACACCAAAAAAAAAAAAAAAANACATAACTTGAAAAAGAATCAATTCAGGTAAAGAAAAAAATAGTGCAAGAAGACAAAACGTGTAATTTCTTCTTGTACTTTATACTTCCACTTTTTTTTTTTTAAACTTAAAAATAGGTTAAATAGGTGGAGTAAAGGAGGATATTATAATTTACCCTCAGAGTTTCAGACTTGATGGAAGAAAAAACTCAAAACAGGTCTCCCAAACCTCTTCTTTCCAGGCTCAACTTCAGTGCTGATACTGATACCACATCAAAGTAGCCGAGGGAAATGGGGGCTGTGGTCAGTATGCAACTGTTCCTGTCTGCCATTCCTTAGTCCTCCTAGTTCTTCCTTGCTCCATCATGTGTTCTTCTGACCTGCTGCAGTGGGGAGTTTCATGGGCTGCAATGTATACATCTGCTGTGAAATTGCCCTGTAGTCAATTTTTGCCTCTGCATAATATTTATTTTTTCACACTCCCTTCTCACATTTACCCTTTCCTAAATACGCAATCAAAGAAGAGCCACCATCATGATTGACAGGTTCAGCTCTGTCCTGCACTGAGTCTGGCTTGAGATGGCTCTATCTGTCCACAGGTGTAAGCTGGGAGAGTTGTGGCTGGAGAGCAGCCCTGCGGAAAGGGATCTGGTGCTGCTGGTTGGCAGCAGGATCAGTGAGTCAGCCGTGTGCCCTGGCATCCAAGAGGTGAAACCACACCCTGGGGTGCATCAAACGCAGCATCACCAGCCTGTCAAAGCCTGACTTTTTCACCTGAAAAAGTCTCCTCTCCTCTCCTCTCCTCTCCTCTCCATCTGCACTATTAAAATCTTCCCACATGAGTCCAGTGTAGAAATATAAAAACTATAAAATCTAGACTTGCAGTGACAAGACGAATTCTGTTTCACTGTGGTGTTACTCAACACAGTAATGAACTATTTTGCCAAAATGTTAAGACACCACACAGATTAGCTGTGTTCTGCAAGCTTGAGTCATTGCAAGGGAATTATTAGAACATCTAGAGAACTAGCTAGAAATAAAGGATAAAGATAGGATAATTAGTCTATCTTTGGCATTTTTTAATGCATTCCATTTTCACAATGAATAATCTTGTGAAATATCCTCATTATAATGGAGCCCACTCTTTAAGAAACAGGTGCTTAAAAGCCAGAGCATTTGAAACCTGATCTAACTAGAAGCAAATAGCTGAGGAATCATAGTATTATGCTTTGGAAAATAAAAAGAAGAGACTAAACCAGGATGAAAAGACCCCAAATTAAATTAAAATAACCACTCAGGTGAGGGGAGCAGACAGAGTAATTCAGTTTTGGAAGGTTGTTATTATTTTAAAATGTGAACATATGTGAATATTTTGGCTACACTAATTTTTAATCCTCTTATTATTCATATTCTACTATAGTCATATTTGAGTAGTAGTTTGTTTTTCAGAGGAGTGATTTATATTGTAGAGCTACAATATCTATCCTTGAGAAAAGCATCCTTTTTACTATGTAATCAAAACCAAATGGAATTTTGATTATTCTGCAGTGTCAAGTTTGACATTCCATACAACTTTTAAAATGCTGTCTGAAAATTCATAATTACAACAAAAAACTGCTAGCATCTGTCAGGTAACTAATATGAATATAAAACTATGACTTAGAGAAGTTAGAAAGTCTTACTAAAAGAATAAAAGACTAGAGTAAACTTTCTCTAAAATCTTGCCTGGTTCTTTGAATATTAAAACTTTTCGATTCTCTGCAAAGTAATCTGAAGAAACAATAAAGGAATCTTCTTTCCTTAGAAATTTGAGAAATTTTCCTCTTCATTTTTCTTAATGTAGTTGGTTGACCTTGGCTGGATGTCACCCACCAAAGCCTCTGTCACTTCCTTTTACAACTGAACAGGGGAGAGAAAATATAACAAAGGGTTCATGGGTTCAAGGTAAGGGCAGAAGGATCAGTCAACAAACACTGCCATTACCAAAACCAACTCAAATTTGGGATATTAATTGAATTTATTACTAATAAAATCAGAACTCAATAATGAGAAATAAAATGAATTCTAAAAACACCTTAACACCTTCTTATCACCCTTCTTTCCCCTGAGCTCCATCTCCTCTCCAAGTGGCTCAGGGAGACAGGGAATGAGAGTTATGGTGAGATCATCACATGCTGTTCCTTCTGCTGCCCAGGGAAAAGAGCTGTTCCCCTGCTCCCCTGTGGGGTGCTTCCCATGGGAGACAGCTCTCCATGAGCTTCTCCAATGTGAGTCCATCCCATGGGCAGCAGTTCTCCACAACCTGCTGCAAGGTGGGTCACTCTTCCACCGTGTGCTGTCCTTCAAGGACAGGCTGCTCTAGTGTGGGTCCCCCCACAGAATTACAAGTGCTTCCATGGAAACTGCTTCAGAGTGGGCTCCTCTCTCCTTCAGAGTGGGCTCCTCTCTCCATGGGTCTGCAGGTCCCTGCAGGAGGTTACTGTGGCATGGGTTTTCCACGGGGTCACAGCCTCCTCTCAGGCTCTGAGGAGCATGAGTGTTCTCCAAGGGCTGCAGGTGGATCTCGGTATCCCCATGGACCAACATGGGCTGCAGGGGCACAGCTGCCTCACCATGGTCTGCACCACAGGCTGCAGGGGAATCTCAGCTCTGGTGCCTGCAGCAGCTCCTGCCCCTCCTTCTGCACTGACCTTGGGGTCTGCAGAGCTGTTCCTCTTGTATTTTCTCACTCTGCTTTTCTCTGGCCACAATTACAAACATGCAACAACTTTTTTTTCTTTCTTCTTAATTATGTTATCACAAAGGTATTACTAGCATTCAGGATTGGCTCAGCCTTTGCCAGCAGTAGGTCTGTCCTGGAGTCAGCTGGCATTGGCTCTGCCAGACATGAGGGAAACCTCTGACATCTTCTCACAGATGCCAGCCCTGTAGCCCCACCTCTACCAAAACCTGGCACACAAAATCAATACACTTACTAATAACTCAACTAGGATACATTCAACTAAACAAAGTAAAAAGCAAAGTGACAAAAGGCACAATGAACCTAAGATATAATGGTCCTGTGAAAGTGATAAGCAGGTTTGGTTTTTTTTTTTTATTTCAAAACCTAAATTTAGAAAGAAAATTCCATATGCTGTGTCTAGTTCTGCCTAGGAGGAGGACAAATTTTCTTTTTGGTAAAAAAAGTTCATTACTTAATTATGAAAATATAGCAATTCGCAGTGCTGTAATACCTGTATTTGTCATCTAACCATAATTCTTTCTAGTTAATAAAGTCTAGATATTTAAGACTATTATGCACTATTGCCCATATAAAATAATGAGTCTAGATATTATTTATTATGCACATTAGCCCCCAGATAATGAATAAAAAACAAATTAAGCTTCCTGCAAATGAAACATATTCGTACTTTAATTTAAAAAAAAAAGTTGTTTTAAAATTTCTTTTTACTCTGTAAGGTTTAATATATAATTCATTTTTAAATCAGATCACTGTAAAATTTTGAGGTGAAATAAACATACGATTCAATGTGTTTAAGACAATAACAAAAAAGAACTATTTTCAAAAAAAATCATAGTGTAATCGGTGTGTGCAAGTCAGCTCTAGGATGCTGAATCTCTTTATCTACTGAATACAAGTTAACTCACTGTAACTCTATGGGAGAATATGCAGGACATTCAAGGAAATTAAGATCATGTTAATTTAAAGCTATCAAGAGAGACTTCTATAATCAAGCAGTAATGTTAGCAGTTCAAGCTTTTATTTCCTAATTTGCCTGAAACATATAATCTCTGATATTGACTGGAGAGTTGCCTCTTTTTCTACATATTATATTGAGATATATTGGGGAATCTATGAGCCATGAACAAAACAATTAAAGCAGCCAGCTCATTATAGAGATCTGCTTATTAGAAATAAATCAACTCAGTGACTGAGCAAAACTGAAGTAGCAATTCTAGGAAAAGTAATAAAAAATGTAGAATAAGAATTTGAATATATACTTGGAGTCTGTTGACTAGTAACTATATCATAGGAAGCATAATTGCACATAAACTTTATTATTTGTTAAAATATGTGTATAGATTGATCATTTATCACATTTATTTCCTTTTTCTTGAATGAGGACATAAGGAACAGAAGCTGAAGCTGAAACTGTGTGGGACTACTTGCAGATATGTGGCATGTATGTATATAGATTAAATGCCCTCAGAGATGCAAGACACCATTAGACTAAACAAGATGGAGTGGATGATTAGTTAAACATCGAAAACTCCTTCAGAAATAACCTTGTACTCTGAGCCTTATTTGCATAGCCTGAATTTGGCTTCCAGGTGGCTGAAGGATAAGTACAAGCCTAATGTTATCATCTAGAGGGCTAGTTAGAAGACATTTGCATATGCCTATAACTGGTCACTTCATACTTGATATTTTATAAAGGAAATGCTTTTGAGAAGTTCTTGTCAATCAAACGCTAATAAGAATTTATAATTCTTTTAAATTAGGGCAGGAAAAACAAAATCTGTTCTACGATTATTTTAATTTTCACTGCCATAAACACAGCAAAAGATCTCTTCCTAAGTCTCATTTTACTACATGAAGATTGGTTTTACTTCTTCCATTTTCACTTCCTCTTACATTTTTTACTTCCTCTCCTTCTCCTTTCCCTCCAATCCTTTCTACTTATACTGAATTTCTTTCACATATACCACTAGAACTAGATACACATAGCCTATGCCTTCTTTATCAGTTAAAAAAAGTTAGACTGAAATTTTTACTTTTAATATTAAATATTAGGTGAATCATTTTTAAAGTAAAATTTAATTGTGAACACCAAAGAGTTGTTTGAGGAACAAGGAAAAGAACAAAAGTTTTGGTTTTTTTTTTTACACAACCCCCTGACTAAATGATGCCAACTGAAGCATGCAGACACTATGGAAGCATTAATTGCTCATCTCACTCAAATAATGGGTTGCCATATGAAACAGGAAATGTATTACTGACACAGCCAGTTTTGCTCAGCCAGCATGAGTCTGTGCATATAGAGTAATTTATTCCATTACCTTCATGATTTTTAATCATACTTAATCATACACCAAATTCTTTCTCTGGAGCAGTGAAATATATTGCAGTCTTTGATGACAACTCCAGCGTCACTTCTTGGACCACATGTGGCAAAAAAGTAATCTGAGTTTCAATTTTTTTTTTCTTAAAACAATGGCATAAAATTTCTCTTTGTATAAAATGTGTTTTCATACAAAATAATTACCTTGTCTCTTGGTCTAAAATTATTTGGCTTTAACATCTAACTAAATATTTTTTCAAACTATTTTTTCAGCTATTTGACAAATTTGTCAGTCTTACAGAAACAGATTGCAGATTCTATTACTTGTGGGTACCAAAGAATATAAAGTATTCTTAATTCTGTATACCTCTAGAATTTGAATACATAAATATGTATAATTTATGTATTGTTTGAATTTGGAATTGTTAGTGGCAAGTCTCAGAGGTAGGGCGCAATGTCTTATAAAAAGAAAAGCTGAAAAATTATTTTTTATTTTATTTTTTATTGAAAGGAAAATTATTTTATACTTTTTTTGAATGCATCTTATGTTGTGCATTTCTTAATTTTAAAAAATGTGTGGGAGATAGAAATATCCATGTGAAAGTCTTTCCTGCAGATCCTACTCCCACTGAAAGCTAGAGTAAGTAAACAATCTTCAGGGTGTTTCTCCAGGCCAAGAAATCTGATCTTTATTAAATTAATTCTAGATAATAGAAAGCGATGTCTGCTAAAAAGCTAAAAAAAAATGACATTGAAAACAAAGGCTCAATAATTCAGTCAGTAAATAGACTACTCATAGGATTTAATTTTATTAATACATGCCAGAGTTTTTTCACTAGATGTGCTAAAGGGAAATTTCAATTATTATCTGATCATTTGAAAGTTGAATTTTACTATGTTTTAATTTTAATGACATATTCAAGGAAAAGGTTAGTGCAATTTTTCCCCTCACTGTTATCAATCCGGATGCTTTCTGCTTCTTTAACCAAAATTATAAAAGTCAAGAGCTCCCACCCTTATTGAAGCAATTAATCAATTTTTTTTTTAAGGAAATGTGTGAGCTTGCTACTTTTTTCCTCCTTTTTGTTGGATTACTAATTTCAGAATGCATATGAAATTTAGATATTCTTTACTGTCTCTGATTAACCTTCTTTTATTGAAAAAAACCCTCCATGTTTAGCACACTGAGCTCCAAGAAGTTCTGCAAAGAAGATGGAGCCACGTTCTTTCCAGTGGTGAACAGTGACAAGACCAGAGGCAATGGGCACAAACTGAAACATGAAGAATTATCTTAAACATCAGGAAACACTTTTTAATTGTGATGGTGATTGAGCATGGGGACAGTGTGCCCCAAGAGGATGCGTGGCCTCCACCCTGTGGCAGTTTGCCTAAGTGACCATGCTTGAACAGGGGGGTGGAACAAGAAGACCTCCAGAATTTCCTCCCAACCTTGACCATTCTGTGATTCTGCTAACTCCCACACCATGGAAGTAAGTACTTTAACTCTGACGTTTTGATCTCCAGAACTGGAGATGGTTTTGCATATTTAAAAGGGAAGAGAATGGGAAGTGGAAGCAAAAGGAGAAGGAGGAGGGGAAGACGGATAGAAGGGCAGGGAAGGGAAAACCACCATCATATAGCAAAATGAGTCTTAGGAAGAGATCTTACGCTTATGGCACTGAAAACTTGAACATAGAACAGATTTTGGGTTTCCTGTCTTAATTTTAAAGAAATGGAACTTCTCAGTAGTTGTTGACTGACGTTTTTACAAGTATTCACATCTAGATATTTATACATATGTTCATATTCATATCTATATACGTATACATATGCAGATAAGTACATCCATATATATATATATATATATAGTATANACACATCCCAAGAACAGAGAAGTCATTTTCAGCCCTCTGAAGTCAGTGTCTTTGTGTCATTGTGGTGCACAACAGCGTCACATATATAAATTCTCTTAAGGAAAAGCCTTACTGTTTTCTAAAGGTGTTTGTAGAATTAAAATTCCCAGCTTTTAAAAAAATTCCTAACATTCCATAAATGACCTGCTAAATCCAAAGACTCTTAGTACCTGAATCTGAAGGAACAATTCATGTCTTCTCAGGTCAATCAGATTCCTTGGAAAACCCTTAAATCCAACTGTCATAACTTCACTTTGGAGTAGTTGAGTGTTCTGATGCTGCATTTGTAGGATATTATATAAATTTTCAGCAGAATCCTAAGGAGTGCAAATTATTTACTGTACTCAGGTATAAGGATATGATACGAATCTCTCAGATCTTTTGAAGAACTAACTTGTTCGCTGTGTACAAGTAAGGATTTACTTATCTCTAATCACCGATTTTTTATTAGTTAAATTGAGAAAATTGTACAAATTTGCAGTTGCATGAAATCTTGTTTTCAAATAATGAACAGAGTCAGTGAAGCAAATGAAAGAAACAATCTTGACACTCATCAGCCTATCTTCTCCATAAATTTGGGAGAATAACATCAATCCTGAAATATAAGATGCTTCAAAAGAAGAAACCATGTTCTACAGCATAGAGAGGGGGGAAAAAACTATTTCTGGTAAAACTTGAACTTACTGAGGCAAAGAAGGCGAAGGCAAGTACAGGGGATGCTGGAAAGAAAGAAACAGGTGGAGTCTGATCTGCAGTTCATGTGAAGTCCTCAGGCTCTCCTTATCTTGGACTTGGTGTTGCAGATGCCTTATAAGCAAGTCATAATAAACAACATCCTCACTGTCTCTATGGTATATATAGTACATATATATATGTATATAGTATATATATAGTACAAAATACTTGCTTTCTCAAACGTGCAATATAGCTTCATGAGAAGATACTGACAACATTTTCAGGTCAATTGTAAAATTGTCAACTCTCTGAGTGTAAGATACACGCTTGCACAAATTAAGTGATAAAGATAAGCACCAATTGCCCCAACATTTTCAAGCATTTATTAAGCTCAGAAGTCATACTCAAGACTGTTGAATTGTGATCTAAGGAATTAATTATTATTTCCCAGATATTATTATTTTTTTCCTGTCCTCTTAGAATTCTAAAAATAACAGAATCAAAATGCACATTAAAAGACCTCAAGAACTGAGCTGGTTGCCTTTGTTGGATGAAAAATAAAATAAAAACCCACAACAAATGTCCTGTGTAATTGGTAGGAAATTTCTTTTTTGCCAAGGTGTTAATTCAGTGCCAATACATAAAAAAGTAAATAATAAAAATATTAAAAAAAAAGTTAACAGGCAGTATTTATTCTTTACTTAATTATGATCATATGATTATCTGTCCTCCTGTCTTTGATTACCACACTCTCATATGTATTACTTTGTTGCTATTTTTCTTGCAATTTGTTTTATTTGAAAAAGCTACTTATGTGCAACTTATTTCTTTACAATCGGTGTGCAATTATCACTGATCTTCAGTGAACCGAGTGGTTAATGATAATATCCGGAAACATTTGTTTTCTCCATTCCAAGGAAGCAAACACTACTTAGTGGTGACACTCACATTCGTTTTCAGAGTTCCCAAATATAATGATGGGAAAACATTGACCTCCTTTTTCATTTAAAAGGAAGAGAGTATAGACCTATGTCCAACATTTATGACACTTTAGCAAAACGTCAGACATTTATTTATCATCATCATTGGCTGTCAATCTTTTCTCTAACTTCCTTGCCCTTTAATAAAATAATTATTACTGGAATGCTATTAAATGCTAATAACTGTAGAACGTATTTTAAAATTGCTTCATTTTCTACACAATGCTGAAGAGTATATTATAATTTCAAAAACAAAGCACCTTTTTTGGTTTTTTTACATTTTAATATGTGTCATGGTCTTATGTCGTCAGCATTAAACATGACTTTTAATCAAGTGTCATAGACACTGTATTAAATACAGCTGGAATAATAATATTTCTAAGGAGAATGATAAGCATAATTAGATGGCAAAGTGTGGGTGATTAGATTTCTCAAAATAGCTAATTCTGTTGATTAATTCAAAGCATATTATTCTATAAAATCTTGCATTATGCCCTATTAGGAAGCTGAAGCTCTAAGATGCTGAGAAAGAGAAGCAAGTAAGCCATGTACAATTGTTCAGTTTACAACAATGCAGTCTTCATTTCTGTTATTCTTACAACCAATATGCTCAAAAATTAAAATTATCAAAGAAGGACAAAGCAACAGTAAATCTATTGTTTATAATTATTCTTAACAATAGTATTAGAATTTTACAGTTCTTGAAACAAGAAAATACTTCGCATACTTTTTTGAGCGTAAAAACCATTAGCTCTATTTTTTTCCATTGCTCTATGAAAAATAAAAGAAAGTAAGTTCAGAAAACTCAAAAAAAATTTGATAAATCACAGAATCACAGCAAAATTGAGGTTGAACTGGACTTGAATAAAGTGTGGAGCCATTGCATTGAAGTAGGGCCACCTAAAGCCAGTTGTACAGTCTCATTTTCAAATAGTATTTGAATATCTCCAAGATGAGAAACTCCATGACCTCTCTGAACAACCTTTGCCAATCTTCAGACACCACACACAAAGTAAAAATGTTTTCTGATGTTCAGAGGCGGCCTTTTATGTTTCAATTTTTTCCTCTCAAGATGTCTCTGTGTGTTACCAAAAAGAGCCCAGTATCTTCTTTGCACCCTTGACTCTTAAGGTGGTTCTATAAATTGAAAAGATCTTTCAGGAGTTTCCTCCTCTCCAGTCCCAGCCTTTCCTCATAAGAGATGCTCCAATTCCTTCATCTTCTCTGCAGCCTTTTGGTGGACTCTTATGTCCACGTCTCACACCCCCTGCTTCAGTGATGCCATGGCAGAGCCAGTCTCCAGCTGCCCACAGCTCTGCTTTGTGCCCCACCCATCCAGGCACACCTGCAGACCTGTCGTGGTGTGGTCTCATCCTGTACCCAGCCCCTCTAAGGAGCCTGATCCCAGGGTTAGACACGTCTTGATGCTCCCTGACTTGCCTCCTCCTGGCTGCATGGTGGAGTGTGGGTCCTGTCTGCCAGTCCCTCCCATGATATTCCAAGGGGACATCATCACCTCATGGAGCAACTATCCTGTGAAGATTTTTGCAGTTGTGCTTGAGTAGTTGAGTGCTCACAACTGAGGACATAATAAAGCCGTGGTTTGGTCTCCTTGTGTGTGTTACCTGAGCTTCCTTCTGTGGAATTCTTTCACTACTTATTACATAAAATGACTTTTTTTTTCAAAGAAAAATTTAATTCAACACTCAAGAGAACCAAAGAGACTAAGAACTTAATACTATGTGGGAAAAGTTTGCTAAAGTTTCTTTTTTATTAACGATACTTAGAAGAATTAAAAATCCAGTTCTAATACATTATAGATACTTTCAAATATTTATTGTAATGTCTTTGTTAATATTGATGTGATGCAGAGAAAATTGTCAGAATTGCAAAATCAAAACAAAAAACTCCAAAAGCCTTGTTGAGGTTTTGTATAAGTTTCACTGAATGTTGCTATAAGTATAAAATTCAGTGCATGGACACAGAAAAAAATAGACATGAACAAAAAAAAAAAAAAA
>VZDJ01007754.1:8458118-8536718 GCA_008694505.1 Cyanoderma ruficeps
AAAAAAAAAAAAAAAGGAACAGGAACTTCAATATTCAGTAGTTAAGACTACCTTGATCTTTATCAGAAGATTTTTCTAAGTCCTCTGACATCCATATTTCAGTGGTGATGTGAAATGTTTTATGTTTCATGGATGGAACGTGTTGACTCAATGGATAAAATTTGAGAACACTTGATGTGACATCTATCATCTTGAGCTGCAGCCTACTAAATAGACTGGAAGAAAAGCTTTTATGTTTTTCACACCTTTTGTTCCCCCACTAAGGGGTCAGAAAATGCTTCTGAGTCGATGTGCCAGTGTTTTTTCAGAAACAATCCCAGCTACAGTGTAACAACCACATCTCCTTTGGGGAATCAATATCTTAAGAGTTACTGGGAGCAAAAGTTAGGTCTATATTATAGGTCAAGCCACTCTGACAGGTTGACAAGGCAGAGAATGTCATTTATCCTTTATGACAGAACCAGGAACAGAGCTCTGTTCTGATCAATCCACTAACAGGATAAGAAAATGTCTAAAAGTGACATGCTGCGTCCATTGAACTTAAACAGCACCTATCTGCTGTTCATTTAAACCTTGCCTTTGGCAATTTTCTGGAAATGTCTGTTGAACATTTTAGATAGTTTTTGTACTTCTTTCTGCAAGGCCTGTCAAGAATTTTGTCCTTGGAGAAAAGATTATGTGCCCCACCACTTAAAATGGAGATCCAAATTTTACATCAAAAGACTGTCCAATGGAAAAAGCTTTAATCGAAAAGCAACAGATGCACATATCATGTTGCTATATGAATATAATATTGAAACAGTACACATTCATTTCAATAACTATTCAAAAGTGTGTGTGTGAGAGTGTGTGTGTGTACGTGTGTCTCTATGAATGTAGCAATAGTCAAATGTCATTTTTCCAGGCAAGTTCAATATTATTTAATTGGATTCCATAATACCAACTATCTTTAGGATCTAATATAAGTTACCTCTCTATTTTTATTACTTTATTCCTATTCCTTCTTACAAATTTATAAAACCTTTGGCAGCATTTACACCACAATGGAATTAGAGTTAATTTTCCTGATTCCACAGGTGATGGCTAGATAGAAGAAATTAAAGTACCTGTATTTTAACTTGACATAGTGCTACATGTTTAAAATTATTCCATTATTTTAGGCCATCAACTGCAGCTCTATAAAGTCAATATTTCAAATACTCCCTGATAGCCGAAAAGGTCATGTAAATCTGCAAGTACATATGTGAACACTGGTTGTAGAAGAAAAGAAAGAATGCAAGAGAAAATTATCCTACTGCTCAGATATTTCTTTGGGTAGTCGTCCCTTTTTTAATACCTTCTGATAACTTGTAAATTAAAAACAAGTGGTTGGGACGGGAGAATAGAACAGTGTGTGTGTGTGTGCCTACATGATCCACGCACAGCAAAAAAAATCCTCTGGAGGAGATTTGCCAAAAACTCATCTTGTTAAAGAGGAAGAAAAACATCAGCCTAGAATGAATGCTGATCATCAGCTGGACTCAGCAGTAACTAGGATATACCCAAGGGACTTTTTGAGGCAAAGGAGGCATCAGTCTAGTCAGAAATAGAAAAGAAGTGTGAATATTTCTAGCATGGAGATAGAGACCTTGGAAAGGAAGAATCTCAGAGCTCTTTGCCTACTGTCCTGTGTTCCAAGAACATCTAACAACCTGACAACAGCTCAAGCTTGGTAGCAAAGCCTCCCCAAAGATCATTGAGAGTAGCTTGGTCCCACTTAACAAAATGATAAGACCCAAGTGTTTAATTGTGCAAAAGTAATGTCATAGTTTTCGTCTTTCATTAGTGATAATAATCTTGAATATATGGTCAGTTAAATAGCCTGTCATTAATAAATTCATTAATCATTTTGATCAGGCATTCAAATTGAGTATTTTCTCCTAGAAATGCAACAAAAATTCTGACATTTTGCTTATCAAGTAACATGGAAATATGAAAAGTAATGTAATTTAATATAGATTGAGAAATGAGATACAAGAGTAGTTCAACTTAAGTCAAAGCAAAGTATGCAAATTAACACTGATTAGGTGAAATCCCAAATCTTGATGGCAGGAAGCAATAATTAGTGGACGAGAAGGATTAAAAAATATCCCATGACAGACCATCATGGGCTGCTTCAATCTTACCTGCTAAACAAGATATCTCTTAGTTTAGGTCTGACACATGAAAGTCTAATTACCACTTGGATGGTCAGAGATTTTTCACAAAAGCCACTAAAAATTGGAGCAAAAGATGAGGTTTTCCCCAATATCTACTTGATATATATTCTACATCTCAGCAAAGCAAAGACTATGCACTAGAACAGACTGCTCAGGGAAGGTGTGGAGTCACCTTCCAATCACCAACCACTGGATATGGCACTTAGCGTTATGGTCTGACAAGGCAGAGGTTGGTGAAAGACTGGAGTCAACGCTCTTGGGTGGTCTTTCCCAACCTCCATGACTCTGAGAATCCAGGATATCAGGAAAGACATGTAGCATAAAATCCCAGGGCTGAAATTGTTCTAACTTTAATTCTGCTGTGGAATAAAGATATTCACAAGACCACCCTACTCAACACTTTGAATATGAGAACCCACTTTCAGAAGTACGTTTTCAGAACCTGGTATCCTCTACAGGGCTGCTTTCTCAATGTCTTTACAGGCATTCTTCTTCCACCACCTTCCCATAAAGTAATTATTTGATGGGATCTACACTAATGCCAGTTTTAGAGTCAATGCTTTAATGCCTCGTTAATGAATGTAAAAAATACAGTAAAAGCATACAAAAGAAAATACAACATATATAAAAATATTGATTTATTGATTTAGCCATCATGGATTTATTCCTTTGACTATAAAGACAGACCTAGTGTTCATCTGCCTTTAGTCATACTAATTATTTATGAGTTCCGTTTTGAGAATGCAGGCTCCTTTAACACTGGATTTTTTATCTGTTATCTCCATCAATCCTTATGTCAAAGGCAAGCGTGGCATCACTAAAAATATTACTGGTAATCATGATGGGAAAAAATAAAAGAAAATGGAAAACTTTCCTAATCATCAAAAATATCCATTTAGAATCTGGAGAGGAGCTTGTGTTTGTGCTTATCTGGGCTTTTACATTCATTCTGAGGCTTACTATATTTTCACTCATCTTCCTTTGAGTTTTTGAGCTACTGGATGAAAATGAAGTTGTACAAAGATTATAATTTTACATGAGAAAACAGAATATTCCAGGGAAAATATAGAATTATTTCCCTTCTATGTATATAAGGATAAATGCATGTATATGAAGCATGCCTTAAAAAGGGGTCATGATTTGAGCAAGAACCTAGTCTGAACTTTAAACTCCTGTTTCTAATGAATTAAACTATTAAATTAGTGAAATGTTTCTTGACACTCATCTAGTATTTTGCCCGTATTTAACTAAAAGCATGTACACAATTTACTAGTCTTAATTAAAAACATTCAGTTTTCTTAATATGTGAAATAACTCTTTTTAAAATGTTAATGCTGGGCTAACTGCTAAGATATCATTAATGTGGTGTGGGTCACTAGTTTTTTTCTTGATTTCTCCATTATCTAAGCATATTATCACATGAAAGGATGAACACAATAAAGCTCCAGTGCTGATATTATTCCTTATTGTTATTGTTATTTCTTATATACGCATATCAACACCCGCAAACTTTATGGATTAGTTTGCAAAGTAAAATTTAAAAAACATATTTTTCAAGAAATTACACCATATAATTTGGTCGACTGAAATTCTACTTTTCAGATTATACTGGGGAACAGTTTTACTATTAACACTACATAAACAAAAAGCCAAGTTCTTTAGAAAACTCAGTTATCACTTCATATCTTTGTAAATGGAACTGTTTAGAAGGTGAACAAATAAAACTACTCTTTTCTTATTCCTCTCTCTTTCTTTCTTTTTCTCCCCTGATTTTTATGAATAAAACTGGGATTTTTTTTTTTTTAAGGGGAAAATCAGTGTAAATTACATGCCTTTTAATCAATGTAAATTGCATGTCTTTTATGCTGGAAGGCTATTTCATAGTTTGTAGTACAGGACAGTACAGGTGAAGGGACGTACCGTGACAATCACATATATATTTTGTATAAACTCTTCAGTAAATCAGCATTTTCAAAACCAAAAAATCAATTGGTCAAGAACATTTGGACAAGATTATAAATTTTAGAGTTTTTTAAATTACTAAAATTTGTTACAAATATTTGTATATTTGAAAATCTGCAATTGTAGAAATGATTTCAGAAATGTATGGATTATCCTGTAAAGCAAATTAAAACAGCAACTTGGAAAATCTTTTCCAAAAAAATGAAGTCTTTCTTTCATAATAGCATAGAGGTAAGCACTGTAAGAACACAATAAAGATATTTAAAACTTTAACAAATAAGGGTCATATATTCAAAAGCAAACTTGTGTCTTCTAATTCCCAGGTGGAGGGACATTTAAAATTCAGTCCCATCAACAATTACAAATCTGGTGTTAGCACCCATGAGGGAAAAGCTAACATTTCAATACGCTCAATGTAATTAGACAAAATTGCCTTTTACTGCAATTCATAGGGAGAAATTGTTCCCTCAAATACTGACAATAGTTTGCCAGACTGCTTGGTATAACTATCATTGTTAATTTCTAGATATTAAGAGACATATGGACTACTGCTGAGAGAAGCCAGATGAACTTATAGAAGTGGTCTGGGGCATATTTAAGGACATTAAAAGGACAAGATATTGCAAGTAAATTCTGCAATAAAAATTTATTCGGTTCAAGCTTTATTCTTTGTTGTCCCAAAATGCTTATTTTATCTTTATTAGGTAGTTAAATATGTAGAAAAATATAAACTATGAATCACCTCGGGAACCATATACCAAAACTTGAGTCATTAAAAAATAGACAATAGTCATTTTGCAGATGATTTTTATGTGTGAGCCTGACTGCAGACACTGCATGCTGTTCTAAAAATGACATTTCACTGATATAAGAAAGCATGTTTTCTTTTCCATCAAGCAAGGAATTGTGTTTCTTGAACAAAAGATTGATATCTGAGGAAAGTAGAATTTAATTTTAGTTGCTTACAAATACAATGTTCAAGTTAATTAATTGAGTGGTGGAATGCTTTCCTCATCCCAGTGTGTAAGACAAGATTCTTTCTCTTCTAAAAAAATTTTCTTAAAAACTGTTTTGTCCCTGCTCTGTCAGTGGTGTCATGAAGGATGTGTAAATACATGGTGAGATAAGAGTACCAGAATTAAAAGAACTCATAAGGGCTAATTCAGATTTCCCCTGAAATGAGCTGGAAGACAGCCCTATATCAGCTGGAAAATATGCTTCTAAAGAAGACTAGAATCATTATGATTAAATGTTTATAGTGGCTATTCCTAAAGGACTTTTGCTAAAGATCCCCCAAACCTCTGCCTGATAGACAAGATTTCAATGCTTTTGAGAAGACGTTTCATCATGCTAAGCATTATGTTTACTGTACTAGGCAAAATAAATATGTCATATTTTAACACAAAGAAACTCAATTCTAATCTAGAACCTTCATTGGGTAATCTAGAAACCAAGAATAAATAATTTTTATAAAAGCAGGAAAATGCCATACTATTAAAATTGAAAAATTAGGTTTTATTTTAGAAGTTTGGACTGCAAAATAATAGCCTAACTATTTAATCTTTTTTTTTAACCTGCAGTATAGATTTAGTATAAAAGCTAAACTTCAGGGATATGGCATTTCTTTTGTTTGTATCCAATTGCTTTTAAATGTGTATTACAAATAACACCGGGGAAAAAAAAAAAACCAACAAAACAATCCAACTACAAAACACAGAAATAAAAACTCCAAACAAAACCCATGTGTGGTGGTTTAACGTTTGCCAAATTTTATTTGCCAACTAGGAAATAGGATTTTGAGAGAAAAAGATGAAACAGGCTCAACTTCAAGGTAAACAGATAGTTTATTAACAAACAGTAAGGAAAAGAAAAAAATGAAACTTTCAAAACCCTTCTCTTCCGCCCGCAAGTGTTCACTTTCCTACAAACAACATAGAGACAAAGCCTGTGACATTCAGTCAGTTTCACCATTTAAATATAGCCTTTCATCAATTCTTCAGGAGAGGAGTCTCTTGTTTACCATGGAATTCTCCCACTGACAATCTAGAAAAGTTCTCTTGTGGGTCGGAACTCTCACAGAAACAGCCGCCTGGGGAAAACCTGCTTCCATGTGGTCTCCTCCCATCAGCAGTTTCCCAAGATGCTTATGGGTCATGGAACTCAGGCACCTGGGGTGTCACCTTTTAAAGATAAGGAACTTTAAAGAAAAGATTTCTGATCTCAAGGAACAGAGGTGTCTTTTCACTTCTGTCACTGGTGCAGGAGGTTCTCATCTCTTTCTCTCTGTTGAGGCATCTCATGGGACGGTACAGTCCATCACAAACGCCTTTGCTCAAAATTTCACAAATCATCTCCCCAAATGCATGTTTTTCCATGATTTAAAGGACAATCTACTGATAGAGTTCATTTCCATAGCTCAAACAGGAAAGTCCAGCCAGCAGGCAACTCCTTCATCCTTCTTCTGATTAATCTTTTTCTCACTCTCTCCATCTGACTGCTATGCTAAGTCTTCTCTATGCTCAATCACTTTGTCTGTTCTCACTCTGGGAAGAGCCAGTGCTTTGGAAGTCGTATCTCCTGGCAGAAAAGCGCTAACATTTGCCCAGACTTGCTGTGGTAACATGATCTCTGCTGGGCGGCAGCCAGGCTTTCAAAAGCTCCGGGAATGGGGAAAAAACTCAGGCGGGTCTCAGAGCAGCCCGGCTGATGAAAGGCTCCTTGCCCCCCACCCCTCAGTCTCATTCAGGGTGGGCCCTGCTCGGAGCGGCTGCAGGCTCCCCTCTCTCTGCTGGGGGAAGGGCCCTGGCCCACGGCCAGGCCTCGGGCCAGCTCCCCCCATAGGGGAGCGGCAGGGTGTTTTCCAGCTGCTAAAAACCTATCTGGGCCGGGATGGGGGGGCACGTCATCCCCTCTCCCAGCCTGGGAGTCACCGGGCCAGGCGGGCCTCCCATGAAGGCCTGGGGCCCGGGCAGGCCAGGCCATCCCAGCCCCCTCCAAAGGGAGAGAGCCAGGACTGCCTTACCTCCTTTTCAGGCGGAAGGAAAACAGAGCGATGCCGGACTTCCTTCTAACTTCTTTTAAGGCTGTGTGTGTCCCAGAGGTGTATCCTTGCATGCAATTGGCTATTCTGGTTGTCAGTTCAAAAGAAATCACCAATTGCACCTCACCGTCTGTGCTAAACCAACATACCATGTCACCAAGAAAATAAATGTGCTGTAGCATTGAGAAAAATAGGATGGATTGTGAACTAAATGAAAATTTGCTGTAGTATGCTACTCAGAAAACAGATTTTTCAGTTAATAAGTTACATATCTAAAACTTTAATTAAAACTTGCCCTCAATGAGTAAAGAATATTAAAAAAAATACTGGAAAAGTCTTTAAAGAAAGGGAACTTAATTTCTCCTAAAATACCCTATCTGCTACAAGTTATCTCTCTATTAAAAATTAGTGTAATTCTAAAAACTCTATAAAACTCTATATTTTTCTATACTTCCTGTTAAAGTCTGACACTGAACAGTGAAAAAGAAAGCTTACAAAAAATATTCTGATAAAACAATTACCATTTTATAATTGACAAAAAATTGGTAACTGATGCAATTTTTAAGGAACAGATGACCATTCATCATTCTGTGAATTTTAGCTATGAATAAGAAAAAAAAAGAATCTGTAATATGACATATGATATTCTAGAAAGTATATGTATGAGCTCATTTTTCCTAAGAGGCTTTAATTTGATGCAACTTCTTATTTGAAGATACACTGAAGTTGCAACTTTTCTATATTTTTAAATAATTCCTTTTTTCCGATCTCCAACCTACAATTCCTCCTGTCAAAAATTATTGAGATTTAGGTTCCACAGTGTGTGAGCATTTGTGGTATATGCCACAAAGTTCTGAAGATAGCCATACCTTTGATATTTCACCAGAATATTCTGTTTTCTGAATTATTATTTTAATTTTGACCTCAGTTTTAAATTGTATTGTTTTCTCATCTTCTATGTGGTGAATAACAGCAATCCTTACCAGAAGACATATAAAAAATTTCCAATCTCCTTCTCCCCTGTTTCTGATAGATTGAATTGAATGGGTTTGTGAATATAAAAATAAGTGATTGTAATTTCTTATGAATGAATAAGCAAGTGAATACCAAGAAACTCGTGAAGCACTCCCCATTCCCACTTTATTTATACCCAAAACAGAAGCTAGAAGTGTGGTATGCCATAAAGCAATATGATGCAGTCATTATTCCCATTTTATAAGTATGGCTCAGAGGTATTTATGGGATTTAAAGAATATATATTCTAATAGTACAAATAGTTTTGGGGGATATTCCATGACTCTGGCACTTGAACAAGTAAAACAGACCTTGGTCTGATGTTTTTCCATTCCTGCTGACACTTTTCCATGCAATTCCTAAGCACAGGTCCATAGTTACTGTGGGTCAGAGACCTTTGTCAAAATCTAATATTGATGAATCTACTGAAGCTCTGTGTCTCAGTATGTTTACCAGTATGGAAATCAGTTATTACATGATCACAGCCAGAGAACAGGCTCAGGGCACTTTTAATTTAATGGAGCAGGAATATCTCATGCAACCCTTTTCTTCTTCAGGCTTCTCCAGGCAGAATCTTAACACTCATTTCACTTTAAAAATGATGCTGTAGCACAGAGGAAATAGATGCAATATTTCATAGAATCATATGCAGCCAAAAGTTATCTTTAGCTCCACTATTTCTAATACAATTGATAATGTAATTTCCTTCCACAACACCAGATGCTTAGTAAGAATTATGTAGCAATTCATATTCTTTTCCACTGAAATAAGTCAAATATAGTGGGATTTACCTCCTCTACCTTTAAATTTTTATAATGCAGACATCTACATCTGAGCTTGTCAGCTAGAGGTTTTATTCCTCAAATAAAAAGGGGCACTTCTAGAACATGTTTTATCTCATCCTAGTATGGGGTTAGAAGGGTTAGAAGAACTTTATTTTGAAAGTAATATATATCTCCTTGAATTATGTATCTGGTTGAATCAGGTTGATGAATCAAGATGAAGATATGTACATAGCTGAAATTGGGAAGATCTTAGAAACAACTTAATCTACTTAAAAATATTCTGGCAGAATCCTTACCCCAGGTGTCTTACTTGAGTCTTTGCATTTAGTTGACCTCATTTTAATTTTTCTTTCTCAAAAATAAATAGGAAGCCCCAGCATAGCATACTGTCTTTAGCAGAACCATGTTATGACTAAATGTAGCAGCTTTCTAATTATGTTGTCAATTTGTAGGAATTCCTTTTTATCCAGAATCGTGAATCAGCGAAAGAATAATGTAAAATAAAGCTAATATTTATATTGCATGTGTCTTAAATGTAAAAGATTCTTCTGTGAATCAAGGTTTCAATGTATTTAAATGTATTAATGTAATATTTTTCCCCATATTTTCTTTATTGCGTCATGCATGCGTCAATTTGAAAAAGCTTCTTTTTTTAGTTCATATGGGTTCTTTTAACCCCTCCATCTTAGTGTCTTCTCATACTTGGATGACACCAATCTGTGAAAAACTGTCTTAAAGAAAGGACCAGGTACACATGTAAATCACTGCTATGACAGCCAAAAAAAAAAAAAAAAAAAAANNNNAAAAAAAAAAAAAAAAAAGAGGTTCATTACTGTTTTCCCATATTCTTACATCATCTTGACCTGATCTGTCTTTCTGCTAGTGCTCATCAGAACCCTCTGCTTTGTGTTAAATGGGATTGAAATTGCAGAGAAGAGAGTTGGCATTTTAAATGAGAGCCAGGCCCTCTCTATCCATGTCATTGTGACAAATTTTTATAGGAACATTACAGAACTAGTGATTAGCTCCATTGCTAGGCACTCCTGTGTCTCTGTGGCAGAGAGCGATCATCAAATTCACATTATCTGGGAACTTGGGAGTTAGTAGAAGCTGACCATGCCAGCTGGAAGAGGCTTAAAACATGTGTTATGCTATTAAGTGGTATTACAATGTACCAATAATGGATTACAAAAAACCTCTTACAGACCTTGTTACTCGAAGTATAGATGCACTGTGCACATAGCACAGCCATGGCAATGTAGTTTTCTGAAAGAAAAATGATGAATTTGTTTAGCATACAATTATGCAGAGGCAAAACTGGATGGAATCAATTTAGTCAACAAAAAATAAATGCATAAAAATTATTATAAGAACAGGACTGTTAACAACACTATAATTTTAGAAGGTGTTTTGGGAGGTTTGCCTCATGTTTTACAGGAAATGAATTTTCACTTCTGGCATTGATGTGGGTCCCACAAATCACTTTTGTGTTGTTGCTGCACTTAACACAATTTTCTTAAGGGCACCCCAGTGTGTAATGGGCAGTATGAAAGAAGTAATCATCAAAAACCATAATAAAATCTTCCAATTTAACTTAGGAAACAGGAATTAAAATTGTTGAATCTAGAAATTTTGAGCTCTTTCACCCCCAACGGTTTTAAACTGCTTTTTGTTGGCATTCTTGTTTCACACCACTATGGAAAACTGAATGTCTAAATAGACAAAAAAATTCTCTTCTCAGGTTAACATGCATCCAACACTCTTACACTGGTAGAAATAACAACACTCTGCAGTGTAGTTAAATAACTTTATAAATGTCATATTTATTCATCTGCCCACAACTCTAATACACCTGTCATTTTAGTGTTCAGTTTTCACAGGGAGCTAATGGCAATAATTAAATTTTCTTCAGGAAAAGCAAGTATCTCTGCTGTAATTTGTGTACACAAATGAACTAGATGTGAGCAGCAAATGAAAAAATATGCTGATAGTATGGAGTAATTTCAGATAATGTGGATATACAGCCAGATTATGCAGAACTGTAGAAGGAGCAAAAATAGACCAAAATCAAGAAACTTGCAGCAGCATGGAAAATTAATTTTAATGTAGGCAAGGATGAAGTGGTTGGGAAAAAAGCAAACATATAACATGTGCACCCTGCACTGGCTATTATCCCCAAGGTAAGACTTTGAAATAAAGAAAAACTGGTGCTTGTTCTGTAGTGGTCAAAAATAAAAGCAAATGTGTAAATTCCTGTTTCAAACACATCTTGAATATGGCCATGAAGAAAGATGATCAAAGTCACAAAACAATTCTCACTTGAGGCATGAGTGCCAAAACTCCTCTGATTAGAAAGAGATAAGTGAAGAGAATGGGAAAGAAATCTACAATTCTAAGTCTGATGAAAAGACAATACACATACGTCAACAGTTCATTCTAATATATTATATAAGGAACATCAAATTAAACTGTTGTCATCTAAGTGGAGAACTGAAGGCTGAATCTTTCCAGAAAATAGGACTCAATGTCAAAGGCTCGCTGTAAAATGCTTAAAGTTTATATCTATTCAGGGCTTAATGACAAGAAATGGAATCCAGATGGGATAACTGGACTAATAGATAAATCCATTGAAGGCAACAAAGGTGAAAACAACTCAAACCTAGAAAAGTAATTAAGAAAATCATTTTGTTTGTATGTCATGTTATCGGTTCTTTATGTGGTTCCTTTCAGAATAAGATAACACAAAGCTGGATTGCAAGTCTAATACAATATAGATGCCCTCATACTTGTCTACATTCACCTCTTGCATAAATTCATGGAAGAAAAAATATCCTACTGATATGAAGTCACCACCTCTGAATCACTGAGCGTCTGAAGCACAATTTACAACACCCTGAGAGAGAATGGTGTTCAGTACTGCTCCTCATCTTCTCTGTCCTGGTGATCTTTCCAGCACTTTGTGCTGCTTACCCTTCTAGATAGAATTCTGGTCATTATGGATCTTTCACCTGAAAGTTCATAATTTTTTTTTTAAATGTTTGTAAGAAATTATAGAGATGTAAGATAATGGAATAAAAAGTGGAAGAATAAATCACATTTTATATAGGTACACAAATTCAAGAGTCTAGAAGATTTTTCACTGTTCCTGGAAGAGAAAATGTTACTGCAGCCAATGAAAAAACTTATATCTCTGTGTTTTAAAGAGTTGCTGCTGGTTGCTGCTTCAGAATTTCACTTGTGTCATTATTAATTAATTACTTTTTAGTTACAATGTCTTTGAGATGATGCATAGTGAAAGCTTTACTGAAATTTGAAAAGATTACAACAACTGACTTTCCTTGATCAACTAGGTGGGTACCCTTGTACAAAGGAAGTCAGGTTCAAGAAGCATAAATGAAGCCATTCTGGCTGTGACCTATGATTACAGTGTTCTTCATGTGTCCTTCAATACTTCCCAGCATAATTTTCTCCATAATTTTACTGTCGCTGAAGCAAGACTGGCAGACCTGTAGTTTCCAATGCTATCCTTTCAGAGTTCTCCTTTGAAAACTGGGGCAAAAATTACCCACCTTCCAATCATCTGGGACCTCTCCAGTTTTCCAAGACCATTTAAAAGTCACTGAGGGACACCCTATGCTGACATTAGTGAGCTCTTTATGTATTCCCATATGTGAATCCTTTCAGGGTTCATAGATTTGTAGGGATCTAGGTGGAGCAGCAGATACACACAAGTTCAAGGTCAACCGTGAATATATAATTCTCATCACTCACGGTCTCCCAGCTCAGGACACTGAGACCCCCCCCTCAGTCTGTCATGTGGGGTGAAGATGGAGGCAAAGAAAGCATTAGTATCTCCATCTTGTCCCTGTCCTTGTCACTGAGGTCACCACCCTCATCCAATGAGGCTAATGTAACTTCTGCTAGGTTGCTAAGCAATTATCCATCATTTTTGAAAAATCATGACAGTCAGAAAAGAAGTCTGAGTGAATCTTCCTTTGCTAAGTACATTGTGCTAAGCTAATTTCTTCTTTCTTTTTATTTATTTATTTGTTTAATTGTTCAATTCTGCATAGTAGCCCATGACTCCTTCTCACTTTGGTTGATTACATCTGTACACTGACTCTAACTGAGGTCTCACTGATGTCATGCACAAAGGTACTAATATTTCTGCTTAGCTAGAAGTATTTTGGTTACTGATTTGGGAGACCACAGTTACTGTTTTTACAGCTTTATTCCTTTATTGATTTACTATCATCCTTATAAACAGATAGATACCGGGGCTTTTTAAAATTAATTTCTTGTTTCCAGCTGAGAAAATTCCAGCTTGTTTGCATGCCCAAGGCTGCCTTACAGATTCTTGTCCTGAGTGTCTAAATGAATGGATTTTCACTTTGTTCTCATAAATTCCCCCATGCCCTATTACTTCACTCTCTAAGGCTATTCATTTATTTATGTGTAATATTTCACTGCTTCCCTCTCTCTATTCAAAATGACTGCCAACTTCATGATATCATCTAATTTCATTACCTCACTTTAACCTTTGAGCCAAGGTCAGAATCCAGGATTGAGATACTGTGGCTATTCCCAATCCTCAATAAATTCTGAGTATGATTTCTTCACAGTTTAATATTTTCTCTTTAATGTAACAAAACACCTATTTTCACATGATACTGTGTGCTCTATGTAAGCTCACGTCATGTATGTTTGACTTCTCAAGGCTTTAATTATTCTTCCTTGAATATTTTTTCTAAAAACTTACATGATTTAAGGACAAGCAAATTCAGAGATATGTATATGTATATATTTCAATTTTTGTTCTCTTTATACATATCAATATTTATCAAATCACTTTTTGAATTTGTTCATACGGTGTGATGCATTGGTTCTCCAGAGTTCTCTAAGGAAGATTATCCTGCTATTCTGTCATAGTCAGATTTTTATTTTAGATGCATTGTTTTCAATTTTCATATCATTGTTGTATATCACCAGTCCAGGTGCAATCCTGTCTGTTTTCCTTGTCAAATATGACAAAAACATTAAGATATCTTTATATACACAGGTTTGAGTAATAGTCAAAGTATATTTAGTCAACATTTTACTCACGAAGTATAGTACTTGTTCTTCTGTGTGCCAGTTTTTCAAACAAAACTTCAATAGATTATTTGGTGAATTTATACCTTGTGCATCACTCTTTAGACTTCAGCAAACTTTTATGACCAATTTAGAAACTTCAGATATTTATAACTGAAGTCACAACTCAAGTTGTGTATCACTGTATGATTGCACCATCTTAATTTAAGTTTGTGTTCTCTCACAATGCTGTAACTATTTGTCCCAAAAGTGAAGGGCTTAGGGTTCTCGAACACCGCCTCCACACAGGGTGTCTGAATGGTGATATTTTCTCCACCTGAAGTTAACATTCTGTTACATTTTGACTTCTAGTATCTGAAAGAAAGTGTCTTTTGATGTTGTCCCAGGTTGCTTACTCAGATGCAAAACCACAGCCCCTCAGGTCTCTAATGCAAATGCTGAAAAGCCAATAACTTAGCAAGAAATATGAGGAGATATCAAGTGAGGGATCTATTTTTAAACTCATCATGCAATTAATTCAAATTTGTTCCAAATCCTAACTTCAAAATCTTGTAGAAGATTTTTGCCTTTATTCTTTGGACAGTTTCTTATAAAGAATACAACACTGAAATTTCAGGATGCTAAATTTTCACCACTGTGTGCTGGTCAGATAAAACCATGTGCTAGAAGCACAGCATTTTTTTACCTATCACTCACTAATAAGGATGTTTGTGTTTGATAAAAGATATTCTGTTTTCCATGTTCTGTATAGGAAGATAAAGGTCTTCATTTTCCTTTTTTTTATATACTAGAATTTTGCTTTTCATTACTTTAAAAAATGTGCTACACTCTATTATATAAGACCTACTAATAATATATGCATATTAATGCAAAAATGACTGTGATAATGCTGATGGTGCATATCATGAGAAAATACTAAAAATAGTAAAATATACTAAATCAAACTAAGTAAAATGTTCATAAGCATAGAAAATTCAGTGATTAATAGTCAGCAGGATTCTAGCTTTCTATGTCACTGCTTGGATTTTATGTGGTGTTACTAAGCAACAAAGGTTACTCTTCAGCAACACTTAGATGCAGTATTTGCAGCTTTAATTAAATCAGCTGCTAAGTGAACAGTATTTTTGTGTAATATGTTTGTCAGTGATAGATAACCAGTACAATCAAATCAAATATATGCTAATTTATCTTATATGGCATATTCATAACAAGTCTCCTTTCAGTTATTTAATGGGCTTTTCTAATGTACATCTCTGTATGTATAATTTATCTTATGGTGAACATTTTTGGTAACAGGCATACTTCAGGCAGCATTTTAATTTTTCTTCTGAATTCCAAATAGTATTTACTGAAATGTACTAAAAATGGCTATTAAAGCTCTTATATTGCTATCAAGATAAGAATAGCCCACAGAAAAATTTTGGAGTCAGAACTATTTTTTATTGCTGTTACGTAATAATTATTTTTAAAAACAGAAGCCCATAAGATATTGTACGTCACTTTTTAATTTTATCTTCTGCTTCTCCCTGCAGTACTAACAGAGAATACTAGACAAAGTAACATGAAACATGACAGGTTGTTGAAAGATCTGTCAGTTCTGCTGTTTTTGAAATTCCAGTTGTTTTAGAAGTTGAAAAGAGCTACCCAAAGGAAGCTTTTCTATTCTGGGCAGCATAGACTATAAAACAACAATTCGTATCAGCTACTTCCTGATAGAACAAAGTTTGCTTTGGCTAAAGCATGATGCCTTTAAATTTGAATGGTCATAGAGATGGACATTTTTTATTAATCTGTATGCCACCAGAGAGATGGTTTTGCTCTCATATTATTATGATTATGAAAAGATAATTGTGGGATTCCCAATAAAACCCCCCACCCTATACACAGATTCGGAAGCTGGATCAATTTAAATTCTCTTCTATGATAGATTCTATGAATTGCCTAATAGGTGAAAAAAAACTGGACAAGAACAGGAAGACATGAGGAACAAAGAAGTTCTGTGTGCCATGCTTATATGTTTAAAATAGTAAAGGTGATAAATTAAGTTTCTCTGCTTTTGGAAATTAAGTTTTTTCAGAAATAGTATAGGAAGGATAGTAATTGTATCACTGCTATTGTTGTTACACTAATTTTTTAGACAACTTCTCATTAAAAAAATCCATAGTCTTTGCCTTCCTGGTATAATTTAAATAATCTACATTGCTTTAGAGAAAGACAGAAAAGTGAAGGAATGCAGAAGAATGTAGAAGTTCTTTCATATTTGCATACAGATTTCATTTAAAATACATGTCAGTCCATGAAGTTCAAAATCCAAGCCTTTAAAATATTGTCCCATAAGAATCTTGATGTAGCTCTTCAAGTACTGTAGACAGTAAGATTGTACTTGAATATGCTAGTGAATGCAACCTATTTTCTACTTAAAGGATATGTTTCTGGTTTGTATTTTTATGGCAGTATTTAGGGATGTCATTTGTGTCCTTATTGCTCCTGAGGTTGTGTGTTGCAATTTATTGCAGAAGAGAGACTATTGCACAGATATAGCAAACCAACAAGATTAAATAAGAAAATGTGAGGAGGGAAATACTAAGAAACTCAAATTTTTAGACTGCAAAGGTAGTCTAAATGAGGAGTCAAGGAACTGTGTAACTGCCTAATCCTTAGGGGCAAGGTAGCTTATCAATAGTTTTGGTAGTGTGAACTTGATGACTTATTTTCTTGCACAGACCTATCTCATTTTATTGAGAAGCAGAGTCTCTAATCACACTATAAAAACTACAAATTGTTTAATGCAATTTTCTAAATGCAGTGGAAATAAAATTAGAATGATTTCATTGGAATAAAAAGGTGTTCAAGCACATATTTTGAAACTCATATTCTGAAATATGGACCCCATTCACATAAATTGTGTATGCACTACCTGTTAATTTAATGTAAGCAGGTAATTAGTGAAAAAAGGATATAATGTCAATCCCAGTGGATCTGGTGATTTTTTTTTGTTTTACGAGCATTTCAGTCTCAAAAAAATATCTAGGGCTTTCAATATTGCATTAACATTACCATTTGGATGCTCACCTTTTTGGAGCCCTGGAAATAATTTTCAAGCTGTGGTCAATTAACACAAAGAAATTCTAATTTTTTTTCCTCTAGCAAGTAATAAATCATCTTTTAAAAAATATTTTGCCAGTATTATATCTCCCTCTACTGGTAAAATAGTATTTTCCTTATGATTAATTTTGAAAGCAGACCATAATTAAAAAAGAATGCAACACGGTAGTTCTTTTCAAACAAAAATCCCATAATGAATATTTTAAAGAGAAAAACAACAATTAGGTTTTAGTACTGCTTCAAACTTGGGTAAAGCAGGAAGTTCAGGCAAGGGTTACTGATTTATTTTAGGGAGATGGAACTTCAGGGAAAATAGAATGATATTTTCCGTGCAGGGGTCAACTGGAGTTCCCACAGTAATTTCTCTTAAAAACGAAACAGAAAATATGTAAACATGACAGTAGCCTAAAAATACTCTGTTACAATAAAATACCAGGAAGCCCAGGTTACCCCCTGGTGCCCCCTAACAATGTGACATGATTAAAGTTTGTGAAATAGTATTAGAAGTACCGATTATTAAAAATAAATGATGGCTGTAAGAATGGAAAACATTCATCCCTCTGCTAAAATGATTAGAAAACCTCTAAACCAGTGCAATATGGATAATAAGTATAGCAAATGTGTATTCAGTGAAGAAACCCTCGATATCCTGAGACAGATTTAAATCAAACAAATCAAGAATACCTTGTGCATTATTGACTAGAAAAGCTGGACTCCAGAAGGAGTTTTCATTCTCCCTATGTTTTTTGCTTTAGTTCTCCAAATACACAGAAGACAAAAACTGTGGTGCAGGCCTCTTCTGCTTCTTTAGAGCATAGATGAGCCCACTTTCGGTATAATTTTTTCCAGCTAAATCACTGGAAACTAAGTACCTGAAATCCTGACTAAGTTTTTCTTAGGATTCGCAGCAGAGATTGCTATAGGTGACACATTTTGCCCTTGTTTTAAAGCACATGTAGAGGAGTTGTTTGGGTCACTATCTAGCTTATATATAATATCTTCAGGATGACAGAACTCATTCTGATGCCAATAAGTCTCATTTCTTAGACACAAATATTTCTCCCTCTCAGGTGAGTGCTGTAAAAAGCAGAAACCACATAGAAGGATGATCCAAGTTACATTTTAGGTGAATGTGTGATTTTACAATTTTGAGTCATCACATTGGATGAACTAAACCTTTTGTGACAGAATGCTCTTATTCTTCAGAATTTCTCTGTTTCATGGTAGTGGAGACGTGATGAAGATGATGGCATTGATGAGGAACACGTTTCACTTTGTGTTTTTCCAGAAATTTATCAAAATAAAATAAAAGCTTAATAATTATCCAAAGACAGTGAAATTATACTAAAAAAAATTTAAACCCTCAGAAAGCTCAAGTAAGCATAAGAAAGAGAAAAACTGAGAATAAAAGAAAGGAGGGAAATGGGTTGGAGAGGAGAGAACAAGAGGGACAGAGGCAATAGGCCCAAACAGAAACACAGAGTGTTCCATATGAACATCAGGAAACTCAATTATTTTTTTGCGTGAGGGTGGTCAAACACTGGCACAGGTTGTCTGGGGGGTTGTAGAGTCACCATCCTTGGAGATCTTCAAAAGCTGTCTGCAGAGAGTCTTGAGCAAATGCCCCAAGGTGACCCTGCTTTGAGCTTGTGATTGATCAAGAAAGTTCTGGGGGTCTCCCACAGCCTCAGCTATTCTTTGTTCCTGAGAAAAGGGAGGGGAAGGGAAGGGAAGGGAAGGNGGGTATTCACATTTAAAAAAGAGAAACAAAAGGAGAAACAAAAGCTGTGCTGCCTCACCTTTGGATGAATATAACATGGTATTTACCCATGTGATGAGATGAATATCCTTCCTGTAGTGTTGGTGTCAAAGTAAATTGAATCATTGCTCATGGTGTGCACTGTCAGCGTCTATTGTTATCTTTTATTCTCTTGCTTGTCACTTAGATTAATAACATTAGTGGTTCTATGTGCTAGCAGCTTTCTTCCCCGTGTCAGTCACAGGAATTTGCCCTGCACAGGTAATTTCTCTTCTGTGGATTTCTTTGTAGTACTTCTTTCATTAGTTTAAAATGGCAGTAAGAGCACATTGTATCTCCTTCTGATTACTTGCATGAGTTCAATATTTGTGAAAGCATGATGATGCAGTCACTGAATACATGTAATTGCTTTCATTGTCACTGTTTTTCTGTTTGTGCTTTTTTTCACACAAACTTGAAAGAATGTAGTTGACAGCTAATTGAAAACCCCAGAAAAAGAAAGAATACTTTTGTATGTACAACACTGAATGAATCTTTCTTTTACTTCAATATTAAATTGCAATTAACCAAACATAATTAGAGAAAAATACAACCTACTGCTACCGCAAATAAATCCTACATATTATAAATTTACGATATCCTACTGAAAGTAGAGCCAGAAGAGATGACAACTGATTTTCATGCAATGGGAATCAGGTTGGATAGTAGAGTACCACTGATAGTAGAGTAGTGCTCCTGTTGTTAATATTTTAATTCATTACACAATGAAATGTGTAATCCAGAATTTGCTAACAAAATTAAATCCAGAATTTGCTAACAAAATGTCGCATGATGCAAATCTTTGAGATATTGCTAAAACAGAAGAGGACTGGAATCCTATTAGACTATGATCTGCATGAACAGTGATCTAAGGTAAATGGGAAAAATGCCATAATAGAAAGTGCAAGATCATGAATTTAGGGACTAAGAAACAGAATTTCTCATATCAGCTAGGATCTCAGCAGCTGCAGGTATCATTGAAGCATAAACCTGCATGGGTGAGTTTATTCACAAAGGGAAAGAATAATGCGACCTCAGGTAACACGTTGCTTCCATTTGAAGGAGAAAAATATTAAAGCCTTACTACAAAAAAACACTGAGTATGTGATACTCTGTGAAGTAATATGTTTAATTCTAGTAGTAGAAGTTTAAAGAAAATGATAACTAGAAAATAGCAGGCAGTGAAGTAGAGGAAATTATTTGTAATGTACTGAAAATAATAGCCATATTAACATATTTTGGGTTTGTTTACCATTTTTAATCCAGTGCAACTAGTCAGTTAAATTGCCAGTAAGATAAAAGGGTGCTGGCAGAAGGTGATGAATTATCCAGAGCAATACCTGAATTTGTGGCCAGTGTCATCACCAGGGCTTACAATCGCTAGGCCTTTTTTGATGCATGCAGCCTAGTTGGGAGAGATGAGATCCACATATCTAGAAAAGGCAAGTGGATCCTCACTAGTAAATTGCCCAACATAGTTTTCTTGCATACACAAAAGTTTAAAGAAAATTTACTAAGTCCAACCACCTGAAGTGGATATATACCAATGCAGTTATTCTGGACTACAAATAGGAGGAAGTGGAATTCTATGCCCTATCTGAGTCTTATGATGTCATAAGAATCAGAACAATTTTTGTTACTGGGAGATCATAACAGATGCCTACAAAGTGTTTCAGAAGGATAGGAAAGGAAGAGGAGAAGGTGGAATTGCAGTTCATGTAAAACTGAAAATTGAGTGTATGAGGTTGAGCTATGGAGACCACAGAAGTTCTATTGAATTCCTGTCAAGATTAGAGGGATCGTCACAAAGCTGGAATCTTATGACCTTCCAGTCAGGATGATGAGGCCAAGAAAACTTTAATTTGGCCACTTGAAGAAGTTTTCTGTCAATAGAACATGCTCCTCATTGATGGAGAACTTTCATTACTTTTCCTTGTTGAGAAAACAACACGGTGTTGCACAGCGTGCCCATCAGGTTTCTGCAAGTCACTGAGGACTGCTTCCTGCTGCAGATGCAGGACATGCCAGCTAGGAAGAGTACATTACTAGGTTTACTATTCACAAACTGAGAAAACTTACTTAACATTGGTAGTCACGGATACACCTATCATAGCATGGTAGAGTTTAAGATCCTGCTGAGCATGTTTGACATCAGGAGTAGGACAAAGGCCCTGAATTTTGGAAGAGCCAAATTCAATATGTTCAGAGCCCAGACACAACGAATTCCTAAGGAAACAACTATGTAGGTCAAATGAGTTTGTGAGTGCTGGGAAGTTTTTTTTTAAAAAAAAAACCTTCTGAATGGCTGAAGAGGGGCAAGAACAGTTCATCCTTCAAAAAGGGAAAAGAATAAAGCAGAACAAAAAACTACCTGGACTTAACTATCGATTTTGGATGTGTTTAAAAGTAAAAAAGAAGCATGCTAGCTATGGAAAGAAAGCTAAATAGGCAAGAAAGACTAGAAGAGCCTTGATAAAATGTGTAGAGGTACATTCAGGGAGGTGAAGGTTCAGCTAGAATTGAAACTGGACAAGAGAGACGTCAAGAAGAAAGATTTCCTCAGACACAGGAGCAATTAACAGAAGCACTGAGAAGATGTAGGGCACACTTTTACACAGGGCAGGAAAACTGCTTATTAATGCTGATGAGTCAGAAGTTCTCTATAGCTTATTTGCCTCTGTCTTTACCGTCACATGGTCAAGTAGCTATGACAACATGTGTTGACCTCCCAGTAGCAGAGGAAGGGCTGATCTTCAGCCTCTTACAAGGTCTCAACCCACATAAATCTGTGGGCCTGGATGTAATCCACTCCAAGACATTAAGAGAAATATCTGACAATGTTGCAAAGTCACTATCTATAATATTTTAAAAGCAGTGGAGACTAGGGTATATCCCTTATGACTGGAAGAGGCAAAATGTCACAAGCTTGTCAACTTCAAGCAGGGTCCTAAAGAAGACCCAGGAAATTACTGTACCACTAGTCTTACTCCAGTCCCTGGTAAACTGATGGGATGAGTTCTAGAAGTTGGTACAAACCAAATTAAGCAGGTGACTGGGAAAAATCAGAACAGATTTATGAAAAGGCAAATCATTGCAGAGTAAATGGATCCCTATCTACAACAAAAAGGACATTTTCTGTTGAGATGGAGATGGTTTTTACCTGTTTTTCAGCAAAGCATTTGATAGCATTGCCCACAGTCTTCTCCTGAACAAAATGGCAAGATGCAGGTTGGATGTGTGGTCTGTCAGATGGGTAGGAAATTAGCTAACAGGCAGCACTCAGAGGGTAGTTTTTATTCAGACTGGCAGCCTGTCACAAATGCAGTCCCACAGAAATCGATAATGGGCCTCATGGTATTCAACATGTTCATAAATGATTGAGATGATAAAATTGGAAGTATCCTCAACAGCTTTTCTGGCAACACTAAACTGAGTGATGATGTGGGCAAGTTTGAAGGGAGAGCCATGGTTACAGAGGGATGGGCTGGAAGAGTAGACTAGCAAGCATGGTAGGAAGCTTAATGAAAACAAATCCCTGCACTTGAAGGCTATGTTCCATGTAGCTGGGAAGCACTTACATGAAAAGAACCTGGGAGTCCTGGAGGACAACCAGCTTGATCCAACTGGACAAGATACTAGAGATTCTCGTCTAACCTCCCTTTCCCATTGAAGTTTGAGTTAGGTGCTCTTTTGAGGTCCCCTCCAAAGTGTTGTATGATTCTTTATCTGTAAGGTAGGTCCACAGTAACACAGAGGAGAAATAACTTCTGAGAGACTTAGAATTACTTGGGATTTAGGTTAAAAATTGCTCTAATTGATGTCCCTGGAAAACTCCAGAAGAGACTGCGTGAAAACAACTACTTTTCAAATGGATATAGATTTGTGAAATAAATATGAGACATTGCACACGTAGATTTGTTGTGTGGAATTAATTTGTCAGAAATGTTTACAGTATCGATACATTAATCTGATTCACTTTTTCTAGGATGTCTTGGTAGTCAATGAAAAACAGGAAAAAAACAAAGAAACAATCAAAAAGCATTACAAGGATAGAACTCAATTGCATATTATAAGCAAAATATATACAGAAGTAAATTTGTTTAATGTTATGTGCAGCATTATATTGGTTTCTGTCAAATCACAGAAATTACGGAAAACTGAACAAATAGAAGGCCCGTCAAAATAAAACATAAGCTAAATTATTCCAGTCAGTAACATATAATCTATTACAGTTCTGCAAATTCTTCTGTGAGGGAGACAGAACTCTAAATTAACCTAATATATCTGGCTTTTTGCAATATATTTACAGAGAACTAATATATAGAAGATAATGAAAAAAGCATAGAAGATATAAACCAAGGATTATGAAAGGATGCAAATAAATGTGAAGGGATATAAATGAAAAAAAACCCACGAAATCATCAAGGAAATAAAGCTCAATATAAAGCCAGGCAAAAAAATCAATCAGCCATCCAACCAAAAAAAAACCCAAACAAAAAAACCACAAAGTAAAACATCAATCACAACCATAAAAAACCAACCCCCCCCCCAAAAAAACAAAAAAAACAAACCAAAAAAAGCCACCAAAGAAAACCCAAGAAAGAACTCAAAAAATCCCCTAAAACTGTAACTTCATTTTCCTTACAGTGAAATCCCAAAACATAGGAGTGCTACAAGGTTCCCTAATTGCACTGATTCTTTGTCTTAAATTTTTAAGAGGTCTATTGAAGGGGTTGGATAGATAAATGTCATAAGTTGAAGGTGACAAAATTACATATGTTTCGAAAGCCAGGAGTTAAGTGGTGCTAGAGGGGTATTTTGAACTAAATGGTAAATATGGTTTGATCAGTCATCCTCATTTAAAGATATAATCTGTTCTCACTTGAATATTCGCAATAGTTTTAAAGGACTTCAAAAGAGAATTTATTTTTATAATTTATTTAGGTCAACTTGAAGATTTGCTGTTGCTTTCAAAAACTGTGATTTTATACCAATGATACTGGTACATGTTTGAGCTAGCTATTTTCAGGATTACAGTTTCTTAAAGTAAAACTTCACTAGCTCAAGCTGAATGAGAACTATACTGAAAATATAGCTATAGTAAAAGTTAATGTAATAAACATGTAAAATCAAACTGTTTCAGAACATATTAAAATCAATAAAAGAGAAAGACAGTATAAGGTCTGCTCTTTCCTTGGACCTATTATTATGATCTCCTTTTCAGTGCAACAGTTTTGAAAAGCAGTTCAAGACAGAGACCTATCAGACTTATAAACTAATTTCACTCTTGCACTGACTGCCAAAGCCAGTAATGAAACACTAAGAGAAACACCACAGATTCCTTAACTGCTGCAAAAATGAGCATCAAATGTTATTGAGCTAATGCTAGAACATTCAATATAAAAATAAAAATATACATAGTTTAATATTCTTATTTCACACTCGCCAGAAATATGCAATAACACTTACATTTTGTATTTCTATAATATAATATCAGATTGCAATTCTCTGATATTGTATTATTATATAACATAATTATAATTCAATGCTGTACCATGATTATTATAATAAAAAAAGCTCATAGGCTTGTCAGTTAAGTCCAAAAAAAAACCCCAAAAACACTTCGGCATCTAGAAAACTAGGCAAGGTCCATTCCATAAAGCAATTACACACCTTAACTCTACGTGCAAAGTATAGGCAAAGTTGGGCCCTTCAGAGAGGCATCACACCAAAGCTAAACAAAGATCTGGCTAAAGTAAACCACAAAACCCATTGAGAGTCAGAGAAAGTATTTATCTCAGGCTTACTTAAATTTGCAATAAATAATCCTGAACATTCTATGATGAAGTAATTTGCATAGAACTGTTTTACCCCATCAATGTATGTTCAGCCTAGCTGATCAAGTTGCTCAAGGGATTGGATGAGATTTAAAATCATCATCAGGCTTAACAATCTGTTGATAATTGAATTTTTCAGTGCTTCAAAATAAAATGTTACTATACACACATAAGCATAAAAATTTAAGACATTTTAAAGATAATTCATTGTCTTGGGTTTAGGTGGTTTTTTATGTAAAAATGCATGTTCATGTATGAAAGAAATAGCAACATTAAGTCACTGTTGCATTCCTTTCTACTTTTAACAGAGGGAATGAAGCAATCAACTGATACTATGCAGTAAGGATAGCGTTAGACACATCTAACATTTAAGAAAGAAAGGCAATTAATATATCTTATAAATTTGAGCTTATGTAAAAAAATATTTCCATGAATCCCAAATTTTGTGTAATTCCACTGATAGTAACTGGTGCAGTAAAAACTATTTTAAATAGTGTTATTGGTGTCTTGATGATTGCACGGAAATATATTCTTCAAGCTATAGGAAAGAAGATGATTTTTTCTGTTAAAAATTAATTCAATGTCATAAAACTCCTATGGTGTCAAGGAATGTGTTGACTTTTAATGGAAAATCACCGAAAGCCTCGCATTGTTTTTGGTCCCCTCTTTAATTATTAGATCAGCATAGGGATTTGCTATTTAAAGATGTCTCATCATTTACTGAGGTCAGTGGGAGTCAGTCTAGATTCAGACATCATGAAACAACATAGTTCTTAAATTTAGCTCAGCTAGAGAAGGACTGCTCAGTGCTAGGAATAGCAACTGGTCACTAACCTTACTTCAAGATAATGCATTTAACATAAATAGCATGTCTGTATAACAATATAACTACAAACATTTGCTAGACACTAGAAAATATATCACCAGGAATAATTTATTATAATTTAGGGTTTTCCCAATATTTTAAGAAAGATGAAGGTATAAATGAAGATAAAGTTTGGTCATTCTCACTCAGAATATTCCGTATATTATTCTGAATTATTACAGAGATTTTTATTCATTATAATTGCAGAATGCCTCAAGATTAAATTCTGAATTTCTTCCAATGACATGCGCATTTGATAGCATTAGGAGTTTGAGATTTAATGGTCTTGGGAAGCTTAAATTTTATTAAACTTTTATTAACCACGGATTTTCTCAGTGTAATTGAATAACTGAAAAGACTTGAAGCTTTGCTGAATTAACAGAGATTAAAACCATGCAATACATTTAAAAGTAAGTTAATAATTGAAATTAGATTTCACTTTAAAATATTTTTACTTGAAATAAAACAAAACCAGGACTGACAGCTTATATTTACTTGTCCAACAGTATATTCTTCCCATCTTCAGTTCATTTTTTCCACACAGATCTTTGTAGGAGATATTACGCTTAGCCCAGAGTTTTTATTCTTTATGCTATAGTTTTGTTTCCAGTCTCTAAGAACCAGCATGTTTTCAATAAGAAATAAACCTCTAAATCATGATACAAATTAATGTGCTAGTAGTATGCTAATACTGCTATGTTTATCGAATATTCTCCTACCTGTTATGGTAAAAATATAAAAGCATGTTCTCTCAGAATATTGGAGATCTTTCTTTGAGGGTTTTCGGGGGTTTTTTTTCCCCAAGAAAGTATTGTGGTTTAACCCCAGTAGGCAGCTAAGCACCACACAGTTACTTGCTCAGTCTCCTCTTGTGACATGGGAGAGAGGATGGGAAGGACAGAAGTTAGAAAACTCAAGGGTTAAAATAAAGAATAGGTAAATCAAAAGCCACACATGCAAGCAAAGCAGATCATGGAATTCATTCACCACTTCCCATGGGCAGGCAGGAGTTCAGCCATCTCCAAGATAGCCAGGCTACATCATGTGTAATGGTGACTTGAGTGGAAAAACACCATCAATTCAAATGCCACCTCTTCCTTCTTCTTTCTCCTGCTTTATACAATATGTTATGGAATATTCTTTTGGTCAGTTGGGGTCAGCTGTCTTCTCCATGACCTTTCCCAAATTCTTATGGGCCCCCAGCCTATTCACTAGTGGAGTTTACATGTATTATTTTGTTGTACAAATTTTGCAGCTTGTGAAAAGGCTAAATTACTTGCTAATGTTATTAGGTCTAATATACTATCCTTTGAAAACAAAGACTACATCTTCATAATAATCTGTCTGTCATTCAGGCCAATGTGTTACTTACCAATAACATATGTGAAAGATAATTTCAGATTTTGGAAATAAATATGTTTCCTTTCAGCTGGTACACACATAAAAATTCAAGTGTACATAATTAACAAAGAAACACTCTATAAAATCTGCAAATCATGGACAGTTCCAGTATTCCTTATTTTTTGTTTTACCAGATCCACCAAGCAGACCTACACTAAAAATTTGTAGCATGTGTGAGTATCACAGTTTAGAAAGCGTAAAAAATTGTTTACTGTGATGAGATTCCTCAAAAGTAAGACAAGAAATAAACACTTAATTTGAAAAATATATATTTAATTTGTTCCACTCTTAAGAGTAATTTCCGTTGGTTTGTAGCAGTTTTTATGGTGAGCATCAGAAGTTTTGAAGTAGGCTTTTACCCTGGACTGCAAAAAACCCCCACTGAAACCTTTGAAAAATAGACTTGTACTGAAGTAATTTATTCTCAGTTGAAATGGGCAGGTTTCAGATTCTTCCCTTTTTCTACTTTACTTTATAATTCACTCATCAGAATGCCCATGTTGAATCTCAGAAAACTTCATACTGAAAATAACTTCACAATCAACATGTATGTACTTGTTCTAGCTTTGCCAGAGGAGAAATGTTTCAGCAGGAAAAAGCTTAGAAAGAAATGGCTTGCTCCACTCTGGTTCTTCCATATCACAGTAATTAACATTGAATTATATGGCTATAAAAGATTTATGGACTTTAAACTTGTGACTATTGGCCCATCATGAAAAAAATAATTGCTACCATAAGTCACAAAGCTGACTAAGGATCCACTGATTTGTCATAGACTGTTTTTCTGGGCTTAGTAAATGGATATCTGAGATACATGAAACACTCCAAAAACAGAATATCAGCCTGAGAATGCCTGGTTTCTTTCCTAAGAATTCCTGGAGTAATGTCCCTGTTTTTCTAATGACAAATTACAGATGTAGCTGTTGAAATTTCCTCAAAACAGCATTATGACCCCCAGGAGTCATAAATAGAACATCGAAGTTCTGCTTTTGCTCAGAAAAGTAGAAATTTTTGTCAACTGGAAAGAAAAAAAAAAGTGTCAGGCATATAGACACAGATATTGATAAAGAGTTGTTGAAAAAAATTGAATATATGCAGAAATATATTAGTATGTATATATCTTTTTAAAGTGAACTATTCATAGACCTTAGGACATTAATGTATTTGTGATTATTCAGTCTAAATCAGCAAGACGTATGACTATGCTGAGGTAATAAAACATTAAACTGTGCTATCAAGAGGACACAACTTAAAGGCTATTGAAAACATCCAAAAAGCAAACCAATCCAAACTTAAAATAAAATTAAGAAAAACCACAAAACCACAGCCAGTCTGAGAGAAATGTCACCTCCTCTTGGAGCACTTTGCTATTTTAGTAGCAAGAATTGCACTGTTGTTTTATCTGAGTTCCTGACAAATCAGTGTCTGGTTGACAGGTATATACTATGAATATATTGTGAGTTTCAGAGTTTCAAAATGTCTGCAATATGGACTATAAGACTGTAAATCACATTAGAAACAATCTCCAATACAAATCAGCCTACACAATATTTATGAAACAGGGTGTTTGGTTTATCACTGGCAGATTTATTTCATCAGAAACTTGGGAAACTTAGTAAAAATAATTTCACTGTCAAACACCAACCAATTTCTATCCATAGTTTAATGAATCCTCTTTCAATCAATCATCACATTGCTGCAATACTGATTTGTGTATGCACACACACATATTTGTCTTCTTTTGTATTAATGTGTGGTATTTAGCAATAACACAAACATGGCAACATGTTTTATAAAAAGAGGATAGGTCAAAATTATGGTTGAAAACAACCAGTTGAGTAGAAAAAAATTAAATTTATTGTATTGCATAAGTATTCCTCTGCTCTTCTCTTTCGGTTTTTATCAATTGCTTCTGCAAGCTGTTCCAGCAGTGAGTGCAACTGCTGGCAAGCTGTTCGTCATATTACCTAACCTAGAAATTAAGGCACTTTATAATACCAGAAAAAAACCAAGAGGAGCGACCTTATCAGTATTTTGTAAAGCCCAAACAATTTTTATTACCATAAATGCCACAGTGGTGTCAATAAGAAACCCTGGTGATGAGCATGGGATAAAAGAACTGTTTTTACAGCTTGCTTGTAGGAATTGGAACACAACTGAATTGTAAGTTCACTTGGGTTGTGAATAAATCTCTTTAGCAATTTTAGTGAAGATCATGGTATTTCCTGGTTTTTTTTTTAATGAAAAAGAGAGTTTAGGCAAAAATAGTACTAATAAAACAATTCTGATTACAATTTTAAAATGACTTTTTGTATTAATGAAAGACCAATATACTCAAATGTTAAATTCACAAGGAAATATAAGAATCAAGTAAATGATGGAGTGAATTCTAATGTCTAAAAGTAAGAATAATGGAATGAATTAAAATGTCTAAAAGTAATATTTAGCTATTTAAGTTTTCTTAAAGCTAGATTTTGATGTTTTGGATGCCACTAAAAATTTCAGCATTTTAAAATACTACCTCAATTTAACAACTTTCAAAATATCAGAATTTATCCAATTTGAAAAAAGGAATTCAGTTTTTAATGGTTTTTGATAGCACAATATTTCTCTATATAATAAGGTATGCACCACTTCAGAAATATGAAGTATGATCTGATTTACTGAAGCTTTTTTTCTATCACAAAGGGAGTTGAGTAGTATCACTGTGTTTTTCAGTTCACAATAGCTCTGTAATTCATTTAAAGTTAAATGCTTCTTCTGTGTATATTTGTCAAAAAGTACTTGCTTTAACATCATCATTAGTTTACAAATTTCTGTCAAATCAAATGTATGTAAAATTAAGATTGTACGTTACGAAACCAAAAGCTTGCTTGTTTTCATCAAACGCCTCTGTGATAAATATATTTTCATTTAATTTCCTTGTTCACAATTTACATGAAGATCAACTGCAGTGGGTTTGAAAGAATTGCTTAGGAGGATGTTTGCCATTTTCAATATGTGACAAACTAAATTTTCTGGAAATGTTTACAAGGATGATATTTTCTCTTCCTTTGAGCAACTGTACCTGTTCAGCAGGAAGAAATTCATACTATGAGAGGGAGCAAGCAGGAAACTGGCAGTGTGCACAGACTTTTGGAGGTTCCTACAGAACGACAGCTCTGCCTTTGGCAAGTTCTGAAGTCAAGCCTCAATAGTGACAGCCAGGCTGAAATCCAGGAAAACACTGAACTTGCTGAAAAAGAAGCTAGGGTAGACTGAAGACTGTATCAATTACTGGTAAGGAAAACATTATTTTTATACCTTTTAGTTTAAGCTGTCAGACACAGATCTGAGATTTTCTTATATCAGTGTGTAAGGCATTTCATAATGAAATGCATTATACACACCTATTCTGCTCAGGTTTCCCAGACACCATGTTCAGACTTCCAGGGAGACATGGGAGTGCAGATGCTTTTAGTTCTGAACTTCCTTGAACTCTCCACAGATCTGTGCTTTGCTGTTGAGGGCAGGTAGACTGAGCTCTTTATGAGATATGTGTCATCAGGTCACCACACACTTTAGCTCGCACAGAATCCTTTCCTAAAAATTCCTCTCTGCCTCTCCTTCCTCTTCACACTTTTCACATGTTCCAGCATGGATCTTCTCCGTGTCCTTCCTGAACAGTCTGCTCCAGCATAGCTCCTCCATGGTCCACACTTCTACTAGAATAGCTGCCCCAGTATGGTTTTCTCTCCATGGCTCACAGTTCCTGAAAGGAATCTGCTCCAGCATGGGCTGAAACATGGGCTGCAGTGTGGATATCAGCTCCATTGCCAGTTCTCCAAAAGCTGCAGGGGAATCACTGTCTAAATGTCTGGAGCAACCAATTTTTTTCATTTACATGCACTGGTATTTTACGTTTATTGTGATCTTAGTGATTCAGGAACTATGGGATTGTTGGCAAGAAACACACACTTTGTGTGAGGAGGACACACAGACCCTTCTTCAAAAGCTGAAAACTTCCAGTTAAGTATACAATTTATTGGGGTTTAACTTAATTATGTAAATCAGTTAAATAATGTGGTAAATGGACTGCTGGAATATAGGGAGCAGAAAATGATGTCTGCAACAGGAATGGCAGTGAATCCATTAGCCTTCACAGAGAAAGGGAAAGGTAGATGAATATTACCTGTGGAAAACTGAGGAGTTCCCTGGGGCAAGATATGGAAAAAAATAATCTGTAGCAAAATTAGTACCTCTGCTGAGCCTATAAATACTGCCATTTTCTTAATATTGTAGGGCTTTATTTTAAATATGTAGGCACTGGTGAAAAGAAAGAGAGAAACCTTTCGTAGCTCCCATTTTAAACAAAGTGGTTCTGATATTTAAAGCATGTTATAATAGTGACACAGCATACTGGTTTTCTTTTAAAAATTAATATTTCTACCTTTTGTTCCCTCAAATCCTCTTTTCTCTAATCTCTAATAATCCAAATTTCATTGTTCCATTCTTTTCAGACACTTTAGTATAAGAAGCTGACTTGTCAGCAGTAAATGCAGTTTCTATGTGTGATAATTGAATGTCTGTATAGTGAGATATAACATACAATAATGTAAAAAATCAATAAATATGTAGTGCTCCGAGATATCTGTCTGTCTATTAATTGCCAGCAGAGTGACAAATTGATGCTTGTTAAAATATATTCAATTCATGCTGTAAGATTTCAAAGTGCTGAGAAGAAAAAATGCCAACTAGAAATACTCAAGTCAGCATAAAAGATTATCAGTAAGTTTTCAAAAAGATAGAAGTACTAGTCAGCAGAATAAAAAACTACATTTCTATACGATTTTGATCTTTTTAAGCTAAGAATACTCCAATGCAATTTAAGAGGACACTGTATAAAATATCAGTAGTTAGCCTGTCTACCAAGTGCACAATTTAAGCCCTACAAACTTACATTTAGTAGAAAAAGCAGGTACCAGCCATCCAGTGGCACGTCTCATAGGAGGAGCAGAAGAAAGTGGGCAGTGCTTATGGTCCCTGTAGAGAATTCAAACTGCAAGTGGCCAAGTATAACTGGATTGTTGCCTGCTGTACTCACCCACAGGTTTAGGCTGCAAACCTGGTGCTTGTCCCAGCTAGGAAGTAACCTGCAAAACTACCTGAAAACTTGAGGTCTCCCGGGAATAAGAAATATAACATCTTTCAAAAGAATTACCATTTTATAAAAGTACAAGGTGACAGTGGCATGCTGAAAGAAAAGCTATACTGTCATTTCCACCCAAACTGGCCTCAAAAAGACTGGAATAGCTATCCAGACCTCAGGTTGCATGGGGTGCAGCATCAGTATGGTGGACATTATAGTGTCAAATGTGCCCAGCTAGAAGTACTTTTCAAAAAAGTGACTTTGTTACAGGAGACACACAACAGGCAGCACAGTATCTCAGAATGTGAGTGATAGATCAGTACTATTGACTGTGTGTGGTCCCAGGCTGAGCAATGGCCTGGCCTGAAGGCCATGCAAGGGGAAGACAAGCCTGAAATCAACCTTGAGCTGGCTGACACAAGATGAGTCACTAGTAGGGCAGAAGGAAGAACCTTCCCATAAGGCATAAAAAGAAAAAATACAATGCTCTGAGGGTGAAGAATGAAGACATGAGTAACAGAAGAGGATTCCGGAGAAGGTGACCATGAGAATTTGATCCAGTTAGTCACCTACATTAAAGCCAATGCCACCAGAAAGGTATGCAAAGGAATCAGAGATTTCTTGTTGAGACCCCCCCGATGCACCTGTTATCATACAGGCAATATCTTGAGAATTTTTTCATTCCTATCAGTACATGTAGGGTCCAATGTTTGGGAAATTTAGTGTCAGAAGTATTGATTGATATCTTCAGTTTGAGCTTATGAAGACAAATTCAGTAATTCTTTAATTTGTTTGCCATTTCAAAATGCTTGTGATAATAATAATAATAATAATAATAATAATAATAATAATAATAATAATAATAATAATAATAATATCACTGGAATATTACAAGCTTTCCAAACACATATGTAGATATTTTTTACCTTGGAGACCTTCCATATAATCATAAATTTATAATTACATGTGTTTTGGATCATTGTATTCTTTAATGCTTATTAATACATGTGGAAGTAATGATAAAATCATCGGATGGTTTGGGTTGAAAGGGACATTAAATATAAATTTGTTGCAGTCCTCCTGCCTAGTGGAATGGCAGAGACACATTCCACTAGACCGTGCTGCTCAGAGCCCCATCCAAACTGGCCTTAAAATCAACTAAATTTCTTAATTTATTCTTCTTCCTTCAAAAATAGTGGGACCCTCCTCTTTGTTAAGAACCACAATGTTCTTTATTCTTTATTATTGCTGTTACTATTAAAACTGTGAGTCTCCACATAAAATAATTACTTATGAGGAAACACTAGAAAATACTTGAATGAAATAGTGATAGCTTTAGATTAGTTTTAAAGAAATGTGGTAGCAGGTGTTATTTTTAAGTTTTATGGTCAATGGTTCAGCTAGCTCCCACTTTCTCACTTATGGTATAAGCTCAAATATTCCTTCCTTTATTTAACACAATTATATTGGCTTTTCACATAATTTCATTTAAAAAGCATTCTGATTTTGATATTGCCTGCTATGAAAGTGAATGGATGAATAAGAAATGGCAACAATAACGTAGTGATATCTATATTACATCTTTGTGGAATATGTGTTTCTTTTGTGGTGGACCAGACTAATGTATCATCAGAATGGCAGCTTTTATCACAGCTACTCTGATGATGTATTAATGTAGCATATATTCCTATTGCTGTCACTGTGATAATTCTGTAGTGCGCTATATCATCAGATTAATGACGAAATAACCTGTGCCCAAGAAAGAAATCACTGAGAAGTTTTGTTGAATTCTCCAATATTCTGTGTGTGCACTTGAATAGGTCTACAGAGACAAAAGTGTTTTAATAGTTTAGTGCTCCCCTATTCTACCTGCTCTCTATTTCTATCTTCTGCTTTTATCTCTTTCATTTTCACTCAATTTATCCTTCCAGATTATCTTTCCCTTTGCAGATTTCAGCTCCTATTGCTTCCGCCTACTGCCCTTTCCCTCTTTACCCTGCTATAGGATAACACAGGTCTAGGGTAGGCTATAGTTTTCCCTGCTATCCGCCTGTCTCCTGTCCTTTCCTGTTCTGCTTTCCCACCATTACTTCCATTATTTTTATATTTATTACTCTGGCTCTCATCTTTCTGTCATGCTAGGTAATCTCTGTGGCACTTATTCTGCCTTCTGAAAATGGTGACCTTTGGCTTAAAAATGTATATTTCATGGGGATTTTAGTGTCTTTTCCTTCATTATCTCCTACATATTTTCAAATCAAGCGAGATGAGGCAGTGAGGTGGGAAGGGAAGGATGTAGTGGTGCGGTTTTAGTCTTACCAGTTTAATGTATGTATTCATGATTTGTTCTTCTGTTGTTATATGTATGTTAATGGTTCGTTCCATGTACTCCCCTGAGATTGTTCCATATGGTTTCCCCTAAGTTACTATTATCTGTCAGTCATATGTTATATAACCGCCTGGTCTGTCACTTCGAGGCCTCACCTTGGGCCTGGAAAGTTCCGGTGAGGTCGTTGAGTGATTGGGCAGGATCCCAGTTGTTCCCTCCTTCCCCTCCTGGGTTGGTTCCTTTGTGTGCCCCCCAGTTGCAGAGCCACTCCCTACCTACACCTGATTGGTCCCCTGCTCTACCCCTCCCACTGTTCCACCCCCATATTTAAGTTGCTGCGCCAGGGTGATCTGCGCTCTGCTGAAGCAGACTCCCTGGAGGTGAGGTTGTCCCTTACGGGGCGCTAATAAACTCCAGCAGCTGAAACCTCGACAGTGTCCTCGGGGACAAAGAGCCCACAGGATCGGTGAGATATACCAGTATACCAAGCCATATCTTTCCTGCGGCTGGTGTCAGGGCTGGCCAGGCGAAGCGGTAGAAGGTTCCCAAGACACTGAGACCACTGCGGAAGGGAAGGGAAGTAGATGTTCTTACTGTTGATCACTAACTGAAATAGGAAATGAGCTGAGATATATATGTTCTGTAGAAGGACAGCTTGTCCTCTTGAATTTTCCTTTGTTTTGTCTTGTCAATGAACAGCAATTTAACTGCCATTCTTATTAAGAGCTCACAGTTCTCTAAACAGAAAGCTACAGGTCTGAAATAACAAGTTGAAATATAGTCCCATTCCTTGGATACCATATAATTGTCACAGATCAAGAATTTTTTTAAAAAATTTTGGGTTGTTGCTTGTTTGTTTGTTTGTTTAAAAGATTTCATCTTGATCCCTTAAACATTAAGAATATCTTCAAATGTAATTTGTTTTGCAAGTGCAAAGTTATGTATCTATCTCCATGATAAAATCTTGATGCTACAACTGTCAACATAGACTTTTCTCATATTCCTAACCATGTCTTTCACCGCAGGAGAAAAAACATGTTTCACATAGGAGGTGAGTATCTCAGCACTCCTGTGTTGAACAAATGGTGTTCTCAAGCACAATCTTACACAGAATGCCCAGGTCAAGTAGTGTAGTGAATATAAAATGGAATTATAGCTTCCTAATGTTTTTTGGTCATTTCTATAAACTATTCTTTGGAAGATTTCAAGTGGTCTGGTGCTGACTGTATTTTCTGGGTGATTTAGGGGTTTGGGGTTTTTAGTCCTCCATTTTTAAGTATGTACTTTTGCAAGATTTTCTACATTCCATTGCTCACAAGAAAATAAATTTCTCTATTTTATTAATATGCTGGTTTTGGCTGGGATTATTTCCTTCATAGTACCTTTATGGGGATAAGTTTTGAATTTGTGCTGACAACAGAACTGATGATACAGTGATGATACAGTTGTTGCTGAGCAGTGTTTACACAGTGCCAAGACATTTTCAGCTCCTCACCTCATCCCACCAGTGAGAAATCTGGAGGTGGACGAAGAGCTGGGAGGGGACACAGCCAGGACAGCTGACCCCAGCTGGCCAAATGGATATTCCATAACATATGGCATCATGAGCACCAGTAAAAGCTGGTGGAAGAAGTTTCAAGGTGACTCCTTCTTTAAAAGCAGACTGCTAGCTCTTTCTTGCACATGACTGCCTGGAGAGGTCCTGGACCACCCTGGGAAGTGATGACAAGGGCCCTACATGTGCACAGAGGCACAGTCCTGGTGTGCAGATACGCCATAGTTATAACAAAATGAAAAGTGTGACTTTCATGACCGTCAGTCATGCATAAATTAAGTGCCATAATTCTTGCCAGTCTTCTGGACAGCAGAAAAGATGGAATCTGTTCTTTCAAAAAAGACTGGAGTGAGTCTACTGTGCCTCACTCGCCTAATTATATCAGAGAAATAGTAATTGTAGCAGGCTGTAGTGGTGTGGTTTTGGTTTTATCAGTTTTATGTGTGTGTTTGTTTCTTGGTTTTATACTGTTTTTTATAAGTTGTAATGGTTTGTCTCTTGTACCCCCCCCATGTTTAACCCTTCATGGTTTCCCCTGAGTTATATTATTTGTGTCAATTGTCAGTTATATAACTCCTGGGTCCCTCCATCATTTTGAGGCCTCGCCCTGATGTCTAGAAAATTCTAGTGAGGGCGTTGAATGATTGGCCAGGGTCCAAGGAGTTCCCTCCCTTGCATTATTGATTTGTTCTATTAATTGTCATTTATGTGCAGGGTCACCCCCTCCATACCCCTGATTGGTTCCCCACTGTACCCTTCCCCCTTTCTCCACCCCCATACTTAAGGTGTTACAGGGGGGAGATCTGCACTCTCACAGGCAGACTTCCTGGTGGACACATGGTCCCACGTGGAACTCAATAAACTCCAGCAGAAGCTCCCCATGAGAGTCCTCCCTTTATTTCTCATCACTGTTCACACTTCTGCAGGGCAAAACCCCACAGGATCGGGGATGTATCCCAGGATACAGAACCATACCTCTCACTGCAGCTGGTGCCAGGGCTAGCCAGGCAATGAGGGACACGGGCCCTGAGAGAGAGGCACCGCTGTAGCAGGGAAATACAGAATATCCAGACTACATAATATGATGCCAAAAGACTTTGAAATAAATTTTATTAGTAGTAATAACTGCACCAAAGCTGTCACACAAAACTAGATGAAAATGTCTCATTTGTCCATTCTAAAAATGTGTATTTTAACAAACATGGCAGACTAGCAAAAGTCATTTTCGTAAGGTCTTTCTTAGGTTGTATAGAAATGTAAAGGTTGGTCATAATCTCATGAAAGTACTTATTTTTGAACAGCAATAGTTTCATCTTTAGATAGAATGCAATTTCACAGTTTTAAAAAAATTAATTTTTCATAGATATTCAGCATCAATCACAAAGTGATCAAACATAGAGGACATGAAAATATCCTTCTTTTCTCTAATACATCTGCTTATTCTATACTAAAGGCAAAATTTTCTATTTCTTATATTTCTCACCTCTTTTCTCTCTCTCTTTTAATAATAGGGCAAGTGATTTTCACTGCAAAGTCAAACCAGTAGAGTAATTTTATAGAATAAGATGTTAAAATACAGCACAAATCACAGAAATGAGAAACAATCTCTAAGTTTAACTTGATTATTTTTAATCCAGATTTGCAGTGGCAAATAAGAATGTATAAAATAGAATCAAGCATTCAGTTCAGGTTGGCAGAAATGTCTTTCGGTTATGCTACTATTTCCTAACTATTTCCTTACAGCCTGAACTAAAACTTGCTGTAGCCAATGAAAGTTTCTAGTGAGCTTTCAATCAGACCATAGGGTGGCAAAGGAATGTTTTCCTAACTGTTTTCCTAGTTAATTTTGGTATTTCTTTGGATTTTTCAGTCTTTCTGTTTGCCAAATATTCTAAGATCTGGTCCAGCTATATTGTCATTTGCATTTCAAGTGTAGGAGGGAAGAAAGAATAGCACAAAAAATGCAAGTATACAACATTTCACCTATAAAAAAAAAACTATATGAGGAAAAAAGGCACATAAAACCTAGATTTAGACTGGCATTGCTTGACAAGGCATGAACTGTTCACTGATATTGAAGAATTTATTGAGAAAAGCTGTAAATAACAAGGTAGTACAACTTGATGGCTTGCTCTAATGTTCTTGCTAGAGCTCACTCTCTGCATTCTATGCCCAAATTGATGGATAGGGGAAGTTAAAACCTAAAAACATGCACTCAGGTGGCAGTAGGTCAAGTCACAGCAAATGTTCTCTTTGGCTTCCTTTCAAAGGTTTCGATAAGATGGAGTCATAATTTTCAGAAGATTTAAAGCTTGTTGGTTCTGCATCAGACATTTTTAAGAATACAAAGTCAACAAGATTTCTTGTACTTTGCCTTGAAGTACTGCTCCTAAAGATAACATAATTTTTTCTGCATTACCAGAAATTTGAAACTTGAATACACTCATTACATCCTTTCATTTTCCAGGAAGCTTTTGCTGAAATCATTCGCCTGAATATCTCTGAGCTGTTGTTTGACCCCTGATTATCACCTGACATATTACCCAATATGAAGCAGTGAGCTCAGAAATGGTCAGAAGTGAAAATACTGTTTAACCTTCAAGGCATGAAAGTGCAAAAATATTTTTTGAATGATAGTGTTTACGCCTAAATTCATTACACTTGTCCCTAGAAATGAAAATGAGCAAGAGTTAAGGTATCATATTATCCATATGCTTATATGCCTATAGTTTATTTTGATCTTCTCTTTCCTTTTTCTTTGATAATGTGGGCAGATTTACAGAGATTGTAGAAGCCTTAATGAAGCAATTCTATTGTTTCTTTTTACTGCAGTCAAGGAAGCCCTAGTAATAGTCTATTATCTTCTACATTATTCCTGTTGTTCTTTTAGAAAATACTGTGCTATTCTAAGAAATGACTTTTTATTTTTTTAATTTCATTTATGAACTTAGACTTGTAACCCTTTTTTACTTCAGTGTGCAGGAACATATTAGTCATAAACAGGAAGAGTTCAAAAAAGTATATACTACTAGATTCAAGATTAAACATAAGCTCTTTATAGGGAGAATAGTCAATATATATTAAAGGTCATAGTTCTAGAAAAGAATGCAAAAAGAAAATTATGTTAGATTAGGCTTCCATTTAAAATGGTATAAATGAAAATATAAGTCACTGTACAGAATATACAAACAGGACCAAATTCTGGTTGTGGTACTTTTCCTGATAGTCCTACATCCAATAGCATTGATGTGAAACACCAGAGGGCACATCTTAACAGAAAATATAGTCAATCCTGAGATGATGCAGCCTTAATACATGTAGTTAAGCAACAATTAGGGAATTCAGTGTAATTAAACTACTTCCACTATGAAGCTGGAAATACAGACAGAAAGGCTTGGACTAACTGCATTTTACATTGTAGGATTTTGGAATCCCAAATGACAGTTCAGAGCAGTCAACCTGCTGAACCCTTCAGTGGTCAGTCAGCAAATTTAGTATATGGCTGAATGAAGACACTAATTAAAAAGTGCTGAGGAAAAGGACGAGATGCAAATTATGTTTTTTGAGCACCATATCAAGAACTGCAGAGATGTGTTTCTTTTCAGTTTTAATTTACAAGTCTAAAAGTAAATCTCTATTTTCTTAGAATTTTATGTTACAAATATTTTAATTGATTCTACATAGAAACATAATATCCAAGCAGTGAGGAAAGGATTGCAGATAGGCAATTGCTTACTTTATTTTAGAGAATTTTAAACTTCTTTTTAACTCTTGTTAAAAAAAAACAAAACAAAACCACACTGTAGGAGAAGGGAATACAGGTGGCCTCATCCCTGATTAGTAACAGCTGTGTTAATTAACCAATACAGCCTCACCCCGATGAGTCACAGCTATATCCAATAAAGGTAAGTGTGATAAAAAGGAATGGGTTAGCTGGTGAAGGCAAATCATGAAGGAGGAGGAACCTTGAGGAAGAGGGAATGAGAGGATCATGATGAAGAAGGCACATGAGGAGAGAGAATCATTGCTGTGAGGTCAGTCTGGGTCTGCAGTTAAAGCCTGTTGTTGGAACCTGCAGCCACGGTCTAGCCAGGTAAAAACCTGCAGTCAGAGTCTGTAAGGGAAACCTACAGTGGGAGTTTGCTGCAGCCAGAGTCAGTGAATAGTTGGGGTCAGGATGGCCAAGCTGTAAAAAGGAATAAACCAGGACCCTTTTCATGCTGTGATAAACAAGAAGTCTGTATCTCAGCTCATTTCTACCCTCTAACAAGAGAGCTGCTGCAACATTACACCAACCAATTCTTGTAGAGATCGGGACAATAATCGAAATCAGTGTTCAGTGAGATGGGTTCTTTGAGGTTAGCTTTGCTTGCTCCTAGAATAAGTTAGGGTTTTTTTCTGCTTGCTCTCCTGAATGTGTACTTCAAGGTACAGAGTTCAAATGAATGTTCAATGTATTAGAAAGAACATCTTTACCATGCAGGTGATGGAGCACTGGAACAGATTGCGTAGGGAGGTTGTAGAGTATCACTTACTGAAGATACTCAAGAACAATCTGGTCACAATCCTGTGCAGAGTACTCTGGGAAGACCATGTTGAGCAGGGAGGTTGCATGAGATGACGCACTGTATTCCTTCTTAATCTGATCCAGCCTATGGTTCTGTGATTCTGCATGATTGCCCATAACTAAAGCCCAGGAAATAAAATTAACCTTGGTCTTGAGAAGAACCAGGGAATCCATTTTTTTGCCCAGGGATGGTAGACACACATCAGTGACAGGAAGGTTTGCTGTGCCTCTGCTTCCTCTTAGCATCTGTCTGCTGAAAGTTGTAAATCTCTCCAAAATGAGACTTATATGATTGGGTGAGTTCTTAATTCAGATAAACATCAATTTTTTGAGGGAGGATATCTGGTTGATATTTAGGGTGGGGGATTCCTCTCAACTAATTTACATGTCAAAGGGAGGTATTTATTATAAAAGTAAGAATGGGTGCCTGCAGAATATAACTAATTTCCTTCTTTTTTTGGGTATGTCTGGGAAGGAATTAACTTTCTCTATAGCTGCCCTCACAGTGCTGTGCTTTGTTTTTGTAGTTAAAACAACTAAGATAAGACACCAGAGTTTGGGCCACTGCTGCACAACATCAAGGCTGTGTCTCCAACTTGCTAGCACCACCATACGCCAGCAGAGCAGGGGTGGGCTGGGTTAAATTCTTTGAATTTAAGGAGTGGCTGTGGGGGAGGTCTCTTAGTAGTGTCAGTCTGGGCGAGTTGACCCAGACTGACCAAAGGGATATTCCGTGCCATATGATGTCATGCCCAGCAATAAAAAATAAGAGAAAGGAGGACAAGGGGGGACATTGGTTATTAAGGTGTTTGTCTTCCAAAGCAGCTACCATGTGTACTGTGGCCCTACTTCCTGGGAATTGGCTGGACAGCATCATCTTATGGGAAGCAGAGAATAAGTCTCTTTATTTTACTTAACTTCTTCATTCAATCTTTCCTTCTCTTCATTAAATTTCTTTTATCTACATTGAAGACTTTTTGATCTTATTTCCTCTGCCTGTCCTGCTGAAGTCAAGGTCCACTTGAACGTCCACTTCCTGCTGAAGTCAAATTCACGACAGTGTCTTAAGGTGTGCTGAAACTTATATATTCTATTTCTCTCTACTAGCTATGATAGAGAGCTAGGATAATATAGTCAGCTATAATATACATGTATATATATCTATATGATATTTCACCAGATTAATATATTTTTATTTAAAATTCAAAATATTTTAAAAAGATGAATACTTGAGCCTTCTTGCTCTCTTTTTTAAAATAAATAAGGGGGAAAAAAACTAAGAAGAAGAATAAATTTAACCATGAAAATTAAGTTATCGGATAATTAATTTTAAATTCTAGATCTTACATCAAAAAATATTCTTGCTTTTTTTTAGGACAGCTCAACTTGTGTTTCATTGGGACTGATACATTTTTTTCAGTAACTGAGGTTGTTGCAATTTATACAATTAAAAAATCCTTATAGGAAAGAGTTAAGAGGTACATGTTCCCAATATGTTTTTCTATCCATCATTATGCAAGGCTTTTCTTGAAAAAGTTATCATCTACAGAAAACTCACTGATATTGTCCATGTTTTTCCAAGTGATTTCTGAGTGACAGGATTTTACACTTATGTTTACATGGCTATGTTTTTTCTCATGCAAGTTTTTTTTTTCCAACGAGAACAGCACCTATCACATTTGATTTCATGAAATAATAAAACAGCTTAGAAGAAAATAAAAACTTTTGTATTTATCCCTCAAAAATACCACATGCTATATAAAGATGTTGGGGGATGTTTTTGAAGTAATACCATGCCTCTGGTAAAATAGAGGTTGTTCTACAAGAGTGACTATTAAGGGGTTTGGATGATAATGATGTACATCCTTGTAAAGCCATTTTTCTTGTATCCTTACTCTTTTTGTTGGGGTTTTTGTTTTGTAAGAGAATAAAGAAAACACTGATGTGTACCAGTTTTGGCTGAGATACAGTTATTTCTTCTTAGCAGATGTTATGGTGCTATGGTTTGGGTTTGTTCTGAAAAACACATTGAGAGCACACTGATATTCCACTCACTGCTGAGCAGCACCTGCACAGCATCAAGAATGTCTCTGCTTCCCACTCAGCCTGGACAGTGAAGAGCCTGAAGGGGCTCAAGGAGCTGGGAGGGGACACAGCCAGGACAGCTGATCCCAACGGATTAAAGGAATATTGCATACCATACAGTGGCATTCCACAGTGAAAGGCAAGGAAGAACGAAGAGGGGGTGACATTTGGAATGCTGGTGTTTGTTTTCCCAAATAACCATTACATGTGATGGGGCCTGGCTTTCCTGGACTTGGCTGAGCACCTGCCTGCCCGTGAGAAGCAGTGAATGAGTTCCTTGCTTTGCTTGTGGAGCCAACTTTTTTTTGCTATTAAATTGTCTTTATTTCAACTGTATTTATCATATTTATCTTTGTCATTCTCTATTCCAGCTAATGTTGTACACTTGAGTTACTGTCATGTTAATGTTTTAGATTTACTCTTTCACTTCATATGTTTTGTGTATTTGGGTCTAAACTCCTAAAATTGTCAATGTAGCTATAAGACTAGCCCTTTATTTCAAATTTAGATGAATTTGCCTTAACTTGCATGGTTTTAACCCATTTATTATTTGCTAGAAAATAGGGTACCTCTGTCTGGGTTGCCAGATAAAACACATGATTATTTTATAAAATAATCATACCTTCCTATAACAACAGGAAGAGGTCAGGCATGAGACACCTGAAGATCTCAAACTATACTCACACCAAGGTTTAGGCACCTAAATTTCAAGACTAAATTATACTTAGATGTTTAAATTACAAAAACTTGAAATTAATTGCCACAACTTGTATTTAGTTTCTTTTTCTGAAAAATAATAATTAGGTGGTTCTTCCCACTGTTATCTCCAAGCAATAATTTGAATTGAAGAATAAATACATATGTATGAAGATGTTCACCTGTGAGACCTTCAGAATTCAGCAATAAATAAATATTCATGGTATTGTCCTCTCTTTTCTAAAGGATGACACCAGAAACTAAAACACATTTATTTTTAATGGAATACATGCTCTAAATGACTCTAGTTCAAGAAATGGAACTTTCATGGGTGCAGTTGTTACCCTTTAGGCTTCTAATTGCTTAAGGTTAGGATGCGATAGCAATTATTTAGTAATTATCTTTCTTCCAGTATTCCATGCACAGCCATTGAAAAACTGCCTGTTTTCCTTGTTTTCATGAATACAATACTTATTCAGATAGAAGTTTATATGAAGCGTTGTAAATGAATATAAATTATAATTAGAGTATATTTGCTTAGAAATAGGAAGTCACTTAGCTGTGTTAATGCTTCACTGTTTATTGTATGTAATAAATAAATGATAGCTCTTACTTGCAAAAAAACTGGAAACAACTTTGGTGCACATCCATGTTTATTTCTCACAGTAATGTGATAATGTATTTTGATGGATCTCTTCATTGTTGAAAGGTTTTAGACCATCTGTGCTTCAAAACATCATTTGGCAGCACTTGGCTTTCTAAAGGTAATTTCAAATGTGTTTATTATTAAATACAATGTTTAGCACTTTGGAAAAATATATATATTCCATTCCAGTAGTAATTTTTATAAGTTTAACTTTCTCACATTCTTGCTTATATAATGAAAAGTACTGAAAAGTTGCTCATTACATACAAAACATTCCAAGACATAAATAAAACCAATTTTTATTTTTTAAAATTTGAAGTACTTTAGTGTTTTTTTAAATTGAATTTTCATCAGAAGAGTTTATATAGATAGTATAAAAGCTCTTGTTTCTTGACTGCATTGTTTTGAAGCCTGACCATTTCACAGACTTAACAACATACAGATTGCTCACTTTTGCTCTTTTTCAGAATGCTTTGTATTTCTCTCCATGTAAGATGAGATAACATTTTAAAGTCTTAAATGGTGGTTCTGTTAAGTGCTTATGTGACATGGTAGTAGAAAATTATAACAAGTAAATTGGTTGTAAATTTATGATTCTCAAATGCTTTTCAAGTGCATTAAGACTCCTATCTTTTATTGAAGGACGTCACATCAATGCTACTATCAAATTCTGTAGAAATAAAAACACTTCCAAGCCCTTTGAGGAGAGCTGTGATAGCAAAAAAAACCAAAAAACAAAGAACTACTCTGTCAAGAAAAAGCAACCTGCATCTATTTCTTTTCGAAAATTTACAGGATTTTGTGTTGCATCTCTAATAAAAAGACTTACCAGTATTGTAAAAGAAAGGTTTTGCAATTTGCTCAAACAAGTGGAAATATTTTTTGCAAATACAGTAAGTCAGTTAACACTGATAAGATTGCAGAACCTGTATGAGACAAGAACTCTGCTGTATTTTTGTATGTTTCTTGAATTTAGATTTTTTGTGGCTTCCCTTCTCCAGTTTTCTTTTTAAAAAATGTCTATGTACCTTTACATAACTGTTTTGGCATAATATTCTTTAAAAGAAATTTAAACCTCTTGTCTTCTCTCAGTAGATAAATTGATTCAAACTCAATTTCCTCTTTCTTTTGCATAGCATGGATGTATTAGCCCTTTGTTAATTATATTTTTCACATGAATTCTGGATTAGACCTGAAACACTGAGTTGATATTAACTTTCTAGATTTTTTACATTAAAATATGTTTAAAATTATTAAAAATCAGTAGTAACATAACCACTACAGATTGAAAGAACAGCAAGAAACAAAATAGCAGGGAGAGGATGATTACAATTAATATTGTTTTATGAAAAGTATTTAAGGTAATTCTTTTTTCTGCCTTTTAAACTTTAAAATGTATTTTGGAATTACTTTTATCTTAATATTACACATTATTTTAAAAAATCAAATATTGCTATTAGATTCTGTAACTTTTTTGTTTCTGACAAAGTATTACCAAGTCCTTTCATGTTGTTTTTCTTTTAAGTCTATCTATTAAAGCATTTTGAATAACCAGTGGTCAGCGATTCTATCAAAGTAGAGGATTATATTTTCAAACTACAGCAATCCTCATGTCTAGAAAAACGTAATAAAATTAAATGTCAATAGTAGGACATTAAATATTTCTTACAGATGATAAAATTGAGAAAAATAATCTACTGTATTTAATAATGTTGAAAATAATCTACTGTATGAAAATGACAAAAATTGCCAAGTTAGGATATTGCTTTGAAATCAAAATTTTAATACGTGTTAGGGGAATGTACACCACTCAGGATCTGACAGCCCAAGAGAGGCAAGGCTCCAGACCCCCAGGCCCCAGCCACAGAAAGGCTGAAAATGTCCAGCAGATACAAGTACACAAATCAGACACACACGCATGTGTACAGAGGTATAGACATACTTACTTGCATACATGGGCAACAGCCCCAGTTCTCACACAGTCATTTCACTGGCATGAAAATAAACAGCATCAGTGGGCTCAGCCATTCAATCTGACTTTCCCTTCCAGTCACAGACTCCGGCTCACCTCCTCTCACTCCAACTGCTGGCAACCCAGATTCCCATAAATGAGCATTTATATGACAGGTCCTTACTGCAGCTGAAAGCAGAGATCAACTCACACCCTCATACACACAGGACCAGTAATCCTCACCCAGGTTAGAATTAGAAAGGGATTTAGCAGGAAGACACAACAGCTGTCTCTGTCTCTGATCAGGCACAGGTCATAGACAGACAAGCACATGAACCATCTCCTCCCTTTTATTCCCTTATACTTCTGTTTCCAACAATTATTAATCCCCAAATCCTCCAACCCTCTCCCTTTTGCTGCCATTGGTACCTCCTCTGAATATTCCAAAATGAGTCTTGTGCAACCCCAAAATTATCTTCCACTGTATCTTATAGTGGTCCTCAGTACCTGAGCAGCAACCCCCATCATCCTGAAAAGGTGTCCCGCAGAATATCTCCCCTTGACTCCTCCTGATGGATTTCACACTTGGATACTAAGTTTCCAGCTTGCCATTGTGCTTCCCTGTGCTTCTCTGGACTTGTGAAGATGGAACTTTGGTGGGCTGATGATCCCTGTGACAGGTCTGGGAAGAGCTAGGAAGAGTATGTTTGGGGCTCCTTATCTGCCATAGTCTCTCTGTGTTCCTTTGTGGCTGTAGAAACAAGATTTTTTGACCACAACATCTACCAGATATCCTTCTAGAAAATTTAATTTTCATTTTTACTTTTAATAAATAAAATATAAAAACATTAATGTCTTTTGATCAATTCTGGATATTAATGGTTATTTTGAAATATTATACAGAAGTTGAATTTATTCTGAGGATTCCTTTGGGCACTAAAGTGAATGACAGCAGAGACAGTAATTAGTAGACAGTATACCACCGCTTTTGACAGTCTCAAGTGTGACTCAAACATTGCTAGAAGCCTCTAGGTCTGTGAGAAATAAATCACATCAAGTAAAAGAAAAGCCAGCGTAGATAACAGCTGTGGAAAAAATACCTGTTGCAGCTTATTTCAATTAGAGTCACACAGATGAAAGTGAGAAAGGTTGGATTGATTGCAATTCAAGGAGATAGGGACTTAAACAACTTCAGTCTCCAGTGAAGCATTAAAAGATAACTGAAAAGCACATTTTTTAAGAGAAACATCTGTGGTAGAACCACCATGGATTCAATTTCAGCACTTCAGCCTATATTTCTAAAGTGGTAAAATGAATATAACCTTAAACAACTAAACTGAGTTTAAAAACTTCTCAGGAAATATGTGGGTTGACACAGATTGATCTGATAGGTGAAGGATGCCTATAGCTCTGTCTTGGTGTGCTCATTGGGAGAGAATTGCATTAGAAGTGGATCCTGAACAACACTTTTGATCTGATGCATTTTGCAGACCTATAACATCAGTAATACTTTATTTTATGGAGCCACATTTGAGAAAATATTGATGTCAATGGAAAAAATGAGTTAGAAAAATAGCTGGGATCAAAATGTTAGTACCAGTCAAGGACATTTTATGATCGTGAACAGAAAGCACTATTTTTTTGCATTTAATTAATTAGATACTTATATGCTAGAAGTCATGATAATGAACAGACTTGAACTTACACTTTGTTCTGTTCTGTTTATAAAATAAGTGCACATGAACCAAATCCCATTGAGTGCTATGCCTCTAGCAAGCCAAGGCTTGCTTCTTCCTATGGCATGATTACTTATTCCTAGCTACTTATTGAAGGAAGCCTTTAAAACCTGAGAGCTTCTTTTCCTTTAGGGAAGAAAAGAAAAAAAAGATAACGTCAAAGAAAGAAGGAAGACATCTTTCCAAAGGCAACACAAATGCAAAACATGTCAAGTAGGTCTGAGGATATGTATAAATTTACATGGGACCTGTTGAAGTAAAATGACAGCATAAATTTTTTGTGAGACAATATTACAGTTTAGTCACTACTCAATCTGATCTGATATTTAAAAAAAAAAAGTATATATATTGTTTAGGTAATTCTCCTTAAAATGGGATTAAACATGTAGATAAGGCCATCAACCCAAAAAGAAATAGATCTTACTTACAGTCACCTTAGTCCAATATTGATCCCACACATCAGGTCTGACAGCCTTTATCTTTAATGGGTATGCTTAGAACAATTTTCTAAAGAATGCTGTCTAGGAGTCAAATCAGAACGTTGCTGGGTCTGCATTTCCAGTTGTCAATCATACCTTTCAGCTGAGACAGGTGACTGGCCATTTTAATACTTTAATCTATTTCAAATAAAATCAGATTAATTTAAACTACCAGAGAAATGACTTGCAACCCTTCTTGAGAGAATACAAAGCAGCATATACATATGTCTTGTAAGGCAAACATCAGATAGGGTAAGATATTAAGGGAAAATATTCTCCTTTAATGTTCCACTTATCCTAACTTATTTGTCTAGTGCTTAAGGTGCTTACCAGAGAGAAATATAATCTTTGGCATGTGTATTTAATTCAATATCTGTCAAGAATAAAAAATTAATTAGAAAAAATTGGTAGAACAATTAAGAATAGTCCAGGAAAACAGACTTCTTTGTCCAAGTGAATACCCTGAACATATATTTGAAGAGTTTCACTCTCGCTTTCTTTCCAAGGACTATTTTTTAGTCTTTGCCACAGGTGTGAATCCTAATCACTTGGATGGGAGAAAGTGAGGTTCTTTGTGCTGCCATATTTAACTAGAATGAGCTGCAGACTAATACTTAAAGTATGTTGCTAAGGGGAGCCTGGAGATGTGAAAAGATTTAGCAGTTTATTGGGGTTTTTTTAATGAATTCTCTAACCACTGAGGCACTTCATAAAAGAAATAAATACTGCTAGTTCTTTGTTTGGTTTGTTTGTTGAAAAAATGGAAAGTCCTTCCTTTGGAAAAGGAAAGAAAATTTTAAATGAGGATAAAGTACAAACTGGCTAGATTTATGAGTTTTTAACTAGATTTAGCAGGGGATGGAAGATGGAGTTTTGAGTAACAAAGACTCAAGCCCTCCTGATATTCTAGGAATCAACAGGGAAAAATTATTGTGCAATGCTTCAAAGGAGTTAGGACATGTTCTTGTAAGAAGATGACAAATGATACCAAACTCTAAATCAATGCATGGCTAACAACCATGTTAGAGTTGGTAGGCACTGTCCATCTAGAAACATGATCTATCTGCTATCAATGAAAAAATTCTGGAATGAATTGAATTACTGAAACACTGCAATGAGCAGCTATAAACTATTCAGAACAGACAGGGAAGGAAGGAAGGAAAAGCAATGGGATTTTTCTCTTTGTAGAAAAATGGACTCACTGCAGAGAGTAGTCTTTCAAAAACAGTAATGAACAGGTTGAGAGATTATGGGTGACAATTAGAGACCAAAACAACAAAAGACACCTCACATTTGGTGTTTGCTTCAGGCCAGCCAGCAAAAGGAGTCCGATAGATGAAGAGGTTCTTACTTCAGTTACTTAGAACAAAACAATTACATTACCTTAAATTATTTTTTTTCTTCATGTTACCAAGAAGCACATTGTCAATACCAGTTAATATAATATCAAACATATGGTCTTGAAGATAAATGAAAGCTGTAAATATAGCAGCTAAATATCTAGTGTTGAAAACACCACTAATTGTTCCTAGACCTGCCATTCTTCCTAAGTACATGCAGAGTTTTGGTAGAAATAACACAGAAAACTTAAAAAATTGAAAATCTTTTGTGGTTTAAATATAAGTAAATTATGCACAGGACATTACAATTTTCTGTCTTTTGGAACAAAAGAGAAATTTTATTGGGAAAACAAATGAATTCTTATCCTTTTCTTTAAATGTAGCTATCTGTAATTTTTTTTTTTTGAGAACTGACAACAGTTTAGTTAATGATGTAATGGCAAATCAGAACTATATCTGACAGACAGCAGCAGATCTTCTAGCTAGAGTCTAGTTCTCTTGTTTTCAGTAGCAAAATGGCAAAAAATTACTAAATATTTAATTTTGACAATGACCCAAATGTGCAAGGGTCAAATGAAGCAGATTAACTGTTCCTATTCTTCATCTGTATTAACTAAATAGAGGTTTTACAGTATGAGACAGGAAAGAGGCCTTATGGAGCTTTGCAGAACCAGGTAGCAAAGATAGATGATAGCAAAATGACATGATAAAAAGTTGCAGCTTTTGCTAATGTCATGTCTACAAATTCCTTCTTTAACAATAAGGAAAATTAATCACCACAGGACATGGTATTTCTGATTCCCTACTAGGCAACAACAGTATCTCAGGAGGAGATAAAATGCTAGAAATGGGGGTTAGATAGATAGCAGAGACTTACTTTGTGATGACTTACATAAAATTGTTATTTAGTCACATTTTTGTGTTCCTTTTATATAGTACTGAAAATAAATATACTTTAGAGTTTCATGATATTTTACTGTCGTGGGGTTTTTCTGGAGGATTTTTCTTTTTTTTTCCTTTGTTGTTTCTTTTTGGGGTTGTTTGTTTGTTTGTTTGTATAGTTTTTTCTTTTTTCTTTTTTTTCCTGAGCATCAGCTGGGCTTCTTTCTGTGATGCTCAGAAACAGAGAAAATGAGGTAATGCATGGTACAGTGAAGTGTCATGAAGCAGTACAAAAACCACTTCACCAAGAGGCAAGAATCACGTAAAATATTTAATATAACTTATGGGACTTTCAGCCCAAATCATTTTGAGTACTAAAATTCTTATAGTACTTTTTGCACTCTCTGGCTGGAATTAAAAAAAAAGTCATTTTTCATTTAAGGATCTTAAGGATGGAAGTCACAGAAGACTGAGAATTCCAATTTGCATCACTATATACTAGATTATTTTGGTAAATGTGGTAATGATGGAAAACATTTTAAAACAACCCATGAAACACTGTTAAGTGGCACATAAAAGAGAACTCCCAAGCAGGAAAATATCTTGCTGTGACTTGAATCACGCTAGTCTATTTGGGGATAATTGAAAACATGTTTATCACAAGTGCCTTTTTTAATTTTCTTTGGGAAAAAATACATCTGAACTTACACTATGTGACGGCTAGCAATTTCAAGAATATATATTCATTCAACTGTAATATTCACGTCAACATCTGCAAAACAATCCCTTCTGTTCATTTCCATGGAATAGGCAGCGTAGGCATAAATACCAGCATCGAGTGCTGGATGTTAAGTTAATGTGTCTAGCCAACTTCTACACCTATAAATGAATAGGAAAGTTTTTGCTGACAAAAAGTATCCATTACTTATTAGTATCATTCAACTAACTCAGCAAGAACATTAATAAATTTTCCTTTGATTGCTTTGAGTGCTATTTTCTCTAAATTTATTTCTGTATTATATGTTCTGATGTGGGTCTGTACATTCAAGATGTACCCTAAATATCTGTTCCATGATGAATTTGCAGTATTTGTTCGTGAACTTCAAGCTGAAGTTCTTTTATTCAGCTGTTCTTTTATTCAGCTGAATGCCTGCTGAGTGGTGAAGTGGACATTAGACTTGGTTGATGTGGTGCATTCCTCCTAGCTATAATGCTCATTTTTCACTTGTAAAAGATACCTGTGCTTCTATAGTAAGGACCCTTTCTATACTATTCTTTGTATTCTTACTTGTATGTTACTAAGAAGAAAGCATACACACAAACAATCTGCGAACCACAGTGCCATGAGATTCTTCTGCAAGGGCAAGTGCTTCATTCCTCATAGAATTCCATTCCATTTCATAGCAACAGATAATGGGTAGATTCATAAAATACATTAGCAGGAGCAAAAAATCTCAGTTCCTAAACAGTTTTGCAAGGTTGAGTCAGAATTTAAATGTTTCATTAATATAACATACTGAATAGTTGATTATATAGTACCAACACCCAAAAATATTCTACAGGTTTTGTTGCTGCCAAAATCCTGTATACTTAGAATATAATACCAAGCAAGTCAAGTGCAAGTGTCAACCACGCTTTATGAGGTTTTTTACATATACGTGTTACTAGTCTAGGTTTTCTTCAAGAAATCACCAACGACAAATCTCAGACAATGATTGTTTTATAGTTCTCACTGTGTACATATATAGATCCAAAGTCATATTTCTGTACTCTCATCCTGCATAATACTATTTATATAAGTACTGCCTCTTCAGAAGTTATTTTTGTAGCCTAATTATTGCAATTTCTCACAGGAAAAGTTCATCTGCCAATGCAGTTGCTCAAACTGACTTCCAAATCAGAGGTTGTCATACACGCAAAATCTCTTTTCCACACTTAATTTGGATTTCTTAAGTCTATAATTTTATGGTTTGCAGAAAAAATGGTTTCTGCTATCTTCTTCTATTTTTCCAGGACAAGTCTGCATATATATTTCATGACCTTTTTTCATGCTATAAATAACAATTCTACCTCTTTTTCACAATACCACCTGTCAAAAAATTAATGCTTTTGTAGTCAACTGTAGACACAAGAAACTTATTGAATTTTTTAAAATTTTCTTATTCCAGTTTTCATTACAATTAATATCATTTTAATATAAATTCTATGATTTCTCAGCATGACTAATAAGGAAAAAAAAATCTGTCAGAAAATAGCATATTTTGTACCATTAACAGAAATTTCTAAAGCATGTATTATCTTTCCTTTATTAACATGCAAAAACCTTCCTCAATTTTGTCATGTTTAGACTTGAACTTCTCAGATATTGAAATGTTTTAAAGTTGTTCAGCCTCTGTGTTTGGGGGTTTTTTTGAGAGCCCTTGAAATTGCTTAGATTTGGAAATACTTGTTCTATCTCCTCAGTTAGCTGAGTCTTCTTACATGCTAGAGATGACTCACAGAAGGCAATATATTTTAGTAGCCAGAATAAATCTTGGATATTGACTTACATCCTGAGGAAATCACTGTGTGTTCCTTCAGATTTTGAAAATAAATTCAGCTAAAAACTTTTTATACCCAAGGCAACAAACAAGCCAAACCAAAACAAACGTAACCCATATAAAACCCAGACATAATTTACTAATCCTAACAGATTGGTGGGGGAGGAATCTTTCATGCGTCTCGAGTCTGGAGACTAATTGGTCTAAATGTCTCTAATGTAGACATGTATTTTAAGGTCAATATCTAGTCTTTATTTAGAGTCAGTAGAGAACAAACAAGTATTTTTAGCTACATTTAATCTTTTATTTAAAGTAGACTTTAAATAATTCAGATGACTCATGGTCTAAAGTGTCTATTTTTTCCTGTTGAGGAGGAAAGCCTTTTTCAGAACATTTATTTGATATCTCCACTTCTTACTATTGCTCTGTGAGGACACACTTTTTGTCTGTTTGTGTGTGTGATGTATGTTATTTTTAATAGTAAAAATATTTTGTGTAATTTACTTTTATATAATACTCAGGTGTTTGTCTTGGTCAGTGTTTTAGTAATAGAGATGGGACTCAGTTTCTTCATACAGAAAAAGCCCCTTCTTTATTTACATTACTCATTTTTATACAGTTTTCACAAACCTTGTGTTTAACTAGTTTCTTACCAGGCAATTAATTAGTTAAAAGGTGCTTTTGTATGTACATGCTAAGACTCCCTCTTTTACTTAAGAGTCTATGTATTTCTTTGTAGATTCTCGTGAGATGGATCTTTTGCTATTACAAGTGCAACTTATACAAGAATAGTTTGTTATGCTAACTTCTTTTCATTCCTCTAATTCTTCCTTATAAAAACTTACAAGCTAATTGCTAGTTTAGCTAGAGTAGTAGGGCCTAAATTATTTTTTTATAAGTCTTTTCTTTCATAATATCTTTACCTATATGTAACAGGTCAGTTCCTTTGGACTGAAGAATTCCTCCTAGTTATAAAGGAACCGGGATATTTATTAAGTTTATGTCCTGGTTCAGGACAGGGCTAATTTTTGGGTGTATCTGCAAAGGAAAGGGCATGGCTAGGACACAGAGGCAATTCTATACCACAGCATGTCTTTGCTAGAGGTGGGGGCAACAGTCTCTTTCCTGGACTTCTGGTTGTGTAAGTCTGGTGGAGGAAGCAATCAGGGTAACCCTGGGTCTGAGCATCTTGTACATGAATCACTCACCTCTCTCTTATACATTTTTGTTATTAATAGTATTGTTGTTACTGTTTGTTTTCTGATCTCATTGCTGTTTCTGTTCTCTCAAGCTGAAATCTTTACCTTTTGTGCCTCCAATTCTCTCCCCCATCCCAGCACAGGTTGCAGGAGTGAACAAGCGGCAGTGTGTTTTGGAGAGTACCATTCCTGAACCATGAGAGCTCATTTAAATACAGGACACAGACCCAATCATTTTTGTAATTAAAAAGATGTACTGAAATGAAATGAAATTTTCTGACATACATAGTATTGTGTTTTTTTTTTTTACATCTACTGTCAAAATGTTTCCATCTTTAGAACCCAATTTTATAATGAAATATGAAAAGAAACCCCAAAGTCTCAACTTTTTAGGCTTAAATGAGCTCTCAGAAAAATCAACAGCTATCTTGCATATGCTACAGTACCATCCCTTATTATATGATGTGAAATCATACCACATGCCCCATTACACAAGTGTGTGGAAGGAACATTCAAGTACAATGATACCTCTCTTCATGAAGATGTAAATATATAACTCACTTTTCTCCCATTTGGCACCCTTGAGGCTCAGATTTCTTAGATGACAGATATTTATACATTTATTACTAGTTTTAATATTTTATGCAGACATCTCTATTAGTATTCACTGCTGCTGCAGATGTAAAAATCCAGAACAAGTATACATTGTGATCATGTAACCTATCACAAAAAAAGGGAAGTATGCACTTAGATACTGATTCAAGCTTGAAGTTAGTAAAAAAGTAAGATCACTTTCAAATGCTACATCCGTGTCTCCAATTTTGTTTTAAATGTGAAGCAAAGTATATAAACAATTAAAAAAAATATGGTTCTGAAATACGTCTAGATAAATCAATATGGAAGTAAACAGCTAGTTTTTTCTCATGAATTAGACTATATGTAAAAATAAAGGAACTTGGAAGCCCTGAGTATCAATTACTATTTCAATATTTTTAATGCCTTGATGTAAAGCAAATCATGTTTTTCAAAAGTGTTTAAAGATAAAATAAAATATGGGCATGATATTATTTTAAGTTCCATGCTTTTACAGTCACTAATCTTCTCCTACATATTTACCTTAAAACAAATACACAATGCCAAAATGTAAGGACTTAGAACCAAATGTACCTCTCCCAATCTATTAACAAGAATATTCTAATTAAAATTCTATGATCTACTAAATTGTTGATCTATAACTAAATTGGATAATGTAATGCACCTGTACAAGTACAAGTGTTTCTAGTAGTCCCGGTCAAAAAAGACTCAAACAACATACAATATTTAACTAAAATGTCACTTATGAAAACTAACATGAGAGTTAAACACCAAACAAAACAGAACAAAGTGTGCAGATGACCTTACATCCCTTCCATAACCTTCCATGTACTGTTGAAATGGAAGGATCTCCAGTTTGGGGAAGACACATGACAGAGACCATGTCCATTTAGAGTTTCCCTGGCTCTTTGGTCTTTATAGTTTTGGTAGCATGCTGTCAGAAGAAAAGAAATTGATTTGTCATTTCCATGGTGGACCGCAAGGATGTTCACATGAGAACATCCTCTTTTACCTTAAAAAAGAGAAATAGAATTGTAGGTGGTGTAGCATAATTGCCAGGTAGGAGATGCCTACTAACCCATCTGTCCCAATCAGTTGGTTACATTTATCCAGGGGCCAAGGAGAATGTTTGGCACTCATAGGCCCAAAGGCAAAGAGCTGTTCACAGCATCTGACAGACCTGCACAAACTCATGTTGACTGTTGGGTGGATCAGCACCTCCCTCATGTAATAGTCTTCCAGTTAGAACCGCTGCTGACTATTTGTAATTCTGAAAGTGTAGGTAAGTCTTTAAAAGAAAATGAAGGGATGGGCACAATACTTTAGGAATTACATCTCTAGGAAAAGAAAAAACTAATTAATTTCCTAAATATTTCTTCGATTGAGATTTCTTTGAGATTTTATTGATTTCTTTGAAATCAATACACCAATGATGGTGCTTTTGTTTTCTTTTCTTTCTCTGAAGTGTCTGTGGATGTCTTCTGTGGAAAGTCTATTGGAAGATTTACAAAACAGAGAAATATTTTTTTCAGAAACAGTCCAATACCTTTTTAATATTTACTTTTGTATATTTCTTCCTCAATCTGTGCAACAGATCCATGTTTTCAAGGAAAAATAAACCACAAGAAGTAGCAAATTCCTCTGGAGGATGAAAGGGAAAATCTTTCCAAATGTAACTCATTTAACCTGAAAATCAAAGTCAGCATAGATTGACAATATTCATAACTTTGCATTTGTTCACCCTGATATGCTTGGGTTGATAAAAAAAAAAATGCCTCACTAGCTCAGGTCTACAACAAGCTTTAAGACAAGTTAAGCAATTATTAAATCACCTTTGTTAATAGAGTTTAAGAAAGTGATGATTGCAATACATTTTAAAATGCAGTCTAGATTCACTTGTATTACTCTAGCTTTTATATCTCTCTGAAACCTGTGTGGTACCTTGGGCATGAGTCATTGCTTCATTATTTGGCCTAAAAAAACACAATAAAAAAGCTTCTGATTCTGGGTCTTTCTTGTAACAAATCAGATTTATTTAACCAAACTGTTGAGTTTGTTTAAGCAGTGATTGATATGAGTAGCTTTTTTTTCCAAGATCGTGCCACCTATCTTTCCCTAGAAAATTCATGAATTACAACATTGTTTCCATCTGGAAATATGTAATTCCTGGCAGTAAACATTGTAACACAGCTGTTACAGCTCAGAGCCAATAATACTCTGTATCTATATACACTTATCTTCACATTTTATTTCAGCTTCTGTGCTACATGAGAGATATTAAACTTCCCTTGCTTTTATAGCAATAAGAAAGAAACAATAACTATAAAACATGCTGCTATTTCAAATATCAAACTGAATTCCTCTGGTAGTAAATTTTAGGTAAGAAAAGACATTACTCACCAAATAAATCTTCACTGAAATAACTTAAATAAATATAGATTTTCATGCTCCACAGATTTGGGGTGGCTGTGTGTGAACATTTCCATTAGATGTTAACTCCATAAACAAAGGCTGATCATTATATCATGTTGTGAGGACAAAAGACATCACCTAGGGATAAAGTAATATACTGAACTGGATTTGTATTTCCAAGACTGACATGTAAAGTTCCCCATAATGAGGATTTTGCAGTAGCATACTAAGATTGCTGCTGATGAAGAATATCACTAACGATATTCAATTGAAATATAAACAATTAAACTTATTGTAAGACAATTTACATCACCAGATTCCATCAACCATATCGAATAGGCGTGAAACATAACCGTGTATAAGCATATCTAGTGGCTAGGTATCTGAAGCAGTCTTGTAAGTCTGATAGAGGTTTTAGAGGAGACTAGAGTCTTTCTGTATCACTAGCACACAGCCATTAGTCGGGCGATTGAGGAAACGAAGTCTCCGTGGTTTGCATCATGAAGCCAATTTTATTACACACACTGCTGGTTTATATACCTTCCAAGCACAAGCCAAAGCAATAACAACCATATCTATGCTTCTTAGTAACATTGCTTAACTATGGGCTAGTGCAGACTTGTACAGGCCTGTACTGTCTTGCACACAAATACATGCATGCACCTTGATCTCTTCCTCCTTCAGGGTTGTGCCTTGACTGGCCAGGGCTTGTAGCTCTCTAGCACATCTACTTCTGTAATGTGTTCTGCAGTACTTTGAGTCCTGCTTCCAAGCTGTATTCCCACACAGCCAGGTGGCTTACCCTAATTAACCTCAAGTATTATGACATCCCTATGATGAAACCAATAATAACTGTGGGTTTGTTTTAATTTGAGTATCCTGATAGTATAAACTTGTAACCATTAGGCACCACATCCAGACACTTCAATTTAGGAGTATATGATCTGGAATTGAATTCCATCCTTGATTCCTGTAAACTTACTCTGTTTTTTTCAAATATTATCCACATTTATTTTTTCAGAAGTTGGTTTGGTTTTTTTGTTTTGTTTTTTTGTTTGTTTGTTTGNTGTCTAATGCCATCGAGTCTACACCATTAGGTGTATGACCAAGCGTAAAGATTAGCATGGAGTTTCAGATGAGTACTTCTGAGGATTTTATTGGCTGACAGTCATCTTAGCCTGACCCTCTGTGCCAACCTGACCTTCTGACACTGAGGTGGCATTTAGAAGTAATAATCACAGCCGCCAAGTAAATTGCACCCACAGAATAATTCCAGTTCTATTTCTGTAACATAAGCAGAATTACTGAAGTAAGCAATAGCAAACAATAGCAAACTTTGCTACAAAGAAGCTTTCCAAAAACCGTTTCATCTACATGCTTTGATAAAATACCTTTCCCCAGGACTCGCAGACCCTGATCTATCATGATTAAGCATTTCTTTGAGATTTTTAGTGAAGTCTAATAAGCTTTCTTCACTTTGATACTAAAGACATTTCATGGACATGAGGGAAAATAATGTAGTTTAAAATATGTCAAGACTGAATATTCAGTCCTTGTTTGTTTCATTGAGAAGGCAGACAATATAATCAAATGTGCTATGCCTTGCTGGGACTTGAGCACACTCTTTTTATCTGGAAGTGCACCTGTGATATAAAGTTAACCATAAACAATATTCATTCCTTTCTTCTCTAAGTGCCAACTTATTAGTTAAAAGTCTACTGCCATATGGTGAAGCTGTATTGACTGAGAAAGAAAAAGATGGAAGAAAAAAAAAGCAATTAAAGCAAGCTTCTAAAGAAAAATCTTTCAGAAGAAAAGTTTATGTTCTGTTGGTAACAAATACTGGCATCCAAGTTTGGTATTTAAGTTAAAAAAAAAAAGGACATTATTGTGCATGGGAAAAAGATTAATAAGCAAACAAAACCAAAGAATAATTAGATACTTTTCATGGTGTTCCATTCTCACAGTTTGCAATATTTTGGGAAAACTTTTCCTCCATAAGTTGAATGCCAGAAACATTGTATTTGAATGAGGTAAAACTACTGGTTGGACTAGCATGCTCAGCTTGATCAAACCACGATGGTAACTTTCAAATTTCAAATTAATCTCTACTGAGGAGTCATGGATTAAATTGAAGATGCTTGTAGCTGTATTCTGAAAGAATTAATCATTGAAACTTCTTTTACTTGATTTGAGTTGCAATTGTATTGATGAATTAGCTTACTTGCACCTGTGAAGAGATTATTCAGGATATCTACCTCTTTAATCTAAGTTAAATGGAAAGTCTAGAATTGAACTGCATAGGTCAGTGTGGCCACACATTGTGAGTGGCTTAAAGTTGCACACTCAAGTTACCAACTTTGATTCAAGGCTATTGTCTGTATTACAGTGCCAGTAACATATGATACTGAGAAATACTCAGGTATTTCTCAGCTTGAAAATACCTAGCTAGGGTGTCTATTTAAAAATGAATAGTTGAACAACAACACACTTGCCCAATAGGTGCGATGTCGTCTGGTGAAACGGACAAACAACTAATGTAGCTTGGCCAAAAATATCAAAAATCAGGAGGAAGTCAGTTTCTTCTCTTTTCAAAAGTCACAGCTACACAATTTGGAGAAATATAATTTGTTCCTATTGAAATGAATAAGTTGAGGGTTACCAGATTCTATATTGTCTTGTAAATATTTTATTTACTTTCTTATTTTTGTTAAGTTGCATAGGTCTTAGTTCTATACATACTAAACTTGAAAAAGCATTTAAAAACCACTCTATTGAGCTGCTTTCTTAACATTTGCTCCAATTAATCATAGAAATCTTAGAAATCATACATAAGCTTGAATGGGAAGGAACCTTAAAAAATCATCATCTAGTTTCATCTTGTGAAGGGATGCTCCCCACTAGAACAGGTTGCAGTCCTTGTTTCATGAGACCACAATCCTCTGGCATTCACCATCTTCTCTCAGTTTGGTGTCATCTGTCAACTTGTGGGGCATGCAGTCTGTTCCACCACCCAGACCAATAATGAAGATGATGAATAGGACCATACCCCATACCTCTGGGGTACAGTGCCAGTTACTGGCCTTCAGCTACACATTGTGCTGCTGATCATCATCCTCTGGGCCCATTCACTCAGCCAGTTTTCAATATGCCCCTCTGCTCACCCAGCCCATATACCAACAGCTTGTCTATGAGAATCTTATGAGAGATGGAGCCAAAGGCCTCAGTGAAGTTTGGGTAGGCATTATTCACTCTCTTCTCTCATCAATCAGGACAGCTGTTTCATTATGTAAGTTTATTAAGTCAAGTCTGGTTTCCCCTTGGTGAATACATGTTAACATTTCCTTATGATTTTCTTCATATTCATGAGCCTAGAAATAAATTCCAGGGTTAGCTACTCCCAGGGACAAAGGTGAGACTAATTGAGCTGTATTTTTTCAGTTCTTTCTTCTTTTCTGTCTTTAAGAGTTAAACTTCTTTCATTCAGTTCTCAGGCACTTCTCCCAGTCACCATGATTGATCAAAGATTATTGAGGCTGTCCTTGCAATGCAACCACCTTCCTCAGGGTTCATATGTGCTTCTCATAAAGGTCTATGTATTTATGAATGTCCAATTTGCTTGGGTTAAGAAAGATTCTATTTAAATATGAATCCACCTAGTTTTTCATACTCTGTGCTCAGAAGAAATCTGAAAGGATTGACACAGAAGTAATATTGAATTTTTATTAAACATTAAGAGGTTTTTTTTTTCCTCTCATGAAAGAGAATTTAGAAAACATTTTTTTAAAAAAAGTATTAACTTGCTAGGCAACCCATAAATTTACCTGTAAATCTTCAAATGATATCTGATTATCTTTCCTATGAGACTGGATAGATTAGAAAAATAAAAGTATCTAAATTGTGATATTATAGAAAGGAGGAAACAGAGAAGTATAGATATATAGAGAAGTTGGTCTTTGGATCAAGAAGTTTCTTTTGAGCTCCTGTGGCTCTATGCATTACGAGAAAATTAGAAAGTTCAGAAGAGAGGGATGAAAGAAGTATCTCAGGTTCTCTCTAATCTGAATGAAATGAAGGCAATATAGGGTTGAAAGAGGAAACTATTTATCTGTTGTGGATATGTCAGCTATTCTCTCCTGGATCTCTATACAGTCAGTGAAAAGACACAAATATTTTAAGGGCGTAAGTGATCTAACCTACTTTTAGATATATCCCTTGAGATAAATCATGACCTTTGAGCACTTTTTTTCCCTCTCTCAACTGGTTATAAAAAGACCCAAGAATGACTAGCTTAGGTCTGGAGATATTTTTTCTTGTACTTTTAAAGTTAGATAACTAATCCCATCTGGTTTTTTGCTTCCAGTGAGAAAACTCCTGAGCTGAGATAAAGATGGCTTAATAACCTTGCATGCAAGCAAAGCAAAAAAAGGAATTCATCCATCACTTCTCATTTGCAAGCAGGTGTTCAACCACCTCCAGAAAAACATGGAAAAAAGAATCCTCTGGGGGGACTTCATTGCAGTCTTCCACCACTTAGTGGGGGATGATAAAAAAGGGAGAGTGACTTTTTACATGGGCAGATAGTGACAGGACAATGGGGAAGAGGTTTAAACCTATTAAACCTTAAAAGAGGGTAGATTTAGGTTAGAGGTCAGAAAGAAGTTCTTTACTTGGAGGTTAGTGACGTACTGGAACAGATTATCCAGAGAAATAGTGTATGCCTCATCCTTGCATGTGTTCAAGGCCAAACTGGATGGGGCTCTGAGTGACCCGATCTAGTGAGTGGCATCCTTGCCCATGGCAAGTGGCTTGGAACTAGATGACCTCTGAGCATCACTGCACTGACTTTAGCTTAATCTGATAGTGGAAAACATCGTACAGAGAGGCAGGTTTAAATACTATAGTATCTTCTAGTCTAGTTCCATACATCATAGCTGCAGATAAGCACTGAACCTGTAGTTCATTATTCCAGACTTTATTTCATAATCAGTGAAACTAGACTGTTGTTGACCCACTGCATATTTTATTTGGATTTTTTTCTTGCCTCCGAAATGCTTGAGCAGTCTGATTAAAAACAGAAGAAAAGAAAGAAAACAAACAACTCTTCCTTTAAATTTAAACCTTTTGTGCAAATAGAAAGGTCTCATTTCTACTCATTTCTACTACAGCATCTCATTTGTATGGAAAAAAAAAAGGTTTAGATTTAACTCAAATAAGGATGTTTGTTTTCAGAAATCTGCTTTTAGGGTTCTGCATTATGGAAATCTCAGTCTTCCTTCAAATAAAAAGAGGTAAGCTTTTTTAGATGAACCATCACTCTTGTTTTGAGATAGAATTACTGTTTTATTATTTAATGAACTGAAGAAGAATCAAACCATTATTTTAGACCATAAATGTGACCTAAGGCAACTGATCTTATATAAAATGAACCTACCTCCAAGTGCCTAAGGAATTTTCACTGTAGAATTTAGTGTTTTCTTTTAAACTCATGTTGAACCCTTGATTTCCTATCCTATTTTTCTGTCATTTCAGTCCCTGTTTGCGTTCTTTACCACACGAATTATCTTTTTCCATGACAGAGTCACTACAAAGGGAGAAGCTCTACCCAATTTAGATAAAAGCTGTTCAGTGTCACTTGGCATCAGATTACAAGCTGGTGCTTTATCAGCATTTATATATGGATATGGATGATTCATGTTCCCAAATACTTTAAGACAGGACTTTTTGACATTGATCTCTTGACTTTATATAGCATTCCATCAAGTTGCCCTTAATGCACTGAAATATTCTTTATGTTTAGTGTAGATTGCCTACAATAAGGCCTTTTCTACACCTAGACCTAAAAGTCTTTCCAATGGATTGCAAAATAGATAGGATGGGAATATCAGAAGAGGGAATATCAGGTGCGCTAAACCCATGGTAAACCGCATTTAGTGTCTTCTTTTCTTGCCGTGTTCTTTGTCTTATTTAAATGGTCTTATTTTGGCCAACTCATTCTTCATGATGACAGACAAATCACATCTCTTTATACTTGCATAGAGTTATTTCACTTAACAAAAAAATACATAGTGTGTGTACAGTTATCTGATCCATTTAGATTTATAGTGAAGTTTTTACATGTATGCATTATGCTTATACATTTATTTTAGCTAAGTCATTAAGCTTCTCCTCTAGGAAAAACCTGAAAATTAATTACCTTTGCCTCAAATAACACAGTCAGTTTGATAAGCGCATGAGAAGATGAAAATTGTCTTCTAACCAAGAGGGCAAAAAGAGAGTTTTCATAATTTAAATGTACTCAATGATCAAATATATAAAAAAACTGCCCTTTGGTAATCTTTTGTTTTGTATTTGTTTTGTTTCCTTGAATTATCTTCTGCTTCCATGAAAGAAGAACAATGGACAGATTTTATCCCTGGGCTAGCAAATTTTCATGACTTTTCATATTCCTGCCTTATACAGTCTGCCAAGGAAAAATGCAGGAGTCTAAATCCCAAATGCTGTAACAAGCTATTCATCAGACTTCTCAACCAGAGACTAATCTCACTTTTTTACAAGGGAAAACTGGTCACTAAAAGATGAAAGGTCTCTGCTGTTCTCCTGTTGTATGAAACAGAGTGGGATTACCAGGAACTGTGAAAACAAACTATTCTTCTTAATAATAAGGGTCAATCTGTATACTGCTCCTTCACCATCTTTTTTTTTTTGCCTGAAAAACTTTTAGTGTTCTTCCTCAAAATCATCCTTACAGTTCTATATCCACAGAATCACAGAATCTGTTGAGTTGGAAGGGGCATACAAGTATTATTGAGTCAAACTCCAGCCCCTGCACAGCACCATCCCCAAGAGTCACACCATGTGCCTGAGAGCATTGTCCAACGCTTCTTGGACTCTGCCAGGCTGGTGCTGTGACCACTGCCCTGGGGAGTCTGTTCCAGTACCCAACCACCCTCTGAGTGAAGAACATTTTTCTAATATCCAACCTAAACCTCCCCTGACACAGCTTCAGGCCATTCTCTTGGATCCTGTCACTGGTCACCACAGACAAAAGTACAATACCTGGCCCTCCTTTTTCCTCATGAGAAAGTTGCAGACTGTGATGGGGTCTCCCCTCAGTCTCCTCCAGGCTGAACAGACCAAGTGACCTCAAGCTGCTCCTCATACAGGTTTCCCTCCAGGCCCTTCATCCTCATGGCCCTTCTTTGGACTCTCTCTAATAGCTTTATGTCCTTCTTATACTGTGACTCAGAATTTCCCCAGCACTGGAGGCGACGCTGCTCCAGTGCAGAGCAGAGCAGGACAATCCCCTCCCTTGCCTGGCTGGCCATGCTGTGCCTGATGCATTCCAGGACAGCGTTGGTCCTACTGGCTGCCAGGGCACTGCTGACTCAAATTAAACTTGCCATTGACAGGACCCCCAGGTCACTTTCATTGACACTGTTTTCCAGATTCTCATTCCCCAGTGTATATCCAGGGTTGCCCCATCTCAGGAGCAGAATCTGGAACTTTCCCTTGTTGCACTTCATATGATTGGTTTGACTGAAGTGATATTTGGTTATATTACTGCTTTACGAGCTAACTTTATTTTTCTCTTGGCTGTATGTGTATATTTTAAGGAACCTGTCAGATAAAATCATTAAAATATAGAACAGCCAACTGATAGAAATTACAATAAATGTCAACAAAATAAGGGTATATTGAGCACTCAATTACAGTTCCAGGATCAGAGTATTTGTCTCTACAATACATTTAAATTATAAAAATTAATTCTTACATTTAGCAAATAAGTTGTAATTACCAGAACATGAATTATAACTAGAATTTCTTTTTTTTTTTCTGGGAACTAAAATTGAATTTGATCACAGGATGACTCAATAGTTCAATTAGCTATTAACTCCAAAATTTTATTATAATAACTGTTTATGCATATATTACACTGAGAAAGAAAATTGTGTCTTATCCTCATGGAAATGTTTTATATTATAATAAATTTGACTAATGAAACTGGGCTGAAAACAGCAGGCCATCAAAAGTTACAAAAAGAATTTTCAGACTGTTGGAAATATTTTACTAAATTTTGTGATATACTTTCTACTTATAACCCATAAGATTATTTGATACTGTAGCATTTTGAAAATATGGCTTTATCAAATGTAGGAAAAAACAAGTAGATGAGACCATTAGATCATATGAAAGGAACAACAGAAATGTGAATATATAGGCCAACACTTTCTAAAAATGGTCTATGAAATGATTTTCTAAACCTGCAAAGGGAAAAAAAAAATCTCAATTCATGTGTACATCTCAGCTTCCACTACTAAATGAAAGCTACTGATTAAGCCATATTTTTCTAAGTAAGATTCTTATAAAAATATTTTCCTATGAAAATTAAATCCTGACAGCTGTTTTTCTCCAGTTTGATGATTTTCCTTGCAGGTGCAGAGATTTCTAAAAGCTTTATTTAGGGAATAGAACTTGAGGGAAAAATTCCATGAGAGTTTTGAAATTATTCAATTTTACTAATTACAAATATTAATATTCATATGTGCTGAAATATTAAAAATAAATTACCATTTTGTCAGTGTATTCTATTCCTCCCAATAGAAACTTTTAGAGAGGAGTTTATAAATGAGTTTAAAAATATATTTATTTCCCTCACATTTGCAGTGAAATACAATAACCTGATACTGTAACTCAGCTCTCTGGAAGCAATACGTGAATCTGAATCTCTAGAACACATTCACAACTCCCTTTTTTCTTAAATGGACAGGAGACAAGAGATTTGTGCTTAAAAAGATAGAGTGGGAAACAGGCTTTACCAAAATATAACAGTTAAAATAAATTAGTGCTCCCTGTAAAGTGAAAAGATTGTAGACACATGGAGAACTGCACAAGAAGAGTTCACATCTAGTGTTAATTGTTCTATATTTCAAGTGATAATGCCTGTGGTATGTCATATGTTAATGAGGATGAATACAGAGCACATGCAAAATTGCAAGAAGAAATGTATAAGGTGATCATTTCCTTCACAGTCTGGAGAAGTTTGAATCCATCTTGCTTGAATTAGAATTCCCATACATATAAAGAAAAAGGCCATTGTGGTATTTTTTAAACTTCTTTCTGAAATCATTCAGCAGAAAGAACACTTTTATGTAAATAATACTTCTCTTTGCTGACTACAGAGGGCTCCTAAGTGACTAGCTTTACAGTCAGACGAATATGAGATCCAGGAGTTTGGACAATTCTTGTTTATTCTTTTTGAGGTCCACTACACTGTGGAACAGAGTGGCAGTGTAAAAATTGACAGTGCCTTGAAAATAAACACTGGCAATTTTGCCTTTACTGTAAAAATGCATCATTGCATTTGAGTGATTTAAAATTCAAGGACAAAGTTGCTGAATAAAGTTCAGGAGATAATTTAATTTTAATGTCAAGGAAACGACCACTTTTATTTTGAGATTTCTTAAATCAGCCTTGGTAAACTAAAAACAGGAAAAACATATTTTCTTCCATCATTTTATGACTGATTTTGAGCAATTAACTTGAGAAATTGCTGCTAAAAAATGTAAGTTCTAAACTAATGCTGGAAAGTTAACATAAGTTTATTTCTCTGTATTGTCATGCTATGTCATGAAATGCTATTTCTCTGTGATGTCAAAAGTATGAGTATTGTTTTTAATTAAAATGGAAGATAAGCCAACAAATAAATGGAATCATTTTACCTGACAAAACCACTTTTTATTTTCTGTAAAATGAAGACATCTTTCCTTTTCACAAGAGTCAGCAGCTATCAAGGTTTAAACAAAAGTTTTTTGATTATTCCTTACTAAAAATTTGTTTCTACCATACATCAATTCCCATTATCATCCCTATCATATTGGTTAAATTACACATTTCTGTATTATCTCAGTAAGTTTGAATGAATGGGATCTTTATATACCACATGTGCTCTTTGTGCTATCATCACATATCAAACACCTTTTACTGTAAGTTAATGAACAAAGCATTTTGCTTTGTTGCTGCAGTAATATCTTGCAAAACCATTCAGTTATGTGCTCACCTACATTATTAATGTGAACTTCCCTTTACATTTTATAATGTTTTTCACTTAATATAAATAAAAAAGTTTCAAAATACCATAAACATTTTCCAAGATATCTCTGCTTCAGACATCAACAGAGTAATTATAAACTAATTTCTTTTCTACAAAAATCCAGGAGAGATTTAAAAATAATTTCAATTTTGCAAAAGTTCAGTAGTATATGGCAAGAGGGCATTTAAATTGACTGCTTGGTTAAAAGCTAGCAAATAAAACCAATAAAAAAATATCAGAAACCATACGAAAAGACGAAATATTTTGTGTCCATTCTACTGAACAAATTTTCCTTCCTACACAACAGCAAATCTGATTTGAAACCACTTTTATGTTTTACTCTAATGTCACATACATAGATAATATATAAGCAAGGGTCTGGGTTAGTGCCTTAAACTGTGCTACATGGATAACTGATGGTGCAGACAGCCATGATACAAGGTCTATGTATTTCTTAAAACACTTGAGTTTAAAATTTTGTGATGAACAGATATGGTTGTATGAAAGAATTGTTGGGATTTAACAGTGACCTGGATAGCCATTATGTTTAAGAGCAAGTAGTTCAACACAAGAGAATCTCTTTATAATGTATCTTATGAAATCAAACTTGAGTAAAGACCGTCTTTAAAATATTTTTTCTCTACTAATAAAAATTGGAGTTAACTTTTAATATATTTCCATAGAAGAAACTGTTGCAGATCAATAAAATCTTTCCATATCTTTTCCATGGCATCTCTAGGCAAACATTATTCTTTCCCCTTTTTATTTTGTAAAAATCTTTACATCTAGTTCTTTTTATCACACCATATTTCCCATTATGTCCCTTCAGCTATATATTTAAGTAAGTCACAAAACCAGAACTATAGGTTTCTGCAATCTTATGTCATGTCACCTGGGGCAGAAGATAGTCTCCTCTTGCTCCAGTGAGTCAGAGTCATTGACCAACACCTGTCAGTATTTCTGAAGGATACTCAGAGTCCCTGAGAAATCAAACCTACTTTGACCACTTAAAGAGTTTGGTCTGTGTTTATAAAATGTGATGTTAATTTTATTTCTGCTAATTTGATCTGATTATTGGAACTTCCAAACATAGCTGTAAGTACTGAACGTGATTTTCTGCAGTGTAAGCTCTTGTGCACTGGCAAGGTGCTTGTTCCTTCTTGACTCCAAAAAGATAGGTGCAAACACTTATAAATGTAAAGAAATAAACAAGAAAACATAGTAGAGAAATTATAAAATCTTGTATTCTTTCTGATGATGAAAACCATGAGATGGTACAATATTAGGCAAAACGCTATTGTATAGAGGTTTATCCATGGAGAGGTTCTTCAGCTATAGGGTCTTGCTCCTGGTTCAGAATCTTCTGTAACAGCAATCAATCAGTCCTAGAATGAGAACTCATCTTTGAAGAAAACACATTTTAATATTACCTCACTATGAAAATTACAGTTTCTGAGGAGATTCATATAAGTTTTCAAGTAGACAAGACAATACTCTATGTGTTTATGGTTAAATACATATTTCTCTCTAGGTACATTGAGTGATTGCGCAATAACTATGCCTGCATTATAAAATATAATATTGATTAGGTACACTGAGATTAAGTAGTAGTCACCTGGTATCCATCATGCAGAGATGTAAACCTGGATTACCCATTATGTGCATCACTAACTCAATGTAAAATAGTCTTTCTATAAATTCTGAATAGGGAGAATGGTTTTGGTATCTAAGAAAGTATAAGAAATATTTTTCCCCTAGCTAAACATTTGCAAGATGTTTCCTGTAAGGATCATCTAGTTTCTTCTAAGAGGTAAATCTAAACTGTAATTAATTTATTTAACTAGGTGTAAATCAACTTCTCAGATAATGCCTGTTGCTACAATCTTTTAGCAACACAGTGCTAGAATGTATTATAATTGTGATAGCATGAGGAGTCACTTTTGTAGTTTTTAATAAGGGAAATAACTGGGAAAGAAAAAAAACCAAAATCAAAACCTGTACCACCACTCAGAGCTTGCATCAGTTCACTAAAAAATATAATGCAGTATTGTTATTGCACTTATATACATAATTAAACTCAGTAAGTGGAAAAAAATGAAAAGAAAAATCGTTTAAGCAATATTAATGGAATTTCTAAAAGTGAAGCCAAACAGACCAAAAATAAAGGAAGGAAAAAGCATAAACAATATGTTATTCACATCAGAGAGAAATAAATCGCCACTATGAATACAGAATAAAGAACAAGAGGTCAAGTAAAAAAAAATGTAGCATCAATAAGATAGAAAAAAAAAGAGCAAAGTAAATGCCAAATGATCCTGCAGAGAAGACTCCAATAATGTCTAGTAAAACATAATACTTTTGCAAAGCAACAAGTCCAGACAAAGTTTCTGTCCACAAAAGATATGAATTGCATATGAGATCACTGCTTTTATTTGGGGCCCTGGCAGTGAAAAAAATCAAACAGCAGGAGAGGGAAGGGGACGGAGGGGACAGAGGCCCTCTTTACTTGTCATCTCTTGTTGCTGAGTTTTCAAGCCTGGCAATCTCAACTCCTGGGTCTAGGAACTGTCAAGGATCATAGCCATCACTGGTAAGCCAACATCATTTCCATGGTATTGTATACTGATAATAAAAATCAGTATGTTTTTCATAAGGAATAATTGTTTGCATATGTAATTATAATGCTTAATAATAATTAAGAAGTAAGCGCCAGAAATGTGTATTGAAAATTTGAAAAAAATATGTTTTTCTGTCTTTAATATGTTTACACCGAATTTCCAGTTTCCTAAGTATAGATATATCTCTACATTCATTAGCAACATAGATCAAGTCCTGCAAGTGTTCTTCAAGGTAGATAATACAATTCAAAAATCATTCTTAAAATAAACCATAGACCCAGAAAAAATTGAGAACTTACCATAAGTTTCAAAAAACCTTCTCTGTCAGGAGGATTTAAAACAACTCCTTTTTGGCCAGAATTACATGAATATAGAATGATTAAGATCATAACAATGGATGTTTACCACATTTCACATTATTAACTGCTTAATTATTCTAAATTACAGAAGGTTAACAATAGTGAAACACAAATTCTCAAGTAGGAGAAGTCAGATGAAGATGTAATGCAGAAAAAAAAATCAAATCAGAACGAAAAGTGAAATTCCCCCACAAAAGTTTAAAATTATTTTAAGATGATTTATGTTAAATTAGTACATTGTCAGAGACCGTTTGTTGAAATGGCAGATGTCATGGTTGCTATCTCTTTATTACTGAAATAGATACATAACTTGTACAGAGATAACTTGAATGTGCCATTTTTTTATTGACAAGGCCATCAGTGTTTAAAGCACAGAGCTTATCTCACAATATATCAAATAACCATTCATTGTAGCATGTAGTCATATCTCAGTAAAAAAGTGTGATGCCCTATATCCATCCATTTAAAAATCAGACATTAAATAAGTTTCAAATATTTTCCTGTGCATGGGATCTTTTTCAATAAGAAAAAACCATGTCACACAACTCACCCTTTTATCTTCAAATCATTCTTCATGATAATTTTCTACTTGCACATTTCTAAAGCAGATGGCAGATTACAACATCCAGGGCTGTTCTTGCATGATAATTTCCTTCTGTAGAACTTTGATAACAAAAGCCACTTGTTCACAATTGTAAACATTGCAGAACTCAATTTTTGGAGATTATGTTGTAACTATTAAATTATGACATATTACTTAAGAAAGAAGAATGGAACATATTTCTAGCACAAATAGTGAATTTTAAATTTACAGCTTTATTTAAAATACAGGATGTTTGAGAAAGGGAAATTTCTAAGGGGAGTACACAGTTTCTAACAGTTTATGATAAATTTTATTAATGTTCAACTTGAAAATTTTGTTTTCTAGATTTTTGTTAAATCTGTTAGTGCTGTACAGCTATTCTGGAATAACTGCAACATTTAAAACTGATTATTTGTTTACTATTTTTGAAAGAGAGAACAGCCTTTTCAGTACCTTTCCTTCATTGATTTGGTTGATATATTTTAGAATAGTTAAGATACCCTTTTAATGTAAAACAATATTGTTTTCTGTTAGATATTAAGCAGCAACAGTTGTATTTTTCACCTGTACTGCTGCAGTCAAAATTATACATCGAGAAAAATGGAATTCATGCCTAGAACAAGGTAAGTATTGTTTGCCTAATTTAATTCTGAGTTACAAAATTGAAATGGAACAAAGAGTGACTATTAGTGCAGTTACAAAAACATTTAGGCTTTAAACCGATACAGGAAAAGCTTTTTTATAATAAAACAATAAAAAAGTGTTAAACGAAAGTCCTTATTGCACCTGCCCCTCTTCCACAGGGTTGTGCTCATTCTCTGTGATGGTCCCTGGGTCTTCAGGTTCACAGTGGTGATTTCCACTGAGCAAAGGGTACTGAAGCCCCACCATTAATCACCTCCATCCTTCCCTCTTTGCTGAGAAGTGGTCAACAATGTGGATAGAGCACAACAATCATTCCCAAAGTCCTGCAGTCTCTTTGGGATCATTTTTCAGTCTTTTCTTTCTGCAGTCTGTTTCATCCTTCTCTGGTTGTCTCAATGACCCATACAGATACTCACTCCTACCCCCACTCCCCTACATACCCTCCCTGCCCTCAGTGTGGAAGAGAATCAAGAAAACAACAACAACAAAAAAAAGCCTTATGGGTTGAGACAAAAACAGTTTTATAATTGAAACAAACTACAATATAATAATGATGGTAATGAAAAGGAGAGAGAGAACCAGTGCCCAAGGGAAGTGATGCACAGTGCAATCGTTCACCACCAGCTGACTGATGCCATGCCTGCTCCAAAGCAGTAAAGTGTCTCCTGGCCAAATTCCCCCAGTTTATGTGCTGAACATGACATTCTGTGGTATAGAATATTCCTTTGTCCAGGCTGGGTCAGCTGTCCTGGCTGTGTTCCTTCATGGCTTCTTATGCTCGCTGGCAGAGCATGGGAAACTGAAAAGTCCTTGATTTAGGGTCAACACTACTCAAACCCACCTAAACCAGTGTGTTTTATTCTCATACTAAACCCAAACCACAACACTGTACCAGCTACTAAGAAGGAATTTAGCTCTACCTCAGCCAAAACCAGGACATCATCACTGTAGGGGGTTTGTCTGCCCTCAAATCCCTACTGAAAAGTCCCTGGACCTGGCCCAGCTCCCTCACAGCCACATTTCTGCCCCTATTTCCCTTGTTGGACAAGCTTTCTAGTTGATCTTCAGCCTGGCCTCATGCCCAAAGCCCTCTCCAGCCATTCTGGGGCTGTGTGACTCTGGTTCCCTCCGAGGCCTGATCCCAACAACCTCCCTAATGCCCTGTCCTGACCTCAGAGGCACCTGATGATGTCCTGGGCTGTGGTACCCTGTAACAACAGACTGCTGTTTGTTAAATAGTGACAGCTGTGGTGTGTCATTAACCTTATTCACAGATTTGAAGCCAGAGCATAACAAATCATAATCAACAGATAAATAAAAAAATACTAAAACTAGTTTAAATAAAAAAAGAAAAAAAACCCAAACAAAAAAAACACCAGAAAAGCCCTGCTGCATTTAAAATATCTAGTATTTACTTATATTTGAAACTGGATTATTTAAATAATATAAACACATTTTTGATGCCTTAGAGAAATATGGCTATGATACCATTGCCATAGGTTAATATTTTATGTATTCATGATTCTTATATACACTATATCTCTTTGATTTCTTTCCAATTGAATCTCTAATAATTTTAAGAGGAAATAAAAGCCTACAATTTTTCTTCAGCCAGAATATCTTCCACATTTCCAGTGCAAGTGCACATTACAAGTCACTAATCCTCATTATTGCATTACTTCTCCTTAGTGAGCNTTGATGCCTTAGAGAAATATGGCTATGATACCATTGCCGTGGGTTAATATTTTATGTATTCATGATTCTTATATATACTATATATCTTTGATTTCTTTCCAATTGAATCTCTAATAATTTTAAGAGGAAATAAAAGCCTACAATTTTTCTTCAGCCAGAATATCTTCCACATTTCCAGTGCAAGTGCACATTACAAGTCACTAATCCTCATTATTGCATTACTTCTCCTTAGTGAGCATAATACTACTGCATTAGCTAAGTTTTCTTGAACTAAAGGTCTGTTTCACTCAGGTTATCCTAAAAGACCACATTTAAAAACACCCCTTTCTCCTTCCCAGGCTCAGCTTCTTCTTCCCCCTCAGCTGCAGAGTGAGACAGAGAGTGGGGCTTATGAGTGTATTTTTCTCCTGCTGCTCAGGAAAAGGAGTCCTCCCGCTACTACAACATGGGGTCCCTTCCACAGGAGACAGTTCTCCACAAACCACTCCATTGTCAGTACAAGGCACAAACTGCTGCAGCATGGGTCACTCTTCCATGGGCTGCAATCCTTCAGGCACAGCCTGCTCCAAAGTGGGTCCCCCACAAGGTCACAAGTCCTACCAGGCAACCTGCTCCAGTGTGGGCTCCTCTCTGTATGGGTCCGCAGGCCTCTGGCAGTAATCTGCTCCAGCACAGCTTTCTCATGGGTTAATATCCCTCTTTTGATCACCACTCAGTGGTGGATCTCTACATCCTGTGGATCTCCATGGACCTCAGGGGCACAGCTGCCTCACCATGGGCTGCATCATTAATTGCAGAGGAAACTCAGCTCAGGTGCTTGTAGGATCTTCCCCTCCTTCTTCACTGACCTTGATGTCTACAGGGTTGTTCCTCTGACGTATTCTCACCTCATTTTTCTCTGACCATAATTACATCTGCATGACAAGGTTTTTCTTTTTTTTTCTCTTGAATACGTTATCATAGAGGTGTTACCACCAGTGACTAGTCCATCTTGGGGGCACCTGACATTGGCTTTGCTGGACATGGGGAAGCTTCTGGCAGCTTGCCACAAAAGCCACCCCTGTAGCCCCCTGCTACCAAAGCCTGGCCATGCAAACACAATATATCCATCTGTTTGACCAAGGGAAGACAGTAGATGTGATGGATTTGGATTATAGCAAAGATTTCGTTCTTCACATGAGATTAGTATGAGAGAGTATTTAGGGGTTAATGTAATTTAACTTCTGCTGTGAAGTTAAATGTGAGTTTTGATAAAATAGAATATATATGTATAGCTGATTTTATTTTAAGAGTCTGAGACAAATATTGTCTCATGGCTAACAGGTTAATCCCAATAAGAAAACCATCTGGCAGGCAAGTCAGAAAAGAAAGCATATAGATCAATCTTCACCCAGAAAAGATAATGGAACAAATCCTAATATAAGCAAACAGAACAATAACTCGTATTTAATGAAATAACTTTTCCATTTTTTGACAATTTAAAATATTTTTTTAAATTCTATGTATAATTAATCTATGCCTAAAATACATATAACCATATATAAAACAAAATATATTTAATTGTATAATGAAACTGTATATGGAAATGCAGCCTATGTAGTAATACTCATGCTTAGTGTTGCAAAAAAAAACCCAAAAAACAACAAGATGATACAACCAAACTGACTCACAGACAAGAATATCTAACTGGGTGACATCTTCTCTCTATAGAGGATGTCAAGATATTCTGTAATCCCCAAAGAGTTTTGCAAGTTACCCCAAACTTTTATGTTTATCAGGGAATATTAGGCAAAAGTTTTGTGACTATCAACGGATAATAGATAGACAGATTATGACAGGTAGCTCAGAATACATTTCCATACATTCTTGAAAATAACTGAAATCTCCATTCATCTAGATTCAAAGCAAACTTTGAGACATCTAACTACGTACATCTAGGTCTGACTGGGATGGAGTTAATTTTCTTCCCAGCAGCCCAGAAGGAGCTGTGTTTTAGATACAGATTTTTGACTAAAACTCTGATGATAACCCGTCAATGTTGTGGCTATTGCTGGACTTTTCTTTCATGGCATCAAGCTTTTCATTCTGATGCTACTGTGAGAAACAGTGAGGATGTGGGCAAGAGGTTGGCAGTTAACCTAATAGTGAAAGTAGACAAACAATGACAAAAAAATTGTTTCATAGCACGGAACACAATTTTCAGCAATAAAATTGGTAGAATATTATTTACAAAGCAGCTGTTGCTCAGAGACTTTCTGGGCATTGACCTCCTTGTGGGGAGAGGTGAGCAGCTACATTTAAATTACTTACTTTTGAGGAATGTTGTTTTAGCTTTGTTTTAGGTTTTTGGGGTTTTTTTTTCTTTTTTCTCTTTTCCCTTACTTATTAAATGTCCTCTAGCAGTGAAATTTCAGGTTTTGCTCCTCTGCTGGGGAGGACAGGGAGTGAGTGTCTGTGTGAGTGGAGTGCCCAGTTTTTGGCGGGGGTCAAGCCACCAAATTTTTATTCAGAAGCCAAGATGGATCTTGGGATATTTTAGGTAGTTACAGATTTGGTTGTGATACACTAGTCTTCATTCATAGTAGTTGTAACAGTTTAGCAGGTAGTTGGCAGGTATCCGCTTGCTGTTGCTTGTCACAATATTGACTTGATAGCTTTTGATTCTGTTTCCTTTGTTCCTTCAACTGCACTGTGGTGTGCTCTGCTGCCATCTCAGTACTCCAGGAAAGAAATTGTGGAGATTTAACTCAGGAGTTTCTTTTTCCCTCCAGGAGTCAGGTAACGGGGGTTATAACAATGACACTTCTCCCTTCTCCATCATAGTTGAGACAGCCACTGCGCTCAGAGTGCTGCGATAAAAACCTCAGGGGGCTTTAAGTATCAGCACCATGTTATTTAGCAGTCTTTCATACCTTTTCTATATAGCAATCCCATGGGCAGCTCCACACAGCTCTAGCTCTTTCTCTCCTTCTTCAGTCCCAGCTCTCTGCTTCCTGTCCCCAACACAGCCACCTAACCCTGCCTGTCCCTCACACAGCCTCCTGTCCCTTCCTCCTCCCAGCACAGCCAGCAGACTCCAACTGACTCTCTACCAACTAACTCACTCTATTATCACACCCAGCTGTGAGGGCAAGGCTGTTCCCACTCTTTGGTAATTAACACAGCTGCAATATATTGGAGGCAGGATTGCCTTTAGCACTATCTCTGTCTTACCATACTTCTCCTCCTCTGGGATTTGTGTTTCTTGCCTTTTTCGCAATCACCCTTCAGTTCTTGAATCTTCCTGGGTAGCTAGAATGCTTGTATTGATGTGTTCTATGAGTTTGGTTTTGTGTTTGGCCAACTACTTGATAATGCTACACAGGGATGTGCCCGGGAATGACCAGGGGTGCAAGGTGTGAGGAGGACTTGAGAGAAGTGCTTATAGTGTTTTTCCCGCCTGATGGTCTAGGGCTTCATGGCAAAACCAGTGTGATAATCTGTTGAAGTGGCAAACTATATGAAGAAAGGATGGCTTACCCACCCCAAAGAGATGGAAATTCCAGCGCTGTATTAGAACGCATGCTACACCTACTGAACCTGTGTTCTGCACCCTTAACTGGGCAAGAGGGTCTCGGGATCTAAGGCCATACAAATGAACATTGTGGTCAAACCACTCAAGCCTCAACTACAAATCTCCTGTACTCAAGAAGAAACAGTGGAAAAAGAGGTTAACTTGTTTAGCAAGGGGGGATTACCTTCTTCCTGTGAGGGAGAATGAAGAATCAGAGAAGACAGCATTCTCTACAGCTGAAGTAAAAAAAAAAAAAAATCATTAAAGTATGTGTATATGCACCTTTGCTTTTCATCAGTTGGTTACTGAGAAGATATTATATTTTTCTCTTCCAGCAACTCATTATCAGAACTCCAAAAGAACAGATCAGGGATATATGAAAGTGGCAGTGGAAGAACTCCAGAAATCCTTACTTCATTTTTATTTGGCTTTACTTGTTTTAATATTGGAAAATAGGTCATAATTTTAATACAGGAAAAAACATTTATTGTTTCTTAAAATATATTACTTATAACAAGTAAACAAGTAGAATTCCTTACCATGTGATAGTCAAGTTCAAAATACTTTAACTCCAGACATTAAATTTCAACTATTAAATCAATATTAACTTTCAAATAAATTCCTTCTGGATGTCAGAAGCAAAATTATCAGTTATTATCAAAATTATCAAAATTATCACAATGCTCATACACAGAAAGGACACCAATAACTCCATTCTTTCTGAAAATCCAGTTTATTTTCTATAATCTAATTAACAATATAATCAGGCATAATGCAAAATTAACAATTAAAACTAAAGACTTATTTTTCACTTAACTGAATTGTACAGTCCTCAATTAAAGAAGAAACAGATTAAGTTTTTGTATATGAGTTTTTTGGCATTTTGGTTTGGTTTGCCTCTTTTGCCGAGTCTATTTTGAACTGCCTACAACCTCAGTAGCTAAACACTGTTGAGTAGATTAGTCTTATTTCTGAGAATTGTGGTATTTGCTGTAACTGTTGACTGTAGATTACCTTCAAGTCTTCACTTCTAGTCTTCCTAGTCAGGCATATTGATCTTTTCAGTGAAGCTAAGGCTTCATGTTCTTGTGAAATATCAGATCAGTCGAGACTACCTATCATTCCTCAGTGCTGCTTCTATGGCTTTCTTTCAAACACGCTCCCAACACGCAGTCACAGAACACCTATGAGGGTGCTATTATCCTGTCTCAGTCATGCTGAGAAGTACTATCCTCCAAGAGTCTCACCTCTATTAGCAGTTATAGTAACAAGATCTGAATGACACAATTCTAAAAGTTAAAGCCTGGGAATGATAGTTCTGAGGATAAGTGGGTGTTTCTGCCAGAGTTTTGGGCTAGGGATGTAACTTTAGTTTATATCAAGGAAGACCAAGAAATAAATGGGTCTAACAGCCCACTGAGATTTTTGTAATTTTATACAGTCTGCAGTTTCATGTGACATAGTTTCTGAATTTCAAAATATCCTACAAATTTCATATGTCTCAGTGAATTTAACTGCTGTTGTTGAAAGGCTTAAGATGCTAATGCATAAGCATCTGATTATCTTCCTCTTGCCCCTTTACTTCTCATTGCCATGCTCAAAAATGTGGGCACAGTGTGTGTCATCTTCTGTTGCTTATAAAAGAACTGAGAACATTTGAAGAAGACTGTAAACTTGCTAATTCAATTAGCAACTGATGTATTTCAATGTTGTATTGTGGGAGAGATTGTGACTAGAATATTCTGCAGTCCAATCAAAGTAGTTCATTCTTGCTAAATGGCAGAAATTGGTGTTTGCCATTTTGCTTGTAGTAGTAAAT
>VZDJ01007754.1:8536726-8727244 GCA_008694505.1 Cyanoderma ruficeps
TGTCTGTTTGTGAGGGGTTTTGTGGGTGTTTTGGTTTAAGTTTTTTAGTCCTTTTTATTGTTTTGCTTTGGGGTTTTGGGTTTTTGTTTGTATGGAGGCTTTTTGTTTGTATGGGGTCTTTTGTGTGGCTTTTTGTTTTTGTTTCATTTTGGCTTTTTTGGGGGCTGGTTCCACTTTTCAACCCAGTTTATCCTGCTCCAGAACTAGTGTCAAAGTGGGCAAGAAATTAGGGGGGAATGTGGGTGGGGCATCAGACCTAAAATTGGTCACTAGTGGTAGATTGAAAAGCAGCGGCACTGTCCTCTGAGGTGGCTGAATATCAGTCTGCTGATGAAAGGTGGTGAATGATTGCCTTTGTATCACCTGTTATTTTCCTCTATCCTTCACTTTCTAAACTGTCTCTGTGTTGACCCATGATTTTTCAGGTTTTGCTTTACTTCTCTTTTCCATCCTGCTTAAGAGGAGAGAGTGAGAGACACTGTGTGGCTGTTTAGATATTGGATGGGGTCAACTCATCATGTCAGTTAGGAAAATTGTCAAAATTGTTATTGATAACATTAGCCTTTGAAATTTTTTGTTGTTGTTGTGGATTTGGTCACAGAAATATGTAACTGATTGGAATTTTTTATTTAGTATAATTCTTGCTATGTTATAATATCTGCAATTTATAGTAATCAAATTTTTTTAGAAAAATCAAGCTCATTAGTGTCTTGATTGTAATAGAAGCACAAACTAGTAATTTTTTGAGAATTCCATAAGCAAGAAGCTTACAGCCAAACACCATCATTAACTTTGGATGTCTTATGTTTCAACCCTGTTTTTATTTTCCTGTTTGTTATAAAAATTCCCTTTGTTATTTTATTAATCTAAATATTACTAGATGCTGACTTAACTATTTGCTTACGAAATTGAGGTTTATAAGTTAAAGATCAGTTCTTCCATTCAGTTTGCACTCCACTTACCTTATTTTGAAATACAGCAAAATTTGTTGATCAACTGAACAAAATATGTGGAATCAATTTAAATAAAGGTGATCAAAATAGCAATATCAAGGTTTGAGAAAACTGAAAATGTGTATTTTTCTGTCAGTATTAGCAAACTAGCTGGTAGCGAGGTTAGGGGATTTTTGTTACTGTTATTTCATTTATCTGCGTATCATAATTGGCTGCAGATTTTTCATTTCTTTAGGATCTCTTACATGAGAAGAAACATTTTCTATAAAACGTTTTTTCTGTGAAATTAATGCATTTCTTCAGTAATTAGATATGCCAAGTATAAAAAAGAACAGAAGAAAAGGGAAAAAAAATCCACAAACAAACATAATGCTAGAATGTATCTGTTCTGTGTCAGAAACAAGACCTGGCAGGGTAAATCCTAAACAAAGCAGAGCACGGCTCATATATACATTGTCTCCTGTGCAGAGTCTGAGCTCTTGTATTCAGCCCGTGCATAGAAATGAAGCAACACAGCTGGAGCCACTGCCTGGAAATAGCCTGTTATCAGAAAACTGGCATAAGTGATGGAATGTCACAAGCAAGGAGCATGTGTTTTTCATTTTAATGACAATGACTTGTGTAGTAAGAGCATCTGGTGCCTGAGAATACGGTTTTGCATATGTGTCAGTCAGTGCTTAGGGTTTTTTTGCTCGGTCAGGTAATTTAGTACACCATTAATATGGACTAGATTTCACTAGGGAGCATTTTTAAAGGATTTCAGGAGTCAGAAAAGGATCTCCTACAAATTTAATTCTCAGTGTTGAAATTACAGTTATAGAAACACAGAATATCCTCAGTTGGAAGGGACTCACTAGAATCATCAAAGTCCTGGCCTTGCACAGGACTGACCCAAGAGTCACACCATGTACCTGAGAACATTTTCCAAAGGCTTCTTGAACTGTCAGGCTGGTACTGTGACTACTTCCCTGAGGAGCCTGTTCCAGTGCCCAGCCAGCCTCCGGGTGCAAAACCTTTTCGTAATATCTAACTTAACTTTATCTGACTCAGCTGCATGTTGTTTGCTTGAGTCCTGTCACATGTCAGGAGAGAGGAGACCAGTGTCTGTGTCGCCTTTTCCCCTCATGAGGACGTTGGAGGCTGCAAAGAGGTCTTCCTTCAGTCTCCTCCAGGCAAACAAGGTAAGTGACCTCAGCTGTTCTTCCTATAGCTTCCCCTCTAGGCTACACTATTTTATATACTTACAGTCAGTCCCCTGCTGCAATTAAGGTTGGGTAAACTGACAGTACCTTTCCAGATTTTAAAAGGATGTCAAGGTGTCCTAGGGTGACTATGGTGCCTGTATCCCCAATCATCTGTTTTGTGTGTGCTGTGTGTTCTGTACCTTTAAGACTGGTTCTGAGAGTAAGCAGGGAAAGAAGCAGCGTGCAGTTTGTTTTGAAAAAACAGTGTTCCCTCCTCTGCATCTGCTCTTCATCATTGGGTGTTCATCAGATGCACAGATAGAGGTGAGAGAGAGGTTTTTTTTCCTTTTAGTTAGTCTAGCTAGCTGAGGCAAAGAAGCTTCATGGACTGTTGTTTTGTTTTTTTTTTTTCCTTTTTCTTGGGACTGTTTAAATCTGCTCTGGACTGAAAAACCTAGAGGAGCACCAGGAGCTGCACCTCTGGCCCACCCGGGCCTGGACCTCGGCATTTTCCAGCGCCAAAGGGACTGGGACTGATAAAAGACTGAAAGAGCTGAGCTGGATCACGGCAAGGACTTCTCTCAGTTTTGCCATCTCTCTTCAGACCAGCGAGAGGTTTCATTGTTTCATATTATTCGTTCCTTATGCTTGTGGGCAGTTTGTTTGTTAAATAAATAGTTTTTTACACTTTTGTCCGAGGAAGTTCTTTTCCCAGACTGACTGGGGGGAGGGGCAATTTAGGTTTTGCTCTCCAGAGGAACCCCATTCGGAGGTTTCCTTCCAAATTTGTCCTAAACCAGGACACAAGAAAACATATTTCTTGCCTGTTAAAACTGCACTTTTAAAAGCTGTAGATTACTTATTTATCCTAGTGTTATACTCAGCTCCTTTACCTAACCAGTGAAAACTACTGTTCGCCTTGATTCCTGTCAAAGAGATTGGTCTGCTTGGCAAAGAAAGAACTCAAAGAGACATATAAATTTTGGTCTAAACAAAGAAAACCTCCCAGTAATTATTTGACTAAAGGGAACATTGCAATACTGTTACCTCTGACAAGTTTCATCAAACTTTAAGCAAGGAAACAAAGCAACTGTTTATATATATTGGTGACCACTAGTTTATATGATTGAACATTTATTCCTACCAAGAGCAATATGAAGGAGCACAGGGGAGGAATGGCAGGTGGAAGAGCAACACCCTTGTCAGAAATACAAGCTGCAGGTCTGACCCTCCCAGAGCTATTCCTGGGGACCTTTATCCCCATGGGCCCAGGGGGGACAACCATCACCCTGAGTAGGCGGGGGAGGCTCTTCAGGTCCCCTTCAAGGCTGGCGGAGGTTTACTTATTTACAATGTTTAGGTGAGGAAGCAGAGGCAGGGAAGTGAGAATCAAATGGGAGTTGGGAGAAATCAATGTGGGAAAGTAGAGGGACAAGGAGTCCTTGTGTGTTGGCCCAGAAGTTGGGTTAAGTGATCCTTGTGGATCCAAATCAGGATATTCTTTGATTCTATGATAAGAAGTATAAAAAGGACCAGTCTATTAGAAGTCTTTGGTTGTTTATTCTCAGTATTACACATATACTTGTATACTTCTATTTTTTTTTTCATTTCTGAGGACTTTGATGTATTCACAAATCATGCTAAATGAAGACGGACACTCCCTCTGTTCCATCTTGAATTCATCTGAGGAAAGGTGGAGAGAGATGTTTTACAAGAGCATTTAGTGACAGGACAAGGCAAATGGCTTTAAAATGGAAGAGTAGGTTTAGATTAGGTATTAGGAAGAAGTTATTTGCTGTGAGGGTAGTGATGCACTGGTACAGGTTGCCCAGAGAAGCTGTGGCCACCCCATCTCTGGCATTGTTCAAGGGACAATGACGACCTGGTCTAGTGAAAGGTGTCCCTGCTGATGGCAAGAGACTTGGAATTACATGATCTTTAAGGTCCCTTCCAACTCAAGCCATTTTATTGCAACATATTCTTAGTTTTCATGTGACAATCATACCTAAGATAATCTAACCAGATGTATTTATTTAAACACCAAAATATTATTCTTCAATAACACTGTGTGCAGCAGAAAAAGAGAAAGGTAGTATTTCCTCAACTATATAAGCAGCTGTTCTTAGAAACACCATTAGTTTTATTTTCATCAGTTGCTGCCTGAAGGATCTGAAATACAGATCAATATTTATAAAATTGTTGCCAGTTTGTGGAGGAGAGACTGTAAGTATTAAATTTGCTGTTAAAACCCTTAATTCTTAAAAAAATGCTGTACTCACTTTTTCTTTCCCATTTTTTTTCTAAAAATTAATTTTATTTACAGAAAAATACTGAAAAACCACCCACATAATTTATGTTTTGAATTGTATAAAAGCATCTCTTTCTCAAGAGACATCAGGGTAATGACTAGATACTGTTTTCTTGATGGAAGAAATGGATGTGGCTAAATGTATTGTATCATTCATTGAATAATTTAGCTTAAAAACTACTTTTGTTGGTGTGACTAACCTCATAACTTACGACTGCAATCTTTGTTAAGGAGTGGACAAATTAATTCTACACATCAATGGAGGGTTTTTTCCAGGTACTGCAGTGGCTTAAAACATTTTCTGTGTGGTCAAAATAAAAGATCCTGAATTACTGAATATTTATGTTTATGCCCTTATAAATCCAACCATAAATCAAGCCAGACAACAATAGATACTTGAAAAACAAAGCAAGGAAACAAACATAACAATTATTTTATAGTTCACATGTGTATTTTTCACATGCTCCTAGGAGGAGGGATAAAAGCAGTGCAGAAACAGAGGAGCTAAGATTAAAGAACTGGTCCTGTGATTTTCTACGGTTTAGTCTATATCCTGTCTAACTCTGTTTGAGAGTTCTACACATATCACTGAATTTTTTTTCATTCCTAATATACACTACTAATCCCTGTTAAATTTTGTTTAGATTTCCCTTGTAAATTCAAACTCTTCATGTCATCGTTTAATCCCAGTTGGCAACTAAACACCACAGAGCTGCTCATTCACTCCCCTTCAGCAGGACAAAGGGAAGAGAATTGGAAGTAAAAAGTGAGAAAACTTGTGGGTTGAGCTAAGAACAATTTGTTAATTGAAACAAGTGAAAATAAAATTTACTAAAATTTAAAATATTGTAATGAAAAGGAAAATAAGAGACAAAGAGATAAAAAACGAGAAAGACAAGTGATTCCCAGCCAGCCCCCCAACTAACCATCCCCTTAGTTTACTGCAGACTACGATGCCATATGGTGTGGAATATCCCTTTGGCTGGTTAGGGTCAGCTGTCCCTTCTGTGTCATCTCACAACTTTTTGAGCACTCCCAGCCTCCTTGCTGCTGGGATCATGTGAGGAGTGGAAAGCGTGGTGCAAGTGCTGTTCAGCAATAACAAAAACAACTTTGTGTTTTCAACACTGTTTTCAGCACACATCCAAAACTTAGCCCTGTAGTAGCTACTGTGACAAAAATTAATTCTACCCGAGAACAACTTGTCTCCCCTTTTGTGCCAGTTTTGAAGGAAATTCAGAGATAGGAATTAATTCCTGAGATTCTTTAGGAAGCCTGTAGCTTCAAAAGAGAAAGCCTTTTCAACAAGGACACACAGTTTGTTTCTCGCTCATATAAAAGAAGAGTTTAAGGATTTTCTCTTTTTTCATCTTTAGCCTGGCAGGGGAAAGTGAATGAAAAAAATGGAAAAAAACCACTGAAGATAGAAGATGAGGCTGCAAGAACATAGCTTAATTTCTGTCTCCACATACACCCCAATCTTTTACATGAAAAATGTCATTGTTCTTCATAGCAGGGAGTAGCAGGTGGGAGAATCAGTGGAATATGTACAATGAGAAGAACCTTTCAAATTTCACCTCTTCTAGATCTTGTGAAGACAGTTGCAGTTGCCAGGCACTCAAAGACTTCACCTGTCTCTGTTCTACTCTTTAAGAAGTATTTTAGGCAAGTTCACAGTAGGGAAGTAGCATGTCTTTCTGCACTGCTTATGTTACTGTGTCTGCCATCAAATTCATCTTTAACTTTAGGGTAAGCTCTTGGACTCTTAATAATATTGATTTTAATAATTTTCCCTTTTTAATGACTAACAGTAAATAACCAATCTAGATGTTAGATTAATGTAGGAAATTTCACATTAACTTACATCAATTCAAACTTTTTGAAAACTGCTGTGGCAGCTAGCATGGCAGGAAACTTTGGGAATGCTCTGTTTAGATTAATCTCATATTTATTTGATTGCTTGGGGTTTTTGTAGACACTGAGTGCATTATACTAAAACTGCTTCCTTCTATATGACCAGCCAAGCTATGTATCAGAGTTGTAATGGAGAAAATTTTATGGTACATGCACAGATATAAGTAGGAAATTATTTGATTTATTTTGTTGATAACAAACTATATATAGTATAACAAGGAAATGGAATCGCTGTGCTTAAAACCAGTGGAGAGGGAATAAAGTGTCATTTCCTACAGCACACTCTATTACTAAAGGACAGGAGATAAATATTATCTTGCAAATCAATTCAGAAACAAGTAATCTGAAAGGATTCGGAGTTGAAAACCTAACACAGTAAGTGCTTGAAGTTTACTTCCTAGTTTAATGCTCGCAAGATGATGCAGACGATGGAATTCATAAAATTCTAAAAGTCAAAATATGTTATCAATAACATTTATCTTGTATAGCACTGGCTAATGCATTAATTGCTGAGTGCAGGTCATGTTTAGATGTATCAGTCAGAAACAGAAAATGGAGCTCCTCATAAAACTAAGAAACATCTCAAAGTCTAGGAATAATACACTGTCTTTCCGGCTCAATTTTAGAAGGACAAGAAAAATTACTGATTAGAATTTCAGAAACAAAAGTAAGACAGCAGAAACCGCATCTTTAGAAAAGAGAGCATAAATAATTGCAATCTACTAAATGTACATAAATTTACACTAAAAAAAAAACCCCATACGCTCTCAGTGCCAGATAAGGTGATGTTTTAAAATTAGAGAAAACAAGCTGCAGGTAAAGAGATGACAAGGTTAAGAGCTTTTTCAGGAAAAAAAACCAAACAACAGCTTTCTTTTCTTTCTGCAAATGGTTGATGAGTAAGAGTGGGTTTGAATCCTGAACATAGCTTAAGAATAACCGAAAAACAACTAATAAACTATGAAAAAGAGAAACTGAACATCCAAATAGTCCTTCAGGAGTGTGATAAATAGTCTAGCAAGCAATATATGCAAGATTCAGCTTTTCCATGAGGTCCTGTTTCTTTATTCAGAGAATAAGCAACCCAAATTGAATGAATTTTTCTTGATTGGAACTGCATTTTCTGTGCATTCATATTAAATTTTCACAACCAACAAATAAAAGCCCCTTCATTGTTGCTATGATTCTCTTTTTTCATTTTTATTTTATTGGTTTCTAATGAAAGAGATGATTGCAAAAGACTAGGCTCTTGAGTTTTGGGGAGACCAAGGAGGGCCTAGGGACCTGGTAGTGCTAGAGCTCTTTATATTAGATATTGTTTTTCTCTTCAGTGTATCAAAAGACATTTTGTAATAGTGGTACTGCCTAATTATGAAGAAATTTAATTAAACTCAGTATTCAGATACTTAGATGACACATCTTTTGTACGAAATATCTTTTCTATGTCTACAACCAAAATTTTACATCTATTGTTTTAAATACAAAACTGAAAAAAACACCCCCAAGAGACTGTGTCTCCATCAGAATGTATATACACATCTATAATTTTTTTTGCTAAATATCTGTCTCTGTAGTCTGAAATCTTTATTATTTATTCTGCTGGTTCCCCCACCCACACACTCTTGTTAACAATTTAACTCATTTAATAATAAAATTAGTTAGAGAAAGCTTTATAGTAACATAATTGCATCAAGGCAATAGTATTAGTTTTCTTTGTTTGATTGATATTTGGCATGATCACCATATTCTTTCTTGATGACTTTTATCTGTAAATTACTGTTGTAAAGAAAAACTAGCATGTTGATGTTCTATTTTTTCTTTCTTTTTTTACTTTTTTCTGCCTTTTAAATCCTCTGAGTAATTCATTCTGTTTCTACTACTGTTCCTAGGAAATTAGTGCCAGTAAGCTGCCCATCGTAGGTCTCTAAATGTCATTCCATAGAATGATTTTATGGTATTCACTTAAATGTCTGTTTTTATACTTGATCTCCTACCCTCTCAATGTAGGTCAAGTGCAATTGTTTTTCCAAAGGTTTATTGATGACAGTGGAATTGAACCAGACTCCAGTGGCCTGAATCACAATTACAGTGAAGGTAAGTATAAATTTCAGTCATAAAATTCATGTACAGTTGCAAATTTAGCTGTTTCACCTCTGATTAGTTATATATTTGACTTTGTAATTTTTTTGTACTCAGGTCTTTAAAAATACTGTGGGACACTAAGCTAAGAAAATCAGTAGGTGTAGCAAGTGACAGATTAAGTCTTCTATTGAAGCCTCCATTCTTAGTATGAGCTCAAAAAATTTCCAGAAGTTTGGAAGATATATATATGACATGTTTGCAAACAGCTCTGTTGGGTTTGAAACACCGATCCCATATGAGTTATTACCTCTACTTGACACTTTATCATCTGTATGCTATAGCCAGATTTATACCATGGACTCCTAAAAAATCTGTCTGAAGATTTAGCAATAAAGTTCTCTTTGTAGAAATGGTGATATCTCCCTTCACCATCTCTTTTCAATCTATCAAATAGTTACTCTAAGCTTTACCTTATCAATGAGAATCCATCTATTTTGACAGCTCAAAACTTTAAAAATAGCCTCCCAAACATGGTGGAAGGTTCATTTTGGCTATTAATGTACAAATACTGAGGAAATTGAAGCCAAATCTCTGGTACGAACCCAAAAATATATGTGCTCTTGCATGATTATGAAATTTTCTCCCACAAAATGACTTGCTTAGTTTGGCAATAAAAGAAAAACTGGAGACTGCTGTGAATCATGATATTCACTGGTTGAGTGCAATAAGGGCATGTGGAAGCAATGTATCTGCTCCTTTAACTTTACCTGACCAAAGGATAAACAGACCAGAACATACAAATCTGACCAACATAATGATATGGAAGGTAGTGATAAGGACAAATTTGGTAATTGGCACAAATTGATAATGATATGCTATGTACAAGACTGTTTTAATGGTTTGGATTATTTGATTATTTTTATGTTTTGCGAAATATTATCACTGGAGGAAAAAACAACAACAAAACCAACAAAAACAAAACAAAAAAACCCCAAAACAAAACAAAAAACTAACAAACAAACCTCCAACCCACCGAACAGAACTCAGCAAATCAAAATAAACTGAAAAATTCCCACCACCAAAAAAAATATACAAGATTAGAGAGCACAATTACTAATATCTCATTCCTCACCTCTGTAACCAGAAATGGGAACCTAAATCCATTTTTATGGCTTCAGAATGTTGTTATTTTTGGTAATCCTGTATCTTTAACAAGTACATTGAAAAATATTCTTCCACTTCCCAATTTTTTATCTTCCAGTAAGGAACTTTTCGGGGATGGCAAAGTTGTGGATTGTAATTAAGAGTGAGAACTCCGTTCTCCTACTTAATGAATGACAGGTCTGATCATTAAGCTACTTTGCAAAGAGCGTGTACAGCCCTCATTGTTACAGTCTGAGCATTTGTATCTAAATTCGTCTTGAACCTAGGAGCTACAAATGCTCAATGCCAAATTATATTAGGCAGAAAATGAGTCCCCAGAGAATTACATTGGAAGAGACAGGAGTGCAGCTGACAATTGAGCACTTACAGAAACACAGCTGTTAGACCCCTAAAAAGGTGTGTGTAGTTGGTGGTTTTGTTTATTTGACTGTTTTTCCCCTTGGTATAATGTCTATTTCCTGTAAAAACTAGATTGAGCTTTTATAAATTACTTTCTTGAGCTCAGGTTACTGTGTCTATGAATTTACTTGTTCATGAGATAAAAAATGTTATAGAATAACCAATTCTTTCTACATTTTTCTCACAAGAGGGTGAATTCTTGAAATTAGGTGATGTGAACAGTGCTGAAATGTCATCCAGGATGTATCTCAGAGAAAGTGCATAGACACATTGGTTATTTTCCTTGAAACAATGGGTTTTTTCATCCCTTTGCAAGTCATTTGTAGAGAGCAACTGCAACATCCATGTTACCCATGGCTGATAAAACTCCAGGTCCCCCCCTGCCTCACCTGAATGTGCTCAGTGCAGGAAAAGTAAGCACACAAATTCAAGACATTGTGTGAGCATTCAAATTCTACATTATGATTTTTACAATCAAAATTTTAATTTACAATATGGGCTGTTATCTATTTTTCATATATTTAAGAAGTGATTTTGAGGTGATAGAAATTTTACTGTCTTTTTCCCCTAAGTGCTAGGCTTAGTGGGATACTAAACCCAAAGCTAGTAAGCTCAACTAGAAGTTATAAGAACTATGTTATGAAAGGTTTCAACAATTTTCTGACCCTTCCTCTTTTATCTTTCCATTAAGGCAAACACAGAATCCTTGAAAGAATCAGGTTATGTTCTATTTTTATTTTCTTTGTGCTTTTTCAAGAATGTTCTCTTATTCCTAAAACATGTTCACTGTAGAAAGAATTCTGTCTCGCAGTCTTGAGCTCTCTTAGATATGAGCGTTGCTGTGGAAGGAAATAAGTTTACCAAAGTTATTATTTTAAATGTCACTCTAGAATCTAACTACATCCCAGAAACAGCTCAAGGCCTGGTAAGTCATTCAAAGCCCATGCTATTGACATCTGCAGTTCTTGTCAGAGCTCCTTCCTTTGTGGTTCTCGGCCATACGGTTATTTTAATAGATGGTCTTTTCAGAGAGAAATCAAAAAACTAATTAGGAACATATTGAAATCTAGTTGAAGTCAGTATCTGAGGGTACTACAAAAATGGTAGAATTAGTTTACTAGGACAATCTAGAAAGTATGGAATTTATCACTGACTGAATGAGAAGAAAAAAGCTGGATTCATTGGTTCAATTCTCTCCCCTGAATAATATTCTGATTTGTAGCAACCAGTAACAGTACTTATATTTCTGTATTTCAATTTCCACAACTATCATTCAGAAGGACCCTATCTATTTTATATATATACTATTTACAGTGGCTGCATGAAACTGTATTTTCTGGATCAAGCAAGAATACTTACCATCTCTCCACTCTTCTCTGCAACTCCAAACCAGATGCTGTTTGTCCAGGTTTGCAAGGTTTTGGCATTTAACTTTATTGTATTTCTTTCTCTGAGTGTGACATTATATTGTTTTTGTGTTTTAAAACCCCTAGAATTTTAAACACAGATTAGTCAGACATATAATTATGAGGGTAAAAAAAAAAAAAAAGGAAACTACATGAGCAACAGTTATATCAATCACTTCTGCAGTGCTTGAAAAACTGCTTTGAGACATTATCTAACAGTAAGTACATCAAGTACTGGTGTGCTGATTAGCAGTCAAAGCTCTGCCACTGGGTCAGGAGAGGAGTAGATGAGAAAGGCACTAAGGAAAATCCCCAGGCTCAGTTTCCAGCTAGGACACGAGATCAGATATAAAATCATTAAAGTTCACCTATACAATTGGATATCATTCTTTGTTTTATTTCTAGGTTAACCTCTGTGTGTTCATAATGTAGATTTTATTTTCTCTTTTTCTCCAGATTTCAGTTAAATTCCAATTGGGACCAAAAAATTAACACCTACCACTGTAGCATCTGACTAAAGTTACAACTACATGTTGGAATCTGGAGATCTTCATCCAGAGTTATAAATATCAAACATAAAATTTGAATATATTTGGATCAACTCTCTTGTTTTGATTTTCAAAGCTTACTGATCAAAAATTACTCTGCTGGCTTACCATATATTTAGGAAGAGAAGTTTCTTTTTGTCAACAAAACTGAACTTTCTGTGTTATTCTGGTCTGCATAATATGATGGAGTGTTGCCCTATAGCTGAATAGAAACAGATGTATATGGAGAAAATAACAAAAACAGACACAGATGGTGTATCACATGTATAACTTCTTAATTTATCCCTCATTGTGTGATACAATTATCCCGGCAAGTAGGCTGTATTCATCCCCTTTTCACAGATTCTGCCAGTTCCTGCAGGGACACTTTTCTGGATTGTGCTATAAACTGCCAGGGCAGCACAAAAAGATTACTCAGTCTCTCATTGCACCCTCTCTGTCCATTTCTCCTTTTGTTTGTTTGTTTACTTATATCTTTTTGAGTAATTGAGAGTGTGGTGAACGGACAGTTTCAGTTAATTTTTTCATGGAAAGAGTGATGTGGTTTTCTTTAGACACAAAAGCACCAAAATCAAACCCAACAAAACTCATGCCATTTCCTATATAATATTTGCAACCATAGGATCCTGTTTTCTGAAGGATAATATGTTATTTTAACTTTGTGCTCAGAATTCATATTTATCTCATGAAATTTGTATAAACTCAATCTTAACAATGTAGGGTTAACTCTGAAATTTGCATAGTGAATATTAAATTAGGACTTCGGTTTGAATCCAAAGATCTTTCCCCATCAATTTGTTAAAAGTGATTTCCTGTCATAGCCTTAAGAATATCTTTAAGCTTATGGAAATTGTGAGTATAGAAATATTATTCATGTAAATATGGAAATAAAAGGTATTCATGAGTGTAGTCATTCAACTTCAATGGGAGGTGGCTATAATAAAATAAAGATGTGCCACCAAAAGAATTACTGGAAAGGGAGATACAGTGAAACAAGTTACATTTGTTGTTTTATCAGTGATTTGCTTCTGATCTTCTCTTATTTTTCTTTCTCTATTTCTTTCTCTTTTTCTCTTTTTTCTTTTATTCTTCTTCCTTTTCCTTTTTTCTTACCTTTTAGCAAGGATTAAAAATATAAGATTCTGGACTATTCCTGATTCTATTAACAGTAGAGAACTATACTCTTGGCTACATTACTTTAGGTCAGTTTTGCATAAATCTGTGGCTTTATGATACTTTTTACCTGCTAAAGATAGACCTGACACATAGATCAGGAAGAAAACATTGAACTCATTTTTGGCAAACAGATAAGAAGCAACACTGGAACATGTTTTCTGAGAAGGTGGTAGATGCCTCATCCCTGGAAATATTCAAGGCCAGGTTGGACAGGCCTCTGAGCAACTCACTTTATCTGAAGATGTCCCTGCTCATACAGCAGTGTGGTTAGACTAGAGGGACTTTAAAGGTCCCTTCCATTCCAAACCATTCTCTGATTCCATGACTTCAACAAATGTGTAAATATGTTGTTCTTATTTAGTATTCTTAACAAGAAAAAATATCTTTTTCTATTTAACAATTGTCTTAAATTTTGTATATAGTTTCTTTAACAACAAACTGTGTCACTAGGCATATTTTTAAACTGAAAATATCCCACTGAGATGAGGCTGATATATGGTCACATTTGTAACAGTGTAGAACAAAAAGTCTCTGTACCTTGGATGAAATCTGGAGAAATCTATGAAAATGTCTTATTGCAGTCAAAAGTAAAATATAGGAACAAAAACTATAATGAAAATATTAATCAGAAAACAATTTAATCTATATTAACTGTGACCCTTTTTTTCCCCTGTGGTCAAGGTTCTGTATACAGGCAGGAATATCTCCCATAGTAAATGAAAGGAAAACACCAACATGTATTCATACCTGGTTTGGAGTTCTCTCTACCTCAGTTATGCCACAGTTTTCTACTCTGCCGCTTTCTGCTTTGCTGAAGCTCTCCCACAGGGTCCTAGGCAAGGTTCTGGCCAGATCATTTTCCTCTAATTTTGTCAAAGACAGTAACAAAACTCCATGAGAAATCCTTCACTTTTCTTAAGCCACCTTTTCCAGCAACCCTCATTTCCCTCTCTCCTGCGGTAAAATAGGCCACAAAGCACACATAAATGAAGTAAGCACCCACATATTTGCATGAGATGCTCCACTCACTGTACTACACAAAATCTTCTGACTAGTTTTTTGGACGGAGAAGACCAGGACCAGGTTTCTGCTTGGACTACAAAAAGCTAATTAATAAAATGGACTGGATTTACTAAAAAATTGCAGATTTCTTCATCTAATTAAGATTTCTATTGTGACTATTAAGANNCTTTCTCTCTTTCTCTCTTTCTTTCTTGTTTTTTGCCTAAAAGTTCCAGATTTTTTCATTATGAATAATTTTTTTAAATTATTTGGATTCTTTTATTTTCATTCCCTTTTTTAGGGTACAATAAAAAAGACAAATATGTTATGCCATTTGCCTTTTTCATTCCAAAGAAAGCTGTGCAGAAAAGATGTCTTGTGTCAGTATTGAGAAGCATGCAACAGAGCTGCTCTGATTTCTAGTGGTGACAAAACCAGACATAAAACTGTTAGCTCCCTATGACTTATCACAAATCTTTTCAGCTAGTAATATTCGTGTTTCATACTTGTTAAATAATAAGTGAATGCACTATGATGTGAGAAAATATATTTAGCTGCTCTGATTTTAAGAAATGTTGGGACAAAATTTGCTCAACTATCTAACTTAAACTAGTGAATTAAAATTCCACAGCTGTATCTCAGTATCTCTGTCAGTAACTAAGGTTCTTTTTCTGATGGCAATAGTCCTACAGAGTTTTTCACAGGTGTAAAATCCTGGAGTTGGAAAGGAAAATGACTGATGAGGTATTTGATATCATGTTTTGAATACTGGAGTCTAGATTAATGCTGAGCAGTTTTCAAGCTGCATTCACATGTCCTGATGCATATGTTGCATATCAGAATCAATGCTAAGAAAATACAGCTGTGCTACAATGAATTTCTGTCCTGAGAAACTGGAGAACCACGATTCAAGGTCTTGCATATCACATTTTCTTTCATGATTAAAGCTGTATGAACCTATGGATCAGAGTAGAAGGATCTATGGCAGCTATTTCTTACAATAGCAGCAATGGATTTTTCCTAAACCTTTTCTAGGTCATGTTTTCTGTATGTTACTTCTCTGTTCTCTGAATAAGGGAATTAGTTCAACACGGGATAAGAAATGTTCAGATTTTCTGTTCCTGTTCCTGCAATTCTTCAAATCTGTTTTCATTGAAATAGAGAGATTTTCTTTTCTAGCATTAGCTAGATTATGTCTCAAGATCTGACTTTAAAACATTGCCATTATTTAATTTTGATTCACTTTATTGAAGCAGCACTTTTTTTGATCTGCCCTTGAATTAAGCACATTACTAGAATATTCTATATACTTTTGTTTCTAGTACCATGGAATGTTATCCTTTAGTTTAAACAATTTTCTTTTTCTGAAGTACTGTTCTCACAATATATAGATTTCAATGCAATAGAACATTACTTATTTTCTTCTAGAATATCATAATATGATGGATGCACCAAAAAACCTCCTATATCATTAATGTCTTTGCGTCAGGTACCTTTCTACATGCTTTGAATTAATATATTTCAGTCTAAGAAGACATTTCATCAAACTTTGCTTAATAGGAAACACTGGCTTTTCTCTGCATTGAAACAAACTTTGTTCTGCTTATTAATAGAAGATTTTTTTTGTATTGATTAATTCAATTGCTGCCTTTATAAAAATTTGAAAGAAATTCTGCTTATATATATGTAAATTCAGAGAACTATATTAAAAAAACATTTTTTATACAATATGCACCATATTAAAATTTTGCCCTTTTTCCTAAATGGTATGAACTAAATTTAGTTAAGTTCTCCTAGGTTTCACTAGCTATTTCTTTAATAAATTGAAAATGTATATGCTACTTCTACTACAAAGAATAATACTTAGAAATAATTAACTACAGGAGCAATGCTACTTCTTCCACTACTCCTACTCTTCCTAGTTATATCCAAACCCCATAACAGATTGCATCGTTTTATTCATGATTTCCAGTTAAGACATGTTACCAATTCAATTAGAAACATAATTGTGTAAATAGTATATTCAGGATTACCAGGTATATGAGAAAATATCAATATTACTATAAAAAGGTAGTGTGGCATAAATAATGAAATATGTTTCATGTTTATGTAATCTGGATCTGTCTGCTTCTGGAGATCATATAAATTATCATCAAAAGTCATATAGAATTCTGCTTCCCATGAAATGGGAAAAATGCTTCCCATGAAATGGGAAAAATGTAAAGAAAATGTATAGAGTGAGAATTTTAAGATCAGTTAAAATTAGCTGAGGCATATTAGTTTATCATAAGGAGATTAGATAACAAAGAGGTAAAAACATGTGGTTATACTGCCAAGTCTATCTTTTTTATTCTGGTAATGAAGTTCCAGTGACATTTTGCAAGGAAGGGGTAAATATGGTGCACAGTTCTTGTGGCTTAACATTACAGAAACTTGCTACAGATTTGTAAAATTCATAAATGTTGAAGGAAAGAAGAACCTACTAAATAAGTCAAAAAGTTTAGCATAGAAACAAAATCTTAGGAGACATAATTTTTTTCAACTCTATAAATATGCAAAGAATTAAGAACTGTGAGCTCTGACACAAGAAGAAATAGGTACAAATTAATCGGTCTGTGAGCAGTCAGTTGGAAAACCCAGAGAATTTACAATATATTCTTCCACAGTAAGAAATCAGGAAAATTCAAGTGTCTGTATTATAGGAGACATTAAATGTATACTGGCATTACTAATAAGGTCAGCAGAGCAGGTTAAAGAGCTGATTCCCTTCAGGTGTGCTTTTTCTGAAACCTGTATTTTTTTTCCATTTTTCAGGCTTAGTTACTTAATACATAAATTACTGCTGTGTATAAATTACTACTGTATGCTGTGTATCAAAAAATCCATGACCAAATTCTATCTGTAAAATCAAGCTACTGTGTTATTTTTCCAGACCTCTTTTGATCACTCAGCTGGAATCTCATTAATCTAGTGGTTCTATCTTTAGCTATAGCTGACCAGCCTTCTCAAAAATAGAGAAGAGAAAAGAAAGGAAAAGCACTCATTAGAAGAATGGTATTTTGATACAACTATGTGTATACAAAGTTCCTAAGACTTTGCCTTTACGTTACTCACATATTCCAGAAACTTATGTATGTTTTCTTAGGACTGGGGATGGTGTTTGTTAGAAAGACATGGAGCTTTCTTTATATCCTCTAAGATTTCTTTTAACTCAGGAAAACTCTCCACCAAAGTTGTGCTTTGTCTGCACATTACCAAAAGAGCACTTTCACAGTGACCTCCTGGTTAAGTAAAAAAGTATAATAGCTTGTGTAAAGTAATGGTTTCATGTACTGCATTCAACTGCAGAAATAGCAGAAATATTCCCCCGCCCTCCAAAAAAAAAAAAAATTCAGTGGTGCTTTAATAGTTTTTGACCTTTCAGGAAGAGATACAATCCACTTCCCTGCTGGATGCTAGACTCAGTGACACAGAAGATACCCACCAGGCTTCACAGTTTCTTAAGATTCAATATAGCAAATGAAAGATACTGTGAAGAATAAAGCATCCTTAAGATAGATATTAAATATAGGTCTATTGAACCAAAATAACACTTGCAAAGTCCTGGTAGACTTTGTCAAAAATCAACATTATATTACTTCTGTTTCATACCCTATACAGATTAAGAAAGCATTTAATTATTTAACGTTCTGCATACAAGATGGCAGAAGCCCTTTGTAACAGAATTTGGTAGTCCAGAGGCAAGAAATCAGATTGTGAATGCTGTTATCTGAATGTAAATATGAAATAATGGAAATAAGTCTTTAAAATTGAAAACATTAAAATTACAGTTATAGATGTCCTCTTATTTTGGAGTTCTCTGCTTTAATTTATTTAATTAAATCTTCTAGTTATCTCTGTAAATAGAGAATGCTTTGTCTTTTATTTAATTAGAGCTTTTGTACAAAAAGATGCTACTGTTTTGGAGGCCACTGGATTGATCATAGTTAACAACTAAACACTGGTAGAGCTGCACACTTGTTTCCCTTCCCATGGAACAGTAAAAACGGAAGGAGAGTCTTGGCTTGGAAGCGAGAAGTCTTGTGGATCAGGTCAGGACTTTCAGGTCTGCCCCTTCCCAATCTCTTGACCACGCTAGCCTGTCCTCTGGGGAAGCGCAGAGTAGGAAAAAAGAGAAAGTCTGAGTGATGTGGAAACACTGGTGATGACAGCTCTGGAATACTGCGCTGAGATTTTGAGTCTCTCAGGCAAGAAGGATTTTTGAAGGATATGAAAGAGATACATCGTAAGGTTACACAAATTATCAAGTGTCTGGATTGCACGTTCCACATGAGACAGGGAGAGGGAGCTGGGCTTGCTTAGTCTCCTGAAGAGGAGATTAAGGGGTCATTTCACAACAGTCTAATATTACCTGAGGGGGAGTTACAATCATGAAAATGGCCAGATGATGGAGCGAAAACAAATGGCCACAACCTGTGGCTCGTGAGGCTCCTATGAGGCACTAGCAAATGATTGTAACTGAAAGGGTAGTGCCATACTTAAACGGGTTGCCATGAACAATCCTGGGCTCTGCACCCCTGGACATCTGTGAGACAGCCAAAGTCACAGCCAACCTCATCTCATGCTGGCAAACAGATCTACTTCAAACAAAATATTAACAAAATAGCCTTTAGAAATCTCTTTAAAAACTTTTTTTTAATAATTCCATGACTATCTGTTTCTCGGGTTTATATTATAAACATCAAGAATTGTTCATTGCTGCTGACAGCAGCCTGGAACCCATTTGCCTAAAACTTACTTTGAAATGACCAGTTTCTAAAGTGTAAGGTGTCTAAACAAACATATATTTAAAACTTTCAAACTACAAGCCTGAATGTATGTCAGCACAGTGAAGAACTGGAAATTTTATCTACCATTTCAGTTCCAGAATGCTCCAATATGTTAAAGACAAGATATGCTGTCAGGATAGTGCAGGATCACCAATGCTGTCTAAACAGTCTGTGTTATCTCTTGAGTCAATAGAAAAGGAATTTAAGTTCCTGGGACTCCTAAAACAGGATCTTTCAGAAGCATAAATAGAGTAAAAAAATAATTTTAAAAATTTACAACTATAAAAAAGAAGATTGTTCAATGTCAGGTTTGTCACTCTCACATCAGTTTAAAGCTGATTTATTTTATTTCATTAACAGGAAGATTGTATGAGACAGTAATTATTTTTCTGGGTGGCTTTGAATGGAATCAATTTAAACTAGAACTTGAGTTGAAATAAACAAAAACATATAAGCAATTTGTTGAATCCCAACCTTTTGTTTATTTAAACAGGCTTATGATTCTTAATCAAAACTTTCTTCAAATTAAGGTAACAAATCTTTGAAAGAATGTATAAACAGTTTGTTTATAAGACATTTTTAAACAGCACTAAGGATCTAAGGTAAGAAATCAAATAGGCCACTACTACAACATGTTTCTCACTTTAAAGATTTATTAGGCTGTATCTTGCTATGGAAAACTGTGAGGTTTATGAAAAAAAAAGAAAAAAAACATGAAATGTTTTCCAAATGGTGGGAAAAAATACAAAATGCTTCAAGCACTTTTCTGATTCACTTTTGATTAGTTTGAATGGGTCAAATGTAGCCCTTAAACCCAGGAGTCTTCTAGCTATATGAACATCTATTCTTCAGCAGTGAGGTCTTCTGTACCCCAGGTGGATGCAGATGGCTGACATAGATAGGAAGGCATGGTGCAGTAGAACTGAGCCGCATGCTTATTACCACAGAAACCTGAAAGATGCAGTCCTACTGCCACTGTTTTCTATTTACTAGCTAAGATCAATTATCTGTTTGCATACAGAAAGCTAAATTACTATGAAAGTCATACTGGCTCCCTATAAAGAAGGAAGAGACCTCTGAGTCAAGTACTCCTGAACACTTTAAAGGGTGTAGGATGCATGATTGTCCATTTTCAGACTGCTGTAATTGCAATGCTTACGCCCAGCTCTGAGATCTGAACCTGATTTTCTAATGGCTCATCTTTTGCTCTCAGTCTGGTGACATACACGTAATCATAAAGCAGCAAAAACTGTGAGATGCCAAATCTAAAAAACTGATGCAGTTACCTCTTTCTAGAATTAGAGCATTTGATTGTCAAAGAAGAGGATTGAAAAAAAAAAATCTGTGAATTTAGACTAGCACAGCTGCTGCTGTTGTTAATGAGGGAAAGAACATGAAATGCAAAAGAGGATGGTGAGTTAGTTTCACTGACAGGGCATTCAAGCTGATTTCCAGTTGTTCTGCCCTGAATAAATGTACTGATACTGCAGTAAAGGCTTCACAATTATTTCCATGTCTCATACTTGGCTTTGTCACCCATACATATCAGCTGGAATGTTGGAAATAAAACTAATTAAAATCCCGCCCCTTTTCACAGTAAGAAAAGATTTCAAACAAACATTGCAGTCTTAGGCCAAAATAATTATAAAATGCAAATCTGTATCAGATATATTGGTATCTTGTAGTGATTAATGTTTATAGCCAATAGAAACTTAATTCCGAAATCATAGTTTCCTTCCATAGTTGTACTTCTCAAAAATAATATCTTTCATGTGGAAGTCCTAGCTTTCAAACTTTTCAAGCCTTGCAACCCTGACATTATCATGCTTTCTACAGACTTCTGCTCCTATTGTAGAAACACAGAGATGAAAAGGACTTCATGGATTACTGAGTCTGGTCCCCTGCTGTGTATATAATCCTGAACCCCCTGAAATCAGTGGGAGTTTTAGCTTTTACTTCAATGGTAGCATGATTAGGCCTAGAGTATCTTAAAAATGTTCAAATTAAAGTCAGGGTTTTTTTCACATTTTTCTAATGACTTTTTAAAGATTGTATTAAGAGGTCTTAAATTCCAAATGTAATTGGTTCAGTGTAGTTGCACTTGGTTTCTAAATTCCTTATTCTCTGAAGAAAATCTGAAAATAACACTAAAGAATTTATTCTTGTTCATGTCTACTCATGAAAGGTCACAGCATACTGAGCTTAGATGTCTCAAGCAAAGGAAAGACTAGAGGCAAAGGGCCACAATCTTTAAGCTGATTTAACTCTTCATAACCATAATGATCCAGAGAATTGCAGTAACAACAGTTACAGACGATATTCACACGGGATATAAACGCTTACTCTCCCTGAAGATCTGTATTTATCCTGTTCTGTTTTCTTAATTGGGTTAAAGACAAAAGATTAGTCCACTGGATTAATCCTCCAGCTCTGCATTTTCACAGAGCAAAGAGGATATATCTCAGGTACTATCTCATATCTTCAAGCTGTATCAGGAAAGAAAGATAGCAATGCAAAGTCAAAACATGTGTTAACTTACAAAACCTGTTGAAACAGTTAGTATTTCCCAGTTTATCTAAAAATACAATTTATTTGAGCCAACATCATTTATCTAAAGCTACTTATCTGGTCAGAGGCAGTGAAATTTCCTTTATATGATCAACAGAGAGAAGTGAAACACCTTGGGAATGCAAATCAACATAAGCACCTGTATTAGATTTCAAGGATTCATCCTAGGAGAGAAAGAAAACCAAAACAGCCAAACAACCAAACATCCAAAACTGACCAAAAAACCCCAAAAAACCCCCAAAAAACCCCCCAAACCTATCAGATTTTATTAATAATTTTCGGATTTTTTTAAAGAACTGATGAAATATATTAGATTGTAGGGTTACTTCAACTATGATTTTAAATTATGCCAGTACATTTAAGACATCAACATCTTTAAAGATTTTATGAAAAGCTAAGTAAAAGTTCCCATCAAATATTTGTCATTATTTTGCAAAGCAGAAAAAAAAAAGAATGTAGAAATGTAGCTAGTTGAGATGTCTTTAAAACAGAACAGCTGTAGATTAATAACCACTACTGCTCTCTTAACCAGCATGAAAACTGATTTACTACAGTTTGTAAATAAGCAGTGGGGGAGTGAAACTAGCAGCTTTAAGTTAGAAGCAGACTTCAGAGAAACGCTACCAGAATTTAATGGATAAAATGCTTTTCACTAATACATATTCACATACTTCTCACCTCAGTAAATTAGTGCCTGAATTATATGAGGTTCAGAAAATTAAATGCAATGAGATTTTCTGCATAACTGTGTTCATGTAAAACAATTGTGAGGTTTTACATCAAAACAGACAATGCATTTGCTATTATAATCATATGTTCCAATATAGACTCCCCAGATTTCTAATTATATTTTCCAGCTTGTTCCTGGCAAAAAAATTCTTTAAAATCAACCATTGATGTGTTTTTTCTGTTGAGAATACATAAATTCATAACATATTCCCTTATTCTATGAATTTTGCCTCTTTTCTAGGCATGTCCACTGACTCCAGGGTTTGTGTCTTAAAGTGAAGCACAGTTGGACACAGGGTTTCCTGATCCTGGGTTTTTGCTATCGTTTTCTTCTGTTGCTATAAGTACTATAAAAAGTTGATAGTGTTACAGTCACTCTGGGATGAACCCATGAACAAAAGCAATAAGAATTTGGATACAAGTTTATCTTCTAAACTGGATGATTTCATAGTACTGTTTAGTAAGCTGTGAAGAGGGCTACTCCAGGAGAATACAGTGCAAAAGAAAAAAAGAATCCAAGCAAACATGAAGTTTAAACAGTTACTAAACCACAAAATCTCATATATTCTCGTATCGCATTACAAGTAGCTTGTAATTTTGTCATTTACATGACTGATCCTTTAAATAATTTTTTAAAACAAAAAATAAAGATACATTTTTCTTTATCATAAAGGTTATTTTCAATGATGAATATATAATATACTTTGGAAAAAAATAAATATATCACAATCCAAATATAGATGGAACTAATGCAAATGTTTTCTCACTTCTGTAGCTGGATGAAACTTGCTGCATTAATCTTTTTTCTGTTCACAGGTTTAGAAGCAGGTTTGCTTGTAATCAATAACACGTAACAAAATCCACAATTCAAATTTATACTTGCTAATACCTATGGGTACTCATATAAAGCAATCAATTTTTTGTATTTTGAGTCTCATTTAAACATCTGCTGTATAGATGAATATGAGAACAAGATAAAAATCATAAACTACTTATCTGAAGTTCCAGTTAATAACACATCTATGCCTACATCATTTTGAGGAAAATATTCTGTTGTTTCTTTTCCACAATAATGCAGTCCTGGAGGCAAAGATAAAACAAACAAGACTGAAAATAAAATTGCAAATCTATATATCACAGGAAGAAAACAAAACTGAATAGAACCAGGAACTGACATTAATTAAAGAAAATATGAAAGATAACAGTTTATAAAAGCTGTGCTTTCGCACTGGGATTTGACTACCACACAACATATTTATCTGAGTTCCTAGCTGCTATTGTCCTTCATATTTGACATTGAAAGAATTTTTTAGAGTGCTCCTGAACTACAACACTACATTGTAAATTGGAAGCAGATTGTATTGAACAAGTTTTATTTAAAACTGAGGTTTCATCTCTCCAAATCGTATTTTCATTCATAACCTTTTTGTGAAGATATTGTATCTGATGGCAATAATTTTACACTTTTAGACTCCTAAATTTTTAACATTTTTGGCTATTGTTTTTTAGCTCATGTTTTCTCCTATAGTTGTTTTAGACAAGTGGATACTGGTCTAGATTGTATTTTATCTTGTTCAAAGGCATAGAACACTACACTCCACACAGACAATGAGCCATCCTGAAAATGGATCATACTGAAAGATAATGAAATTCGGGCAGCAGGGACATGAAAAAAGCCCCAACAAGGTGCTACAATCCACACCTCCCAGTGGATACACAAGTTCTCCAGAAACCCCTTCAGGAGACTGAGACCTGACAATAAAAGGGATTATCAAAAGTTAGAACTATCTTCAGGCCACTTTAGCCAACTAGTCTTAAACCCTTCAAGATTAATCACCTGTATGTCTTCTAGACACCTCTTAAAATGTAAGCAAGTTAGCCTTTTTTTCTTTAAATACAGACCTCATTTCCATCAGCTTCCTTTAATTATTTCTCTCTCTGCACCTGCATTATAGCCTGCAACTACTTATTAGTTAGAACACTTACTCAAAATGATGCTGGAATTAAGCACTCTTCCTAGGAGAAAGATGAGAAAGTTCTATGAGAACTTTCTGTGAGAAAGATGAGAAACTTCCTATGAGAAAGTTGCTAGAGCAGATTTTGGATTGATTAAGGAAAAGGGGGAATTATATTTCAAAAAACATATAAAATTGACTCATTGCTTTACATTCGTTTTCTCTCAGAAAGTGGTTTCAAATTACATAAAGCAGCTCAAAGGAAAATCTTTAATAAGATAATAAATTCCTTCAGGTATATTTAATTCTTTCTGATAAAGTCTAAGAGTAATTCAATAGAAATATTCCTGGTCTAATTACAGAGTTTTCATTATTGACACAAATCCATATGCTCACTTTGAAATGTTACACCTTTATTTGAGTAAATTAGAACAAAATCTAAAGCACTTAAATATATGTAATTCCAGAGTCAAAAGTGGATTAAGTACCACTTACAACTCCCACGAAAAATTACTATTTTACTATGCTGTAGGAAGATTTCACTTTGTATAGATCAACGTTTGTATTTTTCAAACTGTTGAAAAAGGAACTAGTTGCTTCCTCCAACCGTCATTACTGACTGTCATTTCTTTTCCTGTCTAATTGTGACTGACCATTTGCAATTGCATGTTGATTCAATTCTTTAACACAAATCTTTCTCTTTTCTTTTAAGTAGTAGGTTCTCTAAGTTTTGCCACTAATTTGAACACTATCAGAAGATGGCTTTGTGTCTTTCATTTTTTTAATAGAAAATATCTTATGTTGATATTTTAATGTTGTCCTATGTTTTCTTCAGACTTTTTCATTTTTCCTTTACAGAATCACAAAATCATTCAGATTGCAAAAGACCCTGAATATTTTTAACTCCAACAGTTAACCCAGCACTGCCAAGTCCACCAGTAAACCACATCCCCACATATCTTTTTAATGCCTCCAGGAATGGTGACTCAATCACTTCCTTCAGCAGCCTGTTCCGAATCTTGACATTTTTTCCAGTGAAAACTTATTTCCTGATATCCAGTCTAAGTCTTCCTTGACACAGCTTGAGCCCATTCCCTCTTGTCTCTATATCTTTTCCTATCTGGGAGAAGGGAGTGACCTCCACACTGCTACAGCCTCCTGTCTGGTAGTTGTAGAGCAATAAGGTCCCCCATGAGCCTACTTTTCTCCAGGCTAAACAGCTCCCTCAGCCACTCCTCACAAAACTTATTCTCTTATCCTTTTACCAACTTTGCTGCACTTTTTTATATATAGATATATCTTGATCAGCAAAATTTTTGCAGATATGTTTTAAAGGCAGCTGTTGGATGACATGATAAATAAAATTAATTATTTTGATAGATAGTTGCTAAGATGAAAATTTGTTTCTTAGATCCCTGAATTTGATTTCTTTCAGAGCTCACATGGATCACCAAGAATTACTATTATCACATCTGTGGTATCTGTATTATCTTTAACCTACTGGTAGTTTGCACCAACATATGTAAATTGCAGAGCATCATGTGATACAGACATACACTGAAAATTTCAGGAAGGGAACTATAGCAACCAGTACTTGTGCTAAAATTAAGACATTATCACTGCATTCAGACCATTTACCATGTCTTGATTTGAGCTCTTAATATGGGGATATGTTGAAAGTCTTCCCAGACCAGAAAGCATTCCTGACGTGACATCTAGATTACTTTAGAAAGAATTGTGTTAATGGAGCCATCTTCTTTTTATGTATTTATAAATACATACTCAGATTCAATTCCTTGCACTTCTTTAGAAGATTCAAACTTATTTTTCTGGCACAAAAAATGTTTTAATCATCAACCTGTAGATAAGGTTAAAATAACGTTGGTTGTTTCCAGAGTACTCAGACTTCCTCTATGGAGCTACTTCAGGGACCTCAGTGTAGTTCTAAACTGATAAACGGAAAAGAACTAAGATCTCAATGTCTTCTCATTTTCTGCACTTATCAATTGTTAGGTCACTACTGAAATGTGGTCATCTCTGAGACAAACTTAAAAGGAATGCTAGCCTTTGAACAGTGTGGATGTGAGGTATTTGGTGTCATTTGGCTTCAGGTCCTTTTTTATTTGCTAGCACTAAGCCAGCTCAAGTACAAAGAAATTATGCAACACAGACATGCCGTTGCACAGAATCTGAATGAAGATTTCCACAGTTAGGGAATACATTACTGTATATTACGATAGGAATCATATTCCCTTTCCACTTGGAGCTTCTAACAAAATGAGTCATATACAATTTCTGGATTTTTAGAGGTAGAAAGCATAAGCCATAAACCAGAAAAATTATTTACCTTGGGTTACCCATTGCACTCAGGGCAGCAATCCCTGTGCTAAAAAAAAAAAAAAAAAAAGGGCTGCAATAATTAAAAGGAGATTTCAATTATCTGAGATTTTACTACCTTATTTACAAACCATGAACAACTGAGGTGTAGATTCACAAAAAGGACACAGGAAATTTTGTAGATGATGAGTTAAAAGATCACAGTACAAAGAAATACCTGATTTTTAGGAGGCCTGCTATTTGACATTGTCCTAAATTACTTACCTAGGCTACTCTTGCATTCATGCTGAGGGAGGATTAAGTGCCCAAGCACAAGAGTCAAAATTAGCAGTTGAGTGTGAGTCACATGCAATAGATTACAGGGCAAATCATAAGCTCCTCTATCTTCAAGGCTTAATAATGTAACTGTAGGTATGCACTTATCTTGAATCAGGATCCCCAACAGAGTTTATATAGTCTTTAGCTGCTTAGGCTTAATGGTAAAAATGAAAGGTCTCTGACTATACAGAAACTGAACAAAAAAGGTATTTGCCATTTAACATCTTGTCTTTATTTCAAATGCAGCTGCCTACAGGGACAATTAACCAAGATTTAAGTGCCTTATTTCTTTGCAGACCAAGTTCTTACTGTGTGAGATCTAAAAAACAATGAAGAAAATAAAGTGTAGGAATGCACCATAAAATCTAACAGTTTTGAGCATTACTGTTCTAATTGTAAAATAATGCTCCATGAGATAGAACAGGGTGGTTTCTCTGACACGCATTTCAACTCCACAGGACTGCAGTTCTTCAGATGAAATAAAAGCTGGTCAGTTTCCCCTTCCGATTCCATTAAGTGTTTCTGGTAAAAAAGATATATATCTATATATCAATGGATCTATGTGTAATAAATATTAAGACACACCCCCCCCCCCCAAACATAAAGTCTTTTGCTACTACGCTAAAAACTATGGTAAGATCTGCAATAGAGCATCTTGAAAAATTCTTAAGTGAATTAGAGAGGGAAGTATGGATGAAATACCTAACCTTACACCTTGCAAAACACAAAAAAATCCCTTTCAGAGTAAAGAAATCCAAATTCTTTTCTAGTTAGAATATTTTTTCATCGACAATCAGATACTAAGTTTTTAAAGTGATCAAGTAAACATATCCAAGGTTTATATTTTTCCTCCCATGCACTTCATTTTAATCTTGGAATAAGGCATATTTTAAAAATAAATGGCCACTGAAAAAGCTTCAGTATTATATCCATACAAGTTATATACTACAGCAAAAATTACTGTTGATAAACTTGCCAGTGAAAATTACAATGCTATTTTTAAAACCACTAATTTGTCCCTCTTCAGAATATAGGCCTTTGCACAAATGGAATACAGTGTAACAATGTGAAGTAATGACATCAGTACCTCTCCTGTCTTTTTCTCTGCCTTTTCCTTTTTTTTAGTATGAAGATTTTTTAAAATTTATAACCTATAGAAAGTCCACAGAAATGTGGAAGAAATACATTTAATTTGCTACTGAAATGCTTTCACAAGAAATACGAAAAAATTTCTCTGATTTGTAGAGGAAAATATCCACTCTTTAGTTAAAGAGTGAATCCTTCTTCACTACTACACGTAATAGGGCCCTTCTGTCCTGGAGATAGCTGAACACCTGTCTGCCCATGGAAAGCAATTCCTTATTTTGTTTTGTTTGTGTGCATGGTTTTTTTGCTTTCCTACTAAATTCTTCTTATGTCACTCCTTATCTCAACCCACAGGTTTTCTAGCTTTTAGCCTTCCAATTCTCTCTCCTGTTCCACTGGTGGGGGAGTGAGTGAGTGGTTTCAATATGCTTGGTTGATGGCTCGGGTTAAACCATGACACTCACTTTTTATCTATCATGTAGTATGGAATCACAGAATGGCTCAGATTGGAAGGATCCACAGTGGGCCGTATGATTCAATCTCTCTACTCAAGCAGGGTCATCCTAGATCACATTGCACAAGATTGCACTCAGAATGCTCTTGAATAACTCCAGTGATGGGGAATCCACAATATCTCTGGACAATCTGCTCCAGTGCGTGGTCACCTGCACAGTAAAGAAGTTCTTCCTCATGTTTAGGTGGAAATTCCTGTGCATTAGTTTCTACCCATTGCCTCTTGTCATATTGCTTGGTACCACAGAGAAGAGCCTGGAAACCTCCTCTTGGCACCCTCTCTTCAGATACTGATAGACATTGATGAGGTCCCCTCTCAGTCATCTCTTTTTGAGCCTGAACAGGCCCCAGCTTCCTCAGCCTTTCCTCCTAAGAGAGATGGGCTGGAACATCCAGCCCCTAATAATCAGCATAGTCTTCCACCAGACCTGCTACAGGAATTGCATGTGTCTTTTGTACCAAGGAGCCCAGAAATGGATGCAGCACTCCAGATGTGGCCTCACCAGGGCTGAGCAATGTGGCAGGATCGCCTCCCTCATCCTGCTGGCAATGCTCTTCCTAATGTACCCCAGGACATCATTGTCTTTTTTGGCTATAACGACACACTCCTGGCTCATGGACAGTTTGCTGTCCACCAGCACCCCTAGGTCCTTTTCAGCAGAGCTTTTTTCCAGCAGGTTGGCCCCCAGTCTGTGCTGGTGTATAGGGTTATTCTTCCCCAGGTGCAGGACCCTGCATTTGCCTTTGTTGAATTTCGGATGGTTCTCCTCTGCCCATCTCTGCTGCCTGTTGAGGTCCCTCTGAAGGGCTGCACAGCCCTCTGGGATATTGACCACTTCTCACAGGTTTGTGTCATCAGAAAACTTGTGAAGGATGCATCTGTTCCTTCATCTAAGTCACTGATGGATAAATTAAACAATATTGGACCCAGCAGGGAACCCTGGGGGACACCACTAGTGACTGGCCTTCAGCTAGACCCTGTGTTACTACTGATTGCCGCCTTCTGGCATCTGCTGTTGAGCCAATTCTAAATCCATTGCACTGTCCACGCATCCAATCCATGCCTAAGCTTGCCTATAAGTGTGTTTGTTGTGGTGTGGTTTTGGGCTTACCAGCTTTCTGTATTCAGGTTCTTGTTTTATACTGTTTTATATAAGTTACAATGGTTTGTCCCATGTAATCCCATGTTAAACCCTTCTTGGTTTCCCCTGAGTGATTGTCAGGTGTCAGTCACTCTTATGGGTCCTGTCCATCACCTTACAGCCTCGCCCTGATGTCTCTCTCTCCAGGTGTGAACAAATCCCACATGGGCTTAATAAACCACAGTTGAATTTCTCACAAGTGCCCTCCCTTATTCCTCGCCACTGTTCCTGCTTCTGCCGCAGGCAAGAACCCACAGGATCAGGAACGTATCCAGACCTTCACTGCAGGCTCGGTGCCAGAGCTAGCCTGGAAACGGACGTGGGTCCTGAGAGAAACACTGGACCACTGCAGCTGTTGTCGGAGACAGTGTCAAAAAAACCCAACCCCATAATAACAAAATCAAAAAACTCCATTCAACAAACACCTTCAGAGTAAAAATGGAATGACAGTGCTTCAAAATGAAGCAATGCAAGGCAGTGGGGATAATAAAACATTGCCTAAACTCTGCCATCAAAGCGGCAGTTTGTGTGGGCTGTAAGAAAAAAGGCAGACTAAAACTGCAAATATCTTTAGCAATATTAAAGCATTTGACATGCAGTATGTAAAGGCTTGTTTTGATCTTCATAAAAACACAAGCTCAATGGGATATTGAGGCAAAGTCTTTTTCATGCAAACCTGTAGTATCTGCAGGAATATTTAACTCTGTGCGTGAAACAATTTTGTCGCACCTGCTACTTCTCCAGGCCTTGAAAAAGTAGAGTTAGGCCAAATAGCAAAGACAATAACTAACACTAGGCAGACATTTCTTGGATTTTATCAGCCTGAACCCCAAAAAAACAAACCTGGGCATGATATTCTCTCACAAACAGTAAATGAATTTTTAAAGATAAATATCCTTAACACCATAAATAATTAAAAAAAACCTAACTAATTTGTTTACATTTTAGTAAGATAATTAATAGTTTTCTCTTTCTCTCGCTTTGAGTAGTATCTTTGAAATGAAAGTATCTCTCAAGATATGTAGAAAGGAGATGGAGAAATGTAAGGGCAGCATAGAAAAAACATGTCTCTCTACCAGAAATACACTTTCTTAGTAGATATTTCTTTGCTCTTGTGTTTCATTAAGATTATTTTACAGCAGAGGAAATGAAGTCTTGTACTTTGTTAATAATCCATAATGAAAGGAACAGGAGGAAAGTATTTTCTTGCTCTTTTTCCCATTAAAGCTAAGTATAATACTTCAAGCTAGCAAACTTTTTCATTTTAATGGATTTTCTTTCTCTGCAAACAAATGGAATATCTCATTTGCTCAGACAGATCTGTGATGATGCACATACAGCTCTATGTATCTATCCTGTAGGTGTTTAGAACTGAATATAGCAGCTAAAGCCAACAAACCAGATGCCAGATTGTTTTGTGGAATTGACTCAGGGAGAAAACATCAGCACATAGGAACACCCCACAACATTGCCCCTGTGTTTCATCCACCACTTTGCATTTTTCCCATATTTCTGATTACATTCTCTACCCTTAAAAACTGGTTAAACAGGAAATTTTTTGGCTGGAATAATATGAGTACATCCTTCTTTCATAATGCTCAGCGCCTGCATCTGGATGATCTGAGTCATATTATTTGGTTGGTATTATTTATACAAGTGGTTAGTGATTTTAGTGGTTTTAAGAGCTTTGGAAAGAGAGGGATGGGGGCAGGTGGGGGGAGATAGTGCTCCATTCCTTCATGTGGACATGGGTGATTTTATTAGGTTGTACCATAATGATACAATGCATTGAGGCTTTCTTTTGCATGATACTAATATTAGCATAAGACTATTGCTTCAGCTTTAGTGAAGCTAGATTTGGATTTCTCACTCCATGGTATTTTTATCTCATCTACTTTTATTTATGATATGAGTATCAGCCTTGCTGTTGCCATAGACAAAAAGCATTAGAAACAAAAAGGAGCAACAAAGCACATACACATGCAGACTCATTTGTAGGGTTCCAGCAAGAGCTTATCTGTATTCAGGTACTTCAGCCAAACTGCTTGTCTGCCAGGCTTTGCTTCCAGTTTTGGTGTTACTAGCTCATAGCACCACCCTAAATACATTAAAATACTGTTGTAGACTTACATATTTGATTTGTCACTCAGCCATGTGAGTTGTGCAATTGAAGTGCATGTGTTACCTCTGGGCACGTCTGTTGTATCAATACATCCAAAGTTGTTTCATTACCCATTTTAGACCCTAATATTTGAAAGCAACTCTACTTATGTAGATAATTGTACACATTCTAGTCAGCATTGTTTAAATTAGGTGCAGAAACCTTGAAGGATAAAAGTTTTAAAAAGCTTAGAAAGAAGATCCTTGGATCATGTTAACTGCCCATTTATAGTCTTATTATTCTTATCTGAGAATGTTATATTTGAGAAAATAAATTAATGTCAGTAAAATGAAAACAAAACCGACATTAAAACACAAATATCAAATAAAGTTCAAATTTAAAGGCATTTTTAACAGGTTTGTTTGGGAGGGTTTTTTTGATACAGAAAATTCATTTGGACTACAATATGAAATCACCAGGTTCTTTATGTAATCTTATTTGAAAGTTTACAGTATTCAAAAGACGAATCTAAGATGACGATATTCTCAAAACCCAACAGTTTTTTTCAAAATTAAAATATAAATATAAAAATTTTGAAATCAAACTGCTCAAATCCTCATGTAAAAACTTTTACATACATAGCTTATGAGGTTAGCAGTTCTACAGTTCAGTCGTTACACAACTGATCTCAACAGTTTATTAGATGAGGTTATTGGGAAAACTATTTGTAAGTATTTTGGATGCCTTACTTTTAAATCCCACACTCTCAAATCCATTTAGGACATTCATTAATGCCTGTAGACACTGTCAATGATGAAGTCTGGTGCAGAAAGTGAAACAGCTACCATCATTTAAAGTTAAATTTTTCTTATGCCACAAAACACATATATTTCTTACTCATCCCCAGAGTTTGCCATATCCATTGTAAACAGATGTAACCAAGCTTTCTACTTCTTCTCAGGTACACTTCTGAGCTTTTATAAATAGAAAATATTTTTGGAAACATATTTTTGGAAACTTACCAACGTAGATTATGTAGCAGAGTAGCTGAGGGAAGGTTCACAGCCAGACATGAGAAGCAGGACACAACGATTACATGGATGATTATGATGAGATGTTCGCTATTGCTGATACAGTATCTAAATATTGCTAATGCAGTATCTAAATAATAACTCCGTCATCTATTACAGCAAATTATAATATCATCAGGTCTTGGGCCCTCCTGTTGTGTCCCAAGCTTCAGTGAGACCCCTTTGCTTTCTGAACTTATCAGAGAACCAGGTACAGCCAGGTCCATTAAGTCTCAGGAAATGTAATATCAGATTCTTCTGCTGATCTGCTCAAATTAACTATTGTCTTTGTAATAGCAGCATAGTTCCATCAAGGTTGATAACAATAAGCTCAAAATCTACTTGTTAAACAAAAACAAGTGCAGAAGTGAGCACCATCTCTTCTTGAACCCAATAGGTCATCTCTACTTTTCAAAATCACTGCTTCCCTCAGAGAGAGATGAGCAATTAGTTGCTTCCTCCTGATTTGCCCTAACAGACCAGAAGCTGGAAGTACTATCAGGACCCTAATTCTTATGTTCCTTGTACCTGCAGGGAGCCTTGTTTTGATCCTCTCTGGCTTTGCCGCAGGAAACATAGGGGACATTCCCAAGAAAGATATTGAACTTCTTCATTTGCCTATTGCCACGCCTCACAGACACATAGACACAGGTATGGACAAGAGAACACCAGTTCTCAACACTAGGATAATGATGTCCTGTTGTGCACAGAGCATGCCCTCTTCCCCAATGTCTTGGTCTGCTTGTCCTTCAAGAGATAATAATGATGACACTTGACGTGGAATGATTTGTAAAGTCTGAAAAGATGTTGCAGTTCCTGTTACAGTATCTGATTGTTCAATCAGTTCACTTACATATGCAAGGTTGATAATGATCATGACTTCTACATATGAGAATTATTAAAAATGTAATTATTTACTATACCCTTATGTTTACACTTGTTCACTCAGACCACAGCAGTTACAATTGCACTGGATACTTCACCTGGCAAGTAGGCATCTAACTCCTACTATTCTAGACAATTATTTAGTTGTATTCTGTCCCATAAAGATTAACAGAGAACAAGACCTATGAACCAAACTCACAGTTTAACAAATATGGATAACAGTATCAAATAAGCTCTATTTTTGATCATCATTGTAATAGATCAAAGAGGTAAACACATTGTTTTTAATAGTCATTCTTATCAAAGATTAACAAGTAATTCTTGAAGCACACTCTCAGATTCATTTTTAATATCATCTTTGAGGAAAGCTACAACAGTAGCTGTCCTCTTTTCTGTGTCATCTGAAAATCAGTTCATCTAATTTAAATAGTACAGAGAAAACAGAAATGTCTCAAAGGGCACTTTGTCTGGGGATAAATTGATGTCTTTTAAGATTTTGTAAGGATGATGCCATGAGAAGAAAAGCCAACAAAATTCAATCCAAACTTAGAAATGACACTGTCATTAACCAACATTCCTAGTCACAGAAACATGTCAATATCTTTTTGCAGAAGAAGAAAGCAAATGAAAAGAAAATTCCAGTGGAAGCTTATAAAAAAAAAGTAAATGTATGTTTAAATGAGATTTCTGTTTGTTTATTTAGTTTTCTAGAATTAGCATGACTAACTGTGGGATGGAGGCAATAATTCTGGTCATATTTCTAAGCCCCAGGCAGTTTAATTTTAAATGTCTGCTATATTCTTTGTTCACACTTGCAGAGCTGTTTGGCATCATAATACATGGAATCAAGTTCTCTGGAGACATATAAAACTATAGCTATAACTCTTCTTAAGTCCAGTGAGGTTTTTTGTTTGACTTTGAAGAATTTTTTCTATTTGCTTATTTTGGTAATGCAAATATTTAGGATAGAAGAATAATCAAACAAGAATAAAAAATGAGCAGATTGGAATTTTTTTTTTTTAATGATTTACTTTCTGTTTATTTTGGAGGCCTTTCTGGACTAATAAGCTTAAAACTCCTTGTTTTAACTTGCAAATTGGAAGAAATATATTTGTTTTTCAATTCTATTGCATCAGTTCATATTTTGTTGTTGGAGAATAGAATATGTGCTAAATTTTTGAAAGTATATTGTAAAAAAGAGTAAAATAATGATACTATGCCACAAAATCTGGAGGATTCTGGAGGACTGCACTTAACACATACTTTTATGGGGGGAGGGGGCAGCCTCTTCTCCCAGGCAACTAGTGATACAACAGGGGAAATAACATCAAGCTGCATCAGGGTAGGTTCAGGTTAAATATATTAGGAAAAAATTCTGCACTGAAAGAGAAGCTAAGCAGTGGAACAGGTTCCCCAGGGAAATAGTAGAGTTACCATCCCTGGAAGTACTATAAAAATGAGTGGATGTGACACTTCACAGTATGATTTAGTGGGCATGGTGGCAGGTCAGAGGTTGGATTTGAAGATCCTGGAGGTCTTTTCCAACTGTAATGATTATATAATCCACTGAACACTATATCTGCAATTGTGAATGGAAAAATCCCCACACACTCTTATTAGCCACAAATTTTCTCAGTCTAGACATAGTTAGTCATGTACCATTTAAGTATTGCTAGAACTCAGCAACAATAGACGTAATAATTATTGAGCACGTTTAGGACCTTGAAGTCAGGATACTAAAGTCCAAAGTATTTCTGGCTCTGAGAAATGTAGCAATGCACAAATTTGAGGAACTTGCTCTAGGTGTTGTTAGCACGTTATGTTGTTGATGAAGTACATTATTATAAACAGGCTGAATTATAACCTGGTATATACCAAAACACTCCTGAGAAAAAGTAAAAAAGTGTTTGGTTTGGTGTTTTTTTTTTTTGTTGTTGTTGTTTTTTGTTTGCTTGGTTGGTTTTTTTGTTTGTTTTTTTTAATTTGTGATGGAAGCTTGTGTAATTCACCACACTTACAAAACTATGAATTCTCTAGAATACAGGTAGTAAGACTGCATTGCTGGAGGACTGCTGCAGGCATATTTTCTGAAAGATGTGAAGGACAGAGTCATCTTGCCACCTGTCTTACAGCCTTTTATGATGCATCCAAAAATCAGTGGTTAAATTTCAAATAAAAATGTATGTAGATTACTTACACAACTATCTTAAAATACAATTCAATATCTGAATTATCAATTTTTTTATTGGGTGCAAGTGTTAGAACCCTAGCACAGAGCCTGACTTGCTTGTCTTTACATACTATTTTCCATTGCAGTTTTGAATGATTCAATAGAAAAAAGTAAAACTGATTGTTAAATAATTTACAGGAGACTGAATAATCTTTAAAAAACAATTTTACTACATGCAACCTGAATGATGAGGCACGTTATTTGTTCAAATGCAACCTATTAAATTATATCCCTCATGTGTGCCTGAAAATTAAACCTGTTTATAAGCTGGGAGTCTAAATGACCTTACATAAAGGAAAAATGGTAACTTCATTGTCAGGTTTTTGTTTTTTTCTTTTTTTGGGGTTTTTTTCCCAGTTGAATAGCCACTATCATCTAGTTTCATATCATGGACCACAATATCCCGGTGTCAAAACAGCCAGGTCACCAGGGCCTCTTCTGACTGGTGACTGAAATCTTTTCACATATCTCTCACCTCATCCAGGGATAGGGATCTTTAGGTAGACACCTTGAAAGTATTAAGGAAGATAGAACAATTCTTGCTGTGGATATTTGCACTGGTAATGAATATCACTCTTTTTATTTATATCTGCCAGACTCTCTTTTCGAATTTCAGGGAGTTCAGGGTCACAAAATATTTATTTGCATAATATTAATTCTGTAATAGCCTACATTCACGCTTAGTAACCTTCTTTTTTATATTTCCTCTCCTTTTTGTTTAAGCTGAATGTGGATGCTGTCAAGTCTTTTGAAATGTTTCTCTTTGAGACAGACAAAATAAATTGAAAAAATTAATATCTTGGTTTTGTTCCTGTCTGACTTCCTATTTATTTCTCAATAACAGAATTGTTAAATATTCAATTTTATGCATGTATTCCTTCACTTCCATCTCTCATCACCTTATTAAGCAGAAATTAAATACTTATTTGGATACACTTAATTTAAAAAGCTGTCCTTTTACTTGTTCTAATTGAGTTCCCAGATGCCAAGTGCAGTTCATAGTCAAAGTCTGTACTTTGGCAGGATGCTGCACAATAAGCTTCTTTTTATTTTCATATAAAAGTTATTTTCCATTAAAATTCACAATTCTCATATTCAGCAAATTTATTTTCGTGGCAAGGGACAGGAATTTCAGCTTGTTCAGGGACCTGCATGGCAGTATCTAATGGGAGAAAGCAAAGAGACCCAAGATAATTGGTTGATCCTCAAGGAAATCCTTTTCAATATTAAGGAAAAAAAAAGGAAGAAAAAAAAAAGGTGAGGGGGCGAGGGCGGAAATTCCACTCTATTGAGGAGGAAGTCAAGGGAATATCTCATTGGGACAAAATGATGTGCAGAGAATGTACAGGTATGTTCAGCATGTCTGAGCTTTGTAGCAGAGAAAATCTGCTCAAGTCATAGTACAGATGTGGTTTACTGCTGTGTTAACAGTCATAGTTCAGAATGAATGCAGAATGAATGCAGCATAAACCAAGAAATTCTGACTCCACATCCATACGTACACCTTTGCACAGTTGTGTGCATATTTAACCACCCCTTCCAACCAGCCGGGCAACCACTATCAGGTTGCCCCACACCTGGGGGTGCAGGTTCCCCTGTGTGCACACCCTTCCTCTTGGCACTGTGGGTGTGCCAGCTCAAAGTATAATTCTGAATTCTCTGCCATGGTAGGGATGCTAGGGATCATCTTAGTAGGTCTGCCCACACAACAGCAAGTAGTTGTCCCAGGCTGTGTCCTCTGCACCCCAAGGTGAAGCTCACGGTGTGCAGACCCCCTGTGCTGGCTGCTTCCACCACCATCTCTGCTTGCTGTCACAAATATTCATGCTTCTTTTATTTTCATTTCCCATTTACTGTTTTTTGTCCCAACAATCTTTCGGTCATTCCCTACTCACTGTCTGCTTAGTGCACCTGATTAACAATATTGTTTTTCCTGGGAACCACTGTTTCCAGCATTTAACTCATATAACTCTGTTCACAATTTTGTTTCTATAACAGGTGCTGTTTGCTGGGCCATTTCTTTATCATCTTCAAGAGAGAGGCAAACCTTAAACCTGTCTTCAGCAAGGCATGGTGGAGGATTTAAAGAACTACAGGCTACAGTACTACACCTCAGTCCAGAGAATAACTTGACGTAATTTTTCCTGAAAATCACTTCCATGCACATGAAGGGCAGGAAGATGATTAGAAGCATATAGAATGGATTATCTTTTTCTTTTTAATGTTAAAATATTTATGTCAACAAGCATAGAGCCATAATTATAACTAAGAAAAGATGACAAAAATGTTTTATGCTGCAGAATGGATTTGTTTAAAGCAGCTTTCAAACTGTATCTTGTATGTATCTTGTATGCTCTACAGAGCTTACAAGGTAGGGTAAGTTAAAAAACAATGTTAGTTGTGCATGTGGAAACCATATACTTTGTCAACACATCACTGTGCCCAGAGTGATGACCCTTGACTTCTCAGTTTAGATCCTGTTTCATTATCTTTGCGTGGCTTACATTGAGTATGTAATGACAGTAAGAAAGCTGAGGAATAAGAGCATCTCACAGCACAGCACATTCTGAGGTTACATTGCATGATGTCTTTCCAATCCCAACAGATGATTAGTGCATGGAACAGAAGTATTGAACTAAACAGGACTCTTAACATAATTATTCTAGTGGAAATTAAGTAGGAGAGGGCATAGAACAACTCCAGATTGTTGCACCATCTGGTGCATTGTCTGCAACATCAAAGTAGACCAGTCTCTAGTCTGTCAGTCAGTCATCATTTGATTTTGAACTTTTATTTTTGTGTTACAAAATAACAAAAAGAATGAGGCAGTTATGTAAATAATGTTACTTCTCCATTAGAAAATGTTCTAACTTCACGGTATTTTGAACAAAGGATGTAACACCATGACTAGTCTCACTGTTTGCACCTTGAAGCTGAGACAAACCATATCCAAACTAATGCATGGCATGTTCTCATTGACAACAATCAGAGTCAGGCCTTGGAAATCCATTTATAAAGCAACTTTTTTTTTTAATATATATTTCATGATATATAGCCACTTTCACTATTGGGGATTTTTTCAGTAAAAACTTTTTGCAGAAAAGAATGCACATTTTGGTGAACTCCCCAAAGATTTGGTTTTCATATAAAATATACTTTCTTTTCATTTTATTGAAAGTATATTAAATATATGTACATGAAAAGGAACTCAGCTGTTTTCTGAAGTTAAAATAATTTCTTCTAGCATCACTACTTTTCATGTTACTCAATCAGTATATTGTCTTTATGCTTCCTCCAAGACTTATTAGCATGCAATTTCTATTTAAATTTTTAATTTTATTGTACTTAATTCCAATTCCTTTTCCTCTTGTTCTTATTTATATGACACATGCATCATTCTTTCAATCTCCACAAGTTGTCCAAATATCACTAATGTGAAGTTGATTCAATGTACAACACTGAAAAACTTCAAGTCCTCTCATCCAGAATGGGAGGACATCAAATTTTCACAGAAAAAGAATTTTTTTTTAATTAAATTTCCTGTTGTAATTCTTAATTTACTGCACTTCAGCACTTCTTTTCTGATTACAGGGTTGTGAACAATTTTTGAAGTTGCATTTTGGATGGAAAGATATTTCATGAACAGGACATCATGAGATGGCATCAAAAATAGAGCATTTTAATTTACTCCATACAACCAGGACATTGTAGAGAAACTTCTGGCTTCAGTGAAGCACTCTGTGGCTGTGACAGAGCTTGAACATTCAGAACACTGTTGAATTCATGATGAAATATTCATCCTACTGTAACTATCAGAGAATTCCACAATGCAAGTGAGACACTTGGCTTACAGAGCATTTATCATGTGCAGCACTGCAGATCCAGATCTGAACTCTAATTCTCCAGTTTGAAATGTTTAATCCTATAAGACAACCAATTGCCCCAGCGTAAAAAACTGTGAGATGCCAACTGTGCAACTCAATATAATCTTCATATATGGCTACTCATGTGGAATGATCTCAATTTTTAAGATATTAAATATGTGAATATATGGTCACTTATGCAGATACTAGCTGCACAATGCAACAGTATTGCAAACTTTAGATATTGGGAAGTTTCTTTGTAATCTTTAGCAGAACAGTATTATTTTGTTGTTGTTGTTGGTTGTGTGGAGGCATGACTTTCATTTTTCTGTGCTTTATAAATAAGTATAAGCCTCAAAGCATCAAGAACTATATACTAAATTCTGATATGCTTTGAAATTAATTAGTATATTAATGTGTTCAAATAGTCTCATTTACTGAATTTAAATAAGTCATTTATTGCAGTTCTTCTCAATTTTAAAGCACACTAATTAAATTATGTGTTGTTTCCCCTTTTTCAACTTTGGTTACAGCAATAGAATCAAAAATGTGCACTGTGTTTCTATTTTGAAAGATCTGAAGATCAAATATGAAAGAAAATTATTATCTAAGTGATCAGTGGTATTTGCTATTCAAATAATGAGTTTATACAATTAATTTGTTGTCAAGTGCACTACACAGTATTCGTCTAAGCGTGCACTTCCCAGCTCATTAAATGAGCTAGATGAGAAGCAGGCATTCTTTTCTTCCTCCAGCATGCACTACAGGCTACGAGCTGTAAACTGGATGATAAAGTGGCAAACCTTGAGGATTGCCTTGGAGAGCACATGGCCATGACAGCACTGCTGCTACTTCTGCCCACCGTCCATAACATGCAGTAAAAGCATAGGAGAGAGTTTTGCACTTCCAGAAATATTTAAGAAGGTGATCTGTACTTTCTGAGAGAAGCTTGAAAAAAATAATTTTGCGTTGTCACTATCATTCAAGACTTGGTTAGGTTATATAATTTCTTATTGCAAGTTCCCAAAACCTTTGTATTTATGGTTTCATTCACTGCTAAGCTCTTAAAGGGATGCAGAAAATACTTATGTGAAAAAATATTTTTACTAGAAAGCTTTCTCTTTATCTTAAGTGCCTCTAGACTTTAATGAAATGTTGCAACCTATTAAGTGCTTGTCAGATGAAGTCATTGATTTTTGTGTAATCTTTTTACCTAATATCAATTTATAATCATAGAAAACATCCTAGCCTCAAAATATTTCTATTTAAGAACACAATTCAATAAAAATTAATTTAAATGGACATTATCATAAGTATTTAAAATTTTAAATAAGAAATAATTGCAAATATTTCTATTAGTTTTCCATAGAATACATATTTTAGCTGTCAAATTTTTCCAATGATCAGTACTAATAACCATATGTTGGTGTTCTAATCAAAACTGGAACTTAATAAAAATAACTCTTTTGGTAACTGGTGGTTTCATGTTCGCCAATTTGTGTTTCCAAAAAGGACAGGTTTTTTAGTAAAAAATTTTTTACTAAAAGGTTTTTTTAGTAAAAGTTTTTTTAGCTCATTGGTTGCATAAATTTTAGTGTGTTTCTGAAAAAATACTTCTTTTAAAGGACTTGCATTAGTCTTTCAAACTATTTTTCATTCATTTTGGCACACGTTTACCTTTCTGGATGTGATCTTTTACATCTTCATGTGCTAATTTTTAATAATGAGAAAAATGAGGAAGACAACAGAGTGGGGAAAAACAACAAAACCTTTCTCTTTTTTTTTTTTTCCATTAGAATAAATTGCAACTAATCGTCCAAAAAATTCAGATAAAATGAGACATTTTACAGAGTGGATGTTGTTCTTCTCTTCTTGCTCAGAAAGAGAGGTACGAAAAAAGTGAATTATGGTCTTCGGTGATCTCTGACCTTCAAGCGAAGACACCATCTCTGCCTCAGTAATTTAAAGACAATAACTTGATAGTCACAAACCACAAGTGAGGTACAGAGTTCTTAAGATGTATGATATTGTAACTACTAAGTTTCACCTCCTAAGTGTAAAGATTTAGAAAAAAAATTTAATTAAATTTTCCTTAAAAATAAATTACATGGAAAATGTGATCTATAAAAACAAGCATAATTACAAAAAAAAAGATGTGTGTCATATACAAAAAGCATTATAAATTCAATTATTGCATTCTATTTTTATATTATGATTACAAGAGGATTTAGGGAAGTACCTAAAATTTTTTTGCACTTACAGGAGCTGCACAGCTGAACTTGTTGTTTTTCACATGCATGGGGAAACCTTTGGCAGCAGGATTAATGAGTGTTCCACAACATGAAACAGATACTTGACTGGGTCAACAAAGAAAACGTGCTTCCATTGGAAAGGTTCTGTTCCCAGACTAATTAACCCTGTTCTTCTACAATTACCTGTAGAGGATAATTAGAGCTTCCGAGTTACCTCATTTATTGCTAGCCTAGATATCAGTGCTCCCTGTCATTCACAGTTCAGAAAAGAAATGTTTATTAGTGTAACTATGCTTTAAAATGTGTGGTGATTTAGATAATTAAAGGACTTCCAGTATCTGTACCTTTGAAAGTCAGCTCTTAAATCAAAAAGAAGAAAATACAATTGTCCAGAAAATATTTTAATGAGTTTTTATAGATCTCACAACAGAATGTTTTAACATATAACTTTTTAAATATACTTACATTGTATTTTAAAATGCCTGAATCTCCTAAGCTTTCCTTAAAGTGTTCAATGCATTTAATTGGAAGCTATGAATGTATTATAATTGCTATACTTCAGTTTAAGGGCAATTTAAACACAGTCATTAAAGAAGCACTGTCATAGGTTGGGTAAGCATTCAAGACCAGAAAACAGCTCAAAAATAGAGTTACATTCAGCCTGTGTATTTTGAATGCTATACTTCAGCATTGAGAAAAGGGTATAAAGAAGATTCCAGGCACCCAGGAAACCCAGAAAAAAAAAAAAAAANAAAAAAAAAAAAAAAGCCTTGCTAAGCAGTGAAAGGATGACAGCAGTTGCTTTGTTTTCTTTGATCTGTGTAGTCATGAAACGAATATGTTTTTCACTTCCAAAATATTATGTGAAGAAAAGAGCTATTAAATAACTCCCTGACTTGAAATGCTCTCTCCTCTCCTTTGTACTCCTTCCTCACCACAGCAGGTTCATCATGGAATATCTTTTCCTCTTCTATAAGCACTTGAGATCTGACAGGCCAACAGAAAAAAATACAAAGGAAATTATAATATTCATAAAAGAAAAACAACCACCTAGACCTGACAAGTAGAAATTCAGTACTTAGTGAAAAAAACCCCAAAACAGTTACTCTGACTGGTAAAAGCAGGTAACCTTGAGGACTCTAAACAGCCTAAAATGTCATAGTACAGCGAGCATACTCAGACACTTTAGAATAATGTAACTCACATCTTGTTCATAGCTGTGAGACATACAGCTCAAGAATGCAGCTGTACTGTCTTGTAGTAAGCCACTATCCAGAAGCTCACTAAAAGAATGACAAAATTAGGTAACTCATAGTTCTCTAAAGGCTCATATACTTCACAATCATATTCTATATACCATATAGAATTATGGTACCATTCTATACTCTTTCTTATGTTTCTTGGCTCTCTTCTTAACCTGTTTCCAAAAATGCAAATAAAATGTCACCAGTTTAGGTTCCAAGTGCTCCTTAATGTTCAAACACTTCTTTCTACAAATGGAAGGTAAAAAAAAGAGAAATCTTTCCAGATGAGTTGAAAAGACTACATTGACTACATTAATATAATCAGTAATTTCACTCTTTTGATTTTCATCATCCTTATTTAGATCCCTGAAGAAAAAGGTCTGACTTTTTTTTTTCTTTTTTCTTTTTTAATTAAGAAAAAAAGAGTAAATGATGGGGAAAAAATAGAGTAGAGCTATAGTTGGTTATAGATGAAAAGAGATGTGAAGAAGGGGTGTGATTTTCAATGTTATAGAGAAAGAAGCATCTTAGAGCCAAAGGAAAAATAGAAGACACTGGAGTAAGCAGCATTTTTCCCTTCTGAACTTTAGTATCAGTTACATCAAAGTGGTAACTCTTTTATTTGCATGTTCTTAAAATTACTTTGCCTAAATTGTGTGTCAACATGCACTTTTAAGTTTTAATTATAATAAATGTGAATGCATCTCTGTAATTAAGATACATTCTAAGTTTATGCATACAAAATTATAATATTCAAATTAAATTTTAAAGGGATTTTAGATTACTGCATAAATTCAGATTAAACAATAAATTGGCTTAATCTACTTAGCAAGTATATTTTTCTCTTTAATCTGCATTGGGAAACTCATAGTTTTTACATCTTCAAAGAATGTCATAATCTTAGTTTGGTTTCCAATAGACCTACCAACTAACTTACTCTAAATGTGGAGGTGATCATTATGCAAATAAATTTTGCATCCAGAAAACATTTGGGCCAAATGGAGAGTGTATTGTGATATTTGAGTTATAGAATAAACAATGCAAATTGCCTAAGTTTTATTGTAGGTAAACTAGTTTCTATTATGTGATGTTTATTTCAAGAAACAACAGAAAAATCTAATGATTGACGTGATTGTGGACTGCAGATATTTCACCTTTATTTCTCAATTGACTCTGGCTCGGCTTCCCAGAATGAATGACTGTGTCATCTAGGGCCAGACTATTGAGGAATTAAGCAATTTACACCGTGGGATGTGATGTATCTCAACTCTGTTCTTTTTTGCTCACTTCATATTCAGTCCTTCCCTTAGGAGATTAATTAGTTTTATAATTTCTCTCTGTCTTCTTTCCCCTTAACATCATCTCTATGACACTGGTACTAATGGCCTTTTACATCACAGACAGACTACTTGACATGTGCTGTCCTGGAAGAATTGACCTGAACCTGGACAGGTAAAAAAACCTGGAGAAATTTTTCACAACTTATATTCCTAAAAGTATCACTTTGCCCAATATAAAATATTACCCTTACTGTACAAACGATGCATTACCTCACTCATGACATTATTCTGGGTTCTGAGTATTGCATTTTAAGGTGCCTAACTCTTCCCACTTACAATATTAAGATTTTAAATTCCCCATCCAGATCTGAGACTTTTACCCACCAAAGTTAAACAGAAGTTTTTACAATGGTCAGAAATACTTTCAAGCCTAGAAGGTTTTGAGAATCTCCTTCTAAATGTAAGAGTTAAAGGTAAAAAGACAGAATGTTATCTTACATAAAATGCAAATGTTATTTAGTGTACAGAACAGAAATACAAAGGAATGGATTTTCACATATTCAAAACTAAGGAAAAGAAATGTTGCAGGGATTAACAGAGGGATTATTTGAAAATAACAGCTGGAGTCTGAGAAAGCTTACAAAATAATATGAAAACTTTTGTGCTCAACTACTATAAGTTTATCTATTAAATGCTGCATTTTAAAAAATGTAAAGACAATCCACAAATGTCAATTACTTATACATGTATTATAAATTCTGCTTATGAAAATAAAAATTACAATATTTCTAGAAGAACATAAAAACAATCAAAAACATCATCTCATCCATATTGAAAATATTTGCATGTTTACATAATATTTAGTTCCTGGTGCTGTATTTTTTATTATATCTATTATGGGGAGTAACTTCCATTTTTGTATCAGAAGGGGAAAACAGATGATATAAATACTGAAGATCAAAGTACAGCATCAGAAAAACATGCCAAAACCAAGTCAACAGAAATGCATGTAAGTACTTGAAGGCAGATTGTTTCTCTGATGAAACTCACAGACAAGAAAAAGCCTTCATGAGATAGTTAAGCATCAACCAAATGCTCTACTTTTCTCAAGTCTGGTGTCGAACAATGCTACAGTTATGAATAGCCTGCTGAAGGCCACACTTCTGGCAGACTTCTCCCCTTTCTTTGAGCCTTCCACCCCACGACACAAATGGCTTTTGCTGTCCCCACCCTGAGTCTACAGGGCTGTTGCGTCTGCCGGCTTGGTGGGGACCCTGAGCCAGCAGCAGCTCCTAATGGCTAGTGACAGCCACAGGAGTGTGGGAAAAGTTTCAATGGTCTCCAACCAGCCAAGGCCTCTCCAAACCTCTGAGAGAGATGTGGAGACCTGCCCTGCCCCTCCTACCCCAAGTGTTTAGCCCTTGCCATATTTGGTGATTGGAATTTTCTGATAAACTGCAGAACTACATTGTGAAATAGTTATGCACCTCCGAACAATTTTACCTGTAAATAAATGTGGGGATTTTTTTTCACAAACCATGATTCTTAGATGCTCTGTACCTCCCATGAGAAATGGGCTACACGGAAGTTTTTTTTCTTATCCTCTGAAATCTGACACTGGTGCTGTCAGAAAGAAATCTGCCACTTCCAAAGGCATAACACTGTTACCCAGTGTTATTTCTACTCGTAGAAAAGAATAAAATTAATGTCCTGACATCTGATTTTATAAAGGCTCCATTTTTTGTGAAGTTATGGTGCTTTTCTGTGCCCCTTATCTCTCCTAATAATTAGGGTCCCTTGCTTTGAAAATGCAGAGAGAAAAAAAAAAAAANAAAACCCGGGCAAGAGAGCTGGGAGGATACAGAAATTGATGCCATGGCTTGTGAAATGAATTCTCCTTTCAACACCTCTTCAGGAAGAACTGCTCACATACAATATGAGCCAAAAAACCCACAGAGATTGTGATGCTAGATCAAAAAATCTACTTGCTTCAGAACCTTAGCTGAATACTACTATTTTTATCTGGTGCTGACATGCTAGAAATGGGGAGGGAAAGGGGGGAAGTGTTCTTCAGATTCAGCCATTATGTTTATGAAAAAGAATATTTTTTTATTTCCTTGGATTAGGTATCTGATATTGTCAATTTCTAAGAGATGCATATCCTAAGTAAACTCTCATTGTCAATACAACCTATTGACTGATATCTTTATTTTCATTATCATCTGATAAACCTACGACCAGTCTGATCAAATAAGAGCTCACTTTAGAAATGGCTAGAGGAACATTTTTTGTTCATGTGTTTAAAAAGGACTCAAGATTCACTATGTCCATTCCAAAGCTTCCTTTTATTTTTATGGTAAAAAACTTTGACCTAAATTCTTGAAGACACTAAGGGCAATGACATTATTTACCAGTGCAGTGCCTAATGTGCAGGCTAATGACCCAGGCCTCGGTTAAGGACTTAAATTCTCCAAGCAATAAAGGAAGCATATGAAATAAATAAAGGAATAAATAGATAAAATCTCAGCAGAATGATGAAGCAGAGTACAGTAAAGCAGAAAGAGAAAGCTGTAACCATTACAAATGGAGATCACAACTAGCAATTTGATTTTCACATGCATTAACACTGCATGATTTTTGATTCTTCATTTGGTCACTTCTGTTAGGAATAGAATTGGTGACACAGCAATACAAATTTCTCTGAAGATTTAATTAAAGGAAGATCTCCATCCAAACATAACACACAAAGGATCTTACATGCTTTTTCAGTTCTTGATGTGAAATACTGGTGGGATTTTCAACGCAAATGAGAAGTTTGCTTGTGAAACTCCAAGGCTAAGAGTTAGGGGAAGAAGCATGACACAGGCTGCAATCCTAGACATTAAAGTCAATTTATATATCTAAATTTTAGTTTCAGAAGACCACTCTGTTTCCCTGTGTTCGAAGAGAGGGTTTTCTGTTTCCACAGATTTCTAGTGAGTTCAGCTAGTCAACTGAACCACCTGCTTAAATAAGTGAGAAAACATTCTTTTGAAGAGATGCCATCACTCAAGTTATAAAGATATAAAATAAGTCTCTACATTTATGAGTTGTACAGTGGCTGATTAAGATTTTATTCCAATATAATTTATGGAAGTGTTTCTACTTCAGTATTGTATTCCAAGCATAGGAGGCCTTAACAAGACCTAACATAACAAGAGATGTACTAGAGACAGTTGAAATAATGAATGGGCTTCTACCTACCTACTTACACATAGTAAGTAAGAGATCTGAAAAGAAGGCTTAGGCAGTAGACAATTATGAAGCAGGTCACCCACTCAGTAGGACAGTGTTGTCCCCTTCCTTCTCTCTCAATCAGATCTTTATTTCCTATAACTCTGTTCAAGGGCAGTCCTAATAGGTGTGTCTAGTCATAATGACTGCATCCAGCTCAAAGTTCAAGAGAGACAGATATAAGTGCAGCATCCATGGGCCAATTTGGGCCTTGCACCCATCTAATCATAGTGCTGTTTGAGGTCTGACTCAAACCAAGTTCAGAACAAACTAATATTTGCAGTCAACATGCAGATATGACTCATTGTCTTACTCCATACATACTGAACAGCCAAGGGTCCATTGAGGTCTCCTGCACAGCAGGATATTTCCTTGAGAGGCTATGCATCCCAAAGTTACTCCTTGAGGTTGAGATGATCCTTATCATGTCAGATATTCAGTAAGTGAATTTGGAATTAGTACACTGACACCTTGAAATTTAGCTAAGTGATTATAAGGGATTGATTGTGCACACATTATCCTTCAGACATAAAGCACTGGACAAGTCTGGTACTAAATGTGGATCCAGATACACGTAACCTCACCTCTGAGAAAGAGTTTAGAATATAAGGGGTGCTTTTGTGAATCTCATGTCTCAACAAGCTACCTCACAGTTTTGTCTGACCCTGTCCTCTATGCAGTAAATAACCTAGTGTACTTGGCCATTATCACCTATTAGACTTTTCTTAAATTGCTAGTTTATATCAATAAACATATTGCAACTTCTCTGGAATGGGTCACTTCATGGACAGCACTGCTACTTTTGTAACAATTATTTTGTAAGCTGGAGAGAGAGAAAAAAATAAACAGTGCTGGTTGCTCTTCCAATGAAAAAACTGGTATGCCAAATGTCAGAATTAGAAGATGACTGGAAAAGAAACTTTAATCTTCTGTGTATCCCCCCCTGGATGTATCAGAATACATAAATTCTCTCAGTACCTTTGTAGTGGTACTGTACAAGTAATGAGTAATTGCTATTTCAAGCTGTATCCTCTGCTTTTCTGAGTATGCCTGCAAGAAATTATCTATACTCTAGAGCTACAACCTCCTGATTTAATTCTAGCTCAGCCTTTCTGAAGCTGAATCTTGTCCGGGAATTCTAAAGTGTTCGTGAGTAGATCAGTTTCATTTCTCAGATGACTTCATACACAAGATTATGAAGGAATGTAAAAGATAAGGAATGTAATAGGCAAGTGATAGGCTTAAGAATATCAATGACGTTTACATTAGGCATTTAGATGCCAAAAGAAGCAAGGAGAAGGAACACATAATTTTAAAAAGTATCATGCATTTTAGATAAGAACAGATTGCATTTCACACTGGACAAATTTGTGACCCTCTAGTTTTTGAATTATTTACTTAGGATAAAATTATTGTAGCAAACTAAGTATAGTACTCAAAATATCACTTGTCTTAATTAAGCTATTCCCATTCAACCTGTCATCTGTAGTGTAACCTCCATCAGTTCCATCTGTGTGGAAGCATCAGACATCTCAGGAGCTTTCTCTGCTGAAGCACTGGTGTAACTCTCAGGTGAGAGCCTACATTTACAGAAGCAATCTCCCATTCAATAAATTACTTTATATATTCCATAGAAAATTTGCTAGTGTTTATGGAAATTGACACAGCTTGAGACAAAAATGGGCATGACAAAAAAATATTTAAAATAAATTTTCTGTCCTATACTTCAATTGCAGACTTTCCTCCTCCTGCTGAAAAAGATATGTCACAAAGCCGTTACTCCATCGTGAGATAGATCTTCAGAATTCCTGGCAGGTCACACAGCCTCCACTGACATGAAAACATAAAGCTGTGGCTGCAACAAAAGATGTTAAGTGCTGTCCCTCAAAGGGGGGGACATAGCCACCAAATTATTTACAGAATTACTGTCTCTTGTGTTGCTTTCAGAATCACTGAATCTTTTCTACATAAACTACCATGTTTACTTTTCCCAGAATATGATATGAAGTTGAAGACAGACAGCCTCAGAGGCTACCTTATTTCCTACTCAGCCCTGGATTTGTGCATTGGTCAGACCTGTCCAGGGTTTAATTATTCTTCATCTTCATTTCATCAATCTTTGAAAGTAGCCTGATAGACATTACTGGATTTTATTTACACTGAAAGTAGCTAAGAGGCAACATGTTATGTATGCAATTCTTAATTTTTTGCCTCTTTTATAATGCACTGAAAGGCATATTTAATTGCTAAAGAAGCCTGATACTTGAACACCACAAAGCACATATGGTAAATAGTAGACAGCACAAAGTAGGTTTGATTTGTGATGCTGATTAAATTGATGTAGAAAGCCTGAAGGGATCCCTTCCAGCCTGTGAGATGTACCTGACATCATGCTGTGGGTGTTTTACTTCATTTGCTGTGATGTTTAGTTTTCCAATAACAGTAAGAAGAAATATTGGACTGAGGGAACACGCAAAAGAATAAATTCAGTCATTTTAAAGGAAGATGCACTGCATCTAGCATTTCCAGCCAAGATCAATGTTCAGTCTAAGAATGCTTAGTTAGTAGAATTCAACTTCCTGGTCTTTCTAGATTATTTGAGGCTTGATCACGGTATTCTACCAAGACATATTTGACAAGTCACACTTGGAGAACTGGGTACTGGAAGGATTATAAAAGTATTTAAAGAGTGAAGAAACAGAACAGAAGAAAATAGAATTGTGCAGGAAGAACAGTTTATTAGATTCTTCTCTCTGATATATTCTCAATCAATAAATACATCATCAAAGTAAGACATCAACTAAACCAGTCTGTTTGACAAGATCACACTTTTTTTAAGTTGATGCCTTATTGGGTTGCTTCCATATTGGCTGGCATTCATCTGATAGTTAAAACCAGTGCTTCTACAGAGAAAGCCCCCCAGATGCCTAATGCTTTTGCACAGATGGAAATGGTAAGGAAAGAAATTTCAGTATAGGTGGCATGTTGCAACCAGTGCCCAGACCCTTCTCGTGGAGACAAGGTAAGTACCTGCAAAAGATAAGCACAGGTTGACAATCTGTTGATGAAAACCAAGGCACACTGTCAGTGAAGGAAGAGTTGTCAGGAATTTGTTCCTGACAAAACAGTTGGCCCTAATAATATCCACCCAATGGTGTTAACAGAGCTGGCTGATGTCATTGCAAGGCTGTTTTCCTAATATTTGGGATCTTGTGAAAATCCTTGAGAGAAATTGTGGAGATCAAGAGACTTCCTAGAAGAGCGGATATAGTCGGTTGACCACTGGCTTAGACCATCAACAAGGTTAATGTCAGCCCTATCTACAAGAAAGGTTTAAAGGAGGGTTCAGGAAATTGTAGGCTCATCAGTCTTGCTTCAGTTCCTGTGAAAGTGATGGAACAAATCCTCCTGGGAACTATCACATGTCAAATGAAGCACATGACTGTTAAAACCAGCACGAACTCACCAACAGCAAATCGTTCTTGACAAAGCTGACCAACTTTTATGAGAAAGTAACCCACTCAGATGTTATAGGGCAGCTGGTGAACCTTGCTTACTGTATCTTCTCCGAGGCTTTTGATACTCTTTCCCAGAGACTTCTCCTAGAGAAATGGATATATTTGAGTTTAGATAAGTGGTCTGTGGGGTGAGTGGGGACATGGCTGACAGGCAGCACCCTGAGGCAAACCACTCCTATTCAAACTGGCAGCCAGTCATATGTGGGGTCCCCCAGAGACTAAAATTGGACCTAACACTATCTAATATATTCATAAATGACCTGGATGATGGGATCATGTGTATCCTGATGTAGTTTGCTGATGATGCCAAACTGAGTAGGGAAGTGGGCACTTTGGAAGGGAAAGCCACTCTGCAGGGAGACCTGAATAGACCTCAAAAGTGGTCTAACAAGAGCCTTGTGAAGTTCAACAAGTGAAAGGCCTCACACCCAGGAGAACAATCCAAAATTGTAGCACAGGCTGGGATCTACCCAGTTGTGGAGCAGCTCTGTAGAAAGGGATCTGGAGGGTTCCAATGGGCATCAAGCTCAATATCAGCAAACAGTGTGCAGCTGCTGTAGCAAAGAAAGTCAACAGGGTGCTGAGATGCAACAACAACAGCATCACCAACAGAGATAAAAAATCCATTATTCCCCTCAGTGCTTGTCAGGTCATGTGTGAAATACCGTGCTCAGTTTTGTTCCCTACCATTAAACAGATGAGTACAGGCTGAACGCCCACAGAAGGGTCACAAAGATGATCAAACAACAGGGAAACCTTCATTATGAGGAAAAGCTCAAAGAACTGGATTTGTTCAGCCTTGAGAAAAGAAAACTTAGGGGATTCTGTATCATCATGAACTACTATTTACAGAGTGGCTACAAAAAAAGATGGAGACTTCTTTTTCACTGGAAAAGAGGTGGGGTAATGGGTATAAGTAACTTCTGGTGAGATTTTGATTGGACATAAACTCACAATTTTTTTACAAAGAGAACAATCATCAGTTGGGATAATCTCCCCAGGAAAGTGGTGGATTCTCCAAGACTAAGATTTTTTTTTAAGATTTGCCTGGACAAATTGTTGCCCTCTTGTCTAGACCATGTTTTTGCCAGGAAAATTTGGACCAGATGGTGCATGAGGTCCTTTCCAATCTGGTATTCTATTATTCTATGATAGAAATATTGGGGTGCATTTCTGATGGCATTGGATATTATGCTTAAAGTATTGATCTCTAGATCCCTACTGACTGCATTTGGAGTGTATATACCTAGCTGGTATGATTATGCCTACGTTCACTCTTCAGAATTCAGTGTCTACAGCTTAAAATCACACACTTCTTGAACTTTAATGCAGTTGCCTGAAGACATCTGAGATTCTATCAACCATCTAAGACATTGAAACAGATGGCTGTCAGATATGATGTGACCAGTGGGAAAGCCAGACACTACTGCAGCAGCAGTTAGAGGCCAGGTGACCCTGAAAAGCATTTCAAATTTCTTTAAATAGCTAAGTTTAATCAGCAATGAATCAAGGGCACAGTGCATTTGTTTGTGAATGACAAACAGTGGGAACAGTTGGGAAACTGATAGATATTGTATAACAGTTCTAATTAAAAGCATACAGATGAGTAAAGCCTACCTACATAAAACCTTTTCAGTCTCATTATTTACAGACAGCCTAGACTTAGAGGAACTTTGTAATATTTTTTTTTAGTAAGAGCTCTTCTCTCTCTGACTTCACACAACCATTATACTCTTGCATTACTGACCTCAAAGAAACCATCTTTCAGTTTGTATCTGTGAGTTATATTCTCAGTAGAAGAAAGATGATGAACTCTTATTCCTAAATGCGTACATGATGTGCATGTTAAGTAGAGAAATATTCTGCCAAACTCTACTGTGTTACAGAATGAACCCAACAGCTCTTTAAATGACAGAAATTACAACCAGGAGGCCAATACCACATCACAAGACTGCCTGTTGCAATATTCAATTCTGATTAATCCAGGATATCTTATTTCTGAATATCTGCATTGTTGTCATTTATTTTCTTCTTTAATCTTTAATATTTCAGAACTTTAAGTAAAAGAGCTTATTTAAGGCAACTTGGCAGGTAATTTTTCACAATTTGCTTCACTAAAATCATATGATGTCTTGAGCTGGAAGAGACATATAGGGATCATTGAGTCCAATTCCATGCTCTTTGCAAGACTACCTAAAAATAAACCATATGACTAATATGTCTAGATGCTCCTTGAACTCTGACACACTTCTTACCATGACCACTTTCTTGGGGAACCTGTTCCAGTGCCCCACCACCATCTCAGGAAAGATGTCTGAACTACCCTGACACAGGTCACCAGAGAGGAGATCAACTCTCTACTCCACTGCCTGTCCTTGGGAAGCTTTAGACTGTGATGAGGTCATTGCTCAGCCTTCTCTTCACCAAGCTAAACAAGCCAAGGGACTTCAGTTGTCGCTTACATGTCTTGCCCTCGAGACCTTCCACCATCTTGGCTGCCTTCCTCTGGACACACTGTGAGACAATGTCCTTCTTATTTCGAGACACCCAAACCTGCACACAGTAATCAATGTCAGGCCATATCAGCACAGAGGAGAGCAGCACAACCACTTCTGTTTACCAGCTGCTGATGCCGTGCTTCACGCATACCAGGACACAGTTCACCCTTTGGGTTGCCAGGGCACACCGTTGGCTCGTATTAAACTTGCCATCAACCCAATTGCACAAATGTTTTTCTGTGAGGCTCCTCTCAAGCTCATTATCCCCCAATTTGTATATATAACCAGGATTACCCCATCCTAGGTGGAGAATCATAGAAGTGTGGATTGGAAAGTCATCTAGTCCAATCCTACTGCAATGAGCTGAATCTGGTACTTGCACTTGTTCATATGATTGGTGAATGTACAGCTCTTAGGCCTACCCTGATTTCTCTAAGGCCTTTGTGCCCTTGAGGGAATCTATCACCCCTTCTTAGTTTAAGCGAGTTTACTTCCTGTACTTTTGATTGCTACACCTTGATAAATTATAAAAAACATTAAAGAGTACTGGCCTAAGACAATACCCAACAACCTCTTCATCCATGAGTACTCCTTTGTTCATAACCAACAAATCTGGAAATATTCCTTTACCAGTTGTCTTCCTTAATCAGGCTCCATGAAGTTATCTTTGACAGGCTTCGGGAGTCTCCTGAAGCTGTTTGTGTCTGCTCTATGATATCACTAGGTGATATCTGGGAGGTTAAAATCACCCATAAGGACAAGGCAGCTGATCTAGAGATATTCCTTCATTCCTTGACAAAATATTCAGAGCCAATTCAACAGCAACAACAAAAAAAGATGCATTTGAGATATTATTTGCAAAACTGCATTTATAAGTAACATTACTGTGTCAATATTTCACAGACATTACAGACTACAAGAAAACATTTGTAGTTCAGACTTTATAAGTAGATTTTGATATGAAAATAAGTGAGTCTCCATTTCCTATGAAATTTAGATTTAGTTAATATATAAATTTTATTGACATCTCTGATGAACTTTATATTCAAATAGTAATAGCACCATGCTAAATTGGACCAATTATCTACTTAATTCATGCTTACTGTGATCTCCATCACTGATTTTGTATTATTTATTCACTTTATTCACTGACTCTTACTCACTGGAATTTTCCATGGTTTCTTTTCAAAGGTGGCTTTTAAACTTTTTTTGGGTGGAGGTGGTTTAAAACTTTTCCTAGCCTGTTCTTAAAAGTGATAAACAAGTAAGGCAAAAGTTGGTCACAGGTGAGATAAAAAATGGACCATCAAAAAAGGCAGCAGCTAACAACTACAGTGATAGTCATCCTAATTCTTTTTTTTATTAGGTTTGATGACTTTAAAATAACTTATTTTTCATTTATTTAACTTCAGAAATTCAGGAGGGGCTCATTTGCAATTTTGTCCAAAGGTCTCTGCACCAGACCTATTTTGGCTCAAAAAGATCAGTATTTGACCATTAACTATTTGCAAAACTACATCTTGCTTGGTCTGCAACTTTCTGTGATTTTAATAATTTTGTACAATACAAATACAAAATAGTTAACACAACTTTGGGCAAGAGGTGTATCAGAAGACAAAGCAAGAGATAAGAGAAAAACAAAGCAAGACAAAGAACTCTTCAATTGTAAATCCCTGCTAGTAGTGGAAAAATGGAAAACATGTCTCACACTGTGTGTGTATATATATATACACACACACACACATATATATATGTATAAAATCACAAATGTCTGTAACTCTCTAAAGAAGCTTGTATCTGTACAGCTGTTCTTTGCTGATTTTGGAAAAATACTTTCAGTTTTACATTTCTACTTATGACGACTGCATAACCTTATGAATTAATTATGTCGTAACATTGAAAATAGTATATAAAACATTTGTTACTTCTCTTTCCTCATCTTATTAATTTATTTTTCAAATGTTTTCATTATTTCTGATGAAGCCATTGTCAACATGACGTATTAATTGAAAACTTAAATTAAAAGGTTTTCCATATTTTGTCTTCATGTTTATGTATTCACTTAAAATATTCCTAATGAGGTCAACAAAATGTAATCTCCAGGCACTCTAAGCTGGCACTTTCTGGACTCTCAGTCATAATTGCCAGGTAATTTGCATTTGACCTGTACCTCCAAGTCAGAATGTTAATGTGTTTTGCAAGGTGAATTCAAACCTGTCGTTAATTAGGGTGCCAAATAGGAAGAGTTATATTTTATCTGGAGTATAACCTCAGCATTTCTGAATAATGGAGTTAATGTGCAGGATCCTAAAATATGCATTGGTAAGCACTTCCTCCGTTATAGAATAATAATGAATTGATATTTGAAAAATTCAAGAATTTCTGTTGCGTCATCAAGTATTGTTTTTTCTTTTACCTTGGAAAGAAAGAGACATACATATATATAAATGTGACTACACATATAGCTACATATTACAGACATGCTAGGAACAACAACAACAAAAAAAGCAGATGGACTGAAATTCCTTTGTCTCAGAATGATAACTTTTATTTTTCATACTTCATCCCTCATGTATATCCAAAAATCTCAGCATCTGGAATTGTCACAGAAAGTAGTAAAAATTGGTCACCCAAAAAGTTGAAAATAAATTGAATGACATTTTTCACATCTAAGGAATTTAATTTATTTATTCTGAAGTACGTTACTATGCATCCATTGCATCGCTTGACAACAAATTTACAAAAATATTGAGACCATAAATCATCGTAACTAATCAAGTGTCTACAACAGATGGACCTACAATCTGAGTGTAATCCAGTAACTGAGTAATCCATTTCTTCAAGATGTTGCTATCTGTCTAGCCTTTCACTCAGGGTCTTCCTTCCAGTGATTATCATGTCCCTGCAGGATTTATGTACAGCTAAGTCTCCACTTAAATAAGTACTTCTTTTACTCTGCACCCTGACCCAACACAGAACTGAACTGGTGATTTTCCCTTACTTTAAAGAATTAATCTTGCTACTATTTGTAAAGTAATTGTCATACCACAGAGTAAAAAATGGTTTTAGTTGGCATAAATTATTTCTGGGAAAAGATGGTGTTTTTTCCAGAAATTTTCATTGAAATGGATTTGTGTATTTTGAGCATATTGCTATATTTTTAAGATTTAAAGGAAGCACCTAAAGAAGCAAATTAATTAACAAATACCAACATAAAGTTCCTCTTGCTTGGCAGCCCTGTAAAGCTCAATTTTTTTCAATGTACACATAGAAGTTTTATTGTCTGACTGACCAAAAATGGCTTTACTGGGCCACTGCCCGTGCAACAACACTAAAAGGAGAAGGTGATCCTTTAAACTACCAGTGGGAGACATAAAATTTGGGACACACAAATGGGAGAGAGAGTTGTAGATCTACAATGTGAAGCAAGGGATTGTCCCAGTATAAAGTGGAACTGTTTGGGGTTTTTATAGAGATCTATCATATCACTGAAATATGAATGGGTTTTTTTCCTTTTCCTTTTTTTTTTCCCCTCTGGGTTCCTTCCTTTGAAGTGTCTCTGATCAATCTGTCCCTTGTAGAAACATCCTTGTCCTTCCTGGGATCTGTGTAAGGTTGAGGAACTGTATTCAGGAGCAATTATTAAAATTTAGGAACCAATAGGTCCCCTGTAATGGAATAATAAAGTCCTCTCCTCTGACAGCAACAGATAATCCCTGTGCAGCCACTGCAGCCATGGAGTTGGGTTAAATCTCCCCCTCTCAAAGATACAGTTAACCTTAAGAGGTTTAAATTCTTTGGGAATATGATTGAGCATTTTTGTCTTTCAACATTTCTAAGGATTTCCAATATTTCCTGTTATCCTAAATTTCACTGTCTCTAAAGTAAATGAAATCCATTTTAATTTACAGAAATTTATTTTAAAAACAAAATACATAATAAAACCCTTTAAAAGGTTTAATATAAAGGGATCCAATATTTTTGGGGTATGGCCTTTAGTAACACTACAAAGACCTTGAATAACATCAAAAAGAAGAAACAGCTAACAATTACATTTCTCCTTTTTGACAACTTTCTAATCTCAACTAATTTTGCCAGTGAAGTATCACTACTCTGCAAATGCCTCCCTTCCAAAGTCTCTTGACTTTGACCTTAATGCTTCATATGTTGGATCAAAGACACATTGTATTAGCAAATCCTTTGAGGAAAGATCAGCTTTGAAAAAAATCTATTTTTAGGTCGACATTTTATTAAATGAGTTTACATCAAATACTGGCATTTCATAAAGATAGAATTTGGTACTTATAGTAGTTAATTCTCTAAGATATTTTTGTTTTCACTTACATGTAATTTTATATAGAGGGGAAAAAAGGAAATAACTTCCCTTAGATTATTTTGTTTGTTTTCCTACACTACTGAATTAGATTGCTGAATTAAAGGATGAATTACAGCTGTTTCAAATACTTTCTTTTTTATCATGAGTTCTTTACATAAATAATTTTCAGATCCCTTTTTAGATTGTGTGTGGAATTCATTCATTAATTGAAAAAACAAGTTCAGAATTCTCAAGTGGAAAAGGCAGGGGAGCTGGACCAGGAGCCAAAAGTCTTAAATGAGGAACAAATTATTGGTTTTCTAGTCTGGGAGACTTTCAGGTTCAATTTATATTATATAATCCTGTATAGGTTTGAATATTAAAAGCATGTTAGGTCTCCACATAACCGGCTCAGCACGAGTCACTGATTTTTAATCATATGCATATCTAAGCTACTTATCTGCCCAAGGAATGATTGCTTCTAAATGAAGTTGAGGTTGTCATGGTTGATTTCACTGAACTCAAAGGTAAATTTTAACCAGCTATCTATCAAAGATTGTATATTGAAAAGAGGTTATTTAATACAGAGGGGAACTATGCCATTAATTTCTATACAGCACAGTCAACATATGCATGTGGTGTTGTGTGGTTTTCTCCCTCAAAGTCTAATCTCCCACATCAAGATACAACTTTTTTTTTTTTTTTCAATTAGTAGTTTGAGCCAGAAATAGTAATCAAATTATTATGGTTACTGAAGCAGCAACAACGCTGAAAGGAACAGATCATTTTTCCATCTGTTCATCAGGATATGAATACAAGTAAGAGCATCATATCACATGGGTATTTCACAGCTCTAATTTATTAATTGGAAATGTAAACAAAACTGCCATTCTAAAGGATTTTGGTGTATGTAATCTATTGGTCTTCAGTCTTAAACTGAAGTGACTAAATACATTTCTATTGATACAAAAATAGCAGACTTCCATGAAAATTTCCTTTAGAAATACGTATGCAAAGTATGTAAGAACAAAGTAAATATCTAGGAGCTGATTATTACTGTCTCCCTGGTACTACATGAAACATTAAAGGATGAACTACTACTGTGCTCACTGCCTTTGTGACCCTCTGATGTAGTAAAATCTCAGATGTTGTAGAAGAGAGGTCATGTGTATGATAGTCAGGAGTGTAAATCTGGTTGCAGAGGATTAAACTTCTCTTATTCTCAGCTTGTGGACTTAGAGAACTGCCAGAACATTCACAACACCAGTTCACAGATATACTGAACAAAGAATTAAAATGATACATTATTTTATTGACCCATGTAATATTTCAATGAACAGAAGTTGAGCAGAAAAGAGAAATTGGTCTTGCATATAAAATAAATTTGAAGCACTATGTATTTTATATTTTTTTTTCCTTCAGATCTTGGAGATAATATAATTAGTCACAGCTACCAATAATCATCTGTGGATAGAAAGCTTTAATTTGTTTAGATGCAGCACTTCTAAGGCATTTCCTCAAAGGCTGCAGCAGAGTAACTAGTCTGCTTGGCATTACTAATTCCATCCTTTACCACAACAGAGAGGATAAGTTTCAGCTGAAAGAGATTGCAACCAATGTTTTTATCCATGTCATGCCTTTAAGAAACTGAGGAAAATAGTTCATGCCAGAAGTCTCAAGGCTTGTTTTTCACATCATATATTCAGTGTTATCTGGCTGAATATAGCTATGTTTTGTTGGATTTGAAAGGAGCTAAAGTAACTAGTTTAAGGACCTGCTGTCCAGTACAGACTAAAACAAATGCCCTCCAACTGTTGAAAAACTATCATAGCTGTATTGTGCCTAGTCAGCCAAGGTTTAGTTAATGTAAAAAATAGAAATGTCTATTGCAGCTAGATAGCCAATGCAGAGAAACAGACTCTCAAGAAAGTATTTATCAAACATTTAAAGAAAAGTACTGTAGGATTAAAAATGTTCCTAATTGGAGGTACCTCTTTCTCACCGTTGGCAATGAAAAGACCAGACAGTGGGTAGCTTATCTAGATATCTAGTGTCTAGATGTCTAAACTAGAGCAGAAAATTAATCCTTGCTCAGAGATGCCAGAAATTCTTTGAGGTTTCTAGTGTAATACTATACGATGTTGAAACTTCTTTTCTGCATTTGCTTCCTTCCTGCTCTAGTCACATGAAAATTTTGTACTTTTCTGCTACAAACATTTTAAAAAGCCTTAGCCTAGAAAAGAACTGATACTATTATTAAATTTGATATCTAGGGAGAATTATATAAATTTATAAGGCAACAATTGTAATTTTTAAAAAAGACAACCAGAAATAACAAATACAAAATATTATTGTGGTCTCAAATTCATTGCCAGAGCTTGTCATGAATGCTAAAACCTAAGGTTGATTCAAACAGGCATTGAATCACCTGGAAAGGGGAGATTTTCTTAACCCTTAGTGTGAAGAGATTTCTTCAACCATTTGATGTTTGATTTGTCTGTCTGCACCCCAGGAAAGCCCAGACCCTTGTGCCTGACCAGTGTGTCAGAGTCCTGTTATGGGGACACTTCACTGAACAGTCCCAATTGATTGGGGGATGGTTCAGGTGATTTATTCAGGGTCACACAGCAGCAGCATAAGGGAGACCCTTCAGTGGGTCTACCCATTGTATTTGAATATATCGCTGAGGACTGTAAGCAATAACATCTGATTGCAAAAACATATTCAAAGCAATGCACAGACAAGCTCTAATCCCCAATAAAAGTTCCCAGCATGCATAAAGTGTGGTCCTTACTCAAAAGGTGTCCCTATGGGGGACAGGGCCAGGTGATTGACTGATCCCAGCAGTTTCAATGGAGCTTTTAATTTTTCCCCATTCTCAACTTACTTTTATACTATTTCTTTATGTCTAGGTGAGAGCTTGAATCATCCTAGTCATGCATACCTTTGTTACTGATTGGTGTAAAATTCTCTCACTTCATTTTTAAAGATACAGTTAAAAAAATGCTGTGGGCATGCCCAGTGAGGTGTGGTCATACCTTGGAGGTGGGTAACTTTGGGATAAAGTGCATTAATATTACAGTCAGGTTATAGTGAACCAAGTTCATCTCAAGGGAGCAATCCCACCACAGCTGCTAGCTCAGCAGTAGGAAATATTTTCTTGCCTGGTTAACAGGTGTTATGCAGTTTATCTGCTGCAAAGTACCTTTGACTTCCTCTCTTTGCAGGGGTTTCAAGAGAGGCTGGCCAGGGTATCTCCACTCTGCTCCAGAATTTGTTCCATCCCCCTTGACAGGTACTTACATTGTGTGTATAAAGAATCATCATGGAATAGGCTTTGAGCATGGCAACCATGTTCCATTCAGGGAGTAGCAACTGCATTTCTCTCTATAGCTCCTGTACCACTGTAACTTCTGTTAGGGAATGTCAATTTTACCCCCAGCCATTTTTCCACACAGGCATTAAACAAATTCCTGAAAGAAGATTTCATTAAACACGAAGATGGGAGATCAGCTCCAGTTCAACTAAGTCTTAAAATGTGTGTTTCTTAATTTATCAGAAATATATATCATCTGTGGCATGAGTATGCTAAGAATACCTCTTACTCTTATGAGCTTCAGCTTTAATAGGCTGCTCACTGAGCTATGTATTTGTATTGCATCAATGGCAATCATAAGTAAGAGAAAGGAATAACCTCTAGGACATTTTGATATTTAGGATTGTGGTGGATTGCACTTGACTAGCTGCCAGAGCCCCACAAAGCTGGTTTTTCCCTACCCTTCTTCAGTAAGATGGTAGGGGAAATGAGATGGAAAAATTCATTTGTCAAGATAAAGAAATGGTGTTTACTTACCAATTGTCCTCACAGTCAAACAAGGCTTGACTTAAGGAGAAGTAATTTAATTTAGTGCCACTTAAAAAGGAAGAAGGATGCTAGGGAAAAAAAAAAAGTGCTGAAACTCAAAACCCATTTTGCTTTTCATCTGCCCTTTTCACTCAGTGTCACTGCTTCATTTCCTACACTTCTTACCCCTACTGTGTGGCACAGGGTGATGGGGATTGGGGCTGGCAGACAGTTAATAGCATTTCTTCTGTGATGCTCCTTCATTCTCACACTGTTCTCTGTTCCAGTGTGGGGCCCATCCCAAGGGTTATAATTGTTTTAAGTTCTTCACCAGCATGGAGCCCTTTCCCCCTCCTCCTGCTCCCTCTCTGACATTGGTGATCACAGGGTTTTGCAGTTTACTCTCTCACAACCACAGCACACTGATTATTACCTTTATTTAAGTGTGTTTGGTGGGTCAACAGTGTCCTGAGGATGTCCATTAGAGCTGATTGGAGCAAGATGTGTCCAATTTGGGGCAGCGCTGCCATCTCCTTTCAGAGGCCATCCCTGCAGCTCACTCACTCCTAAAACCTTGGCACCCACACACTCAATAAACAGCTTTATAAAAGACAATAAGAAACCTTGTTTCAATTAAAGAGAGCATGCTGGGGTTATTTTATTGACATAACTAGCATTACAACACTAGTATTCATCTTTTAAAATATTACTTTTTTGGGCTCCATACCTGAAAAATTCAGTGATCAATCTGGCAGCCACAGAGGATCTCTCTAGATATATGTCTAATGTCTTCAACAGGCAATCAGTTGCCTACATGCTGTAGGTGTAATAGAAATGTTTATTGTGTGATGGGTAGAAATTGGTGAGAGAAGCAGAGACTGAAACCAATTTAGCAAATGCACTGTACTTGAAGTCTGGCTGGCTGTCATTCAAGTCATTGATTCTTCAGAAGAAAACTTAAATCAATATGGCTAATGGAGGAAGGACAACAACCTAAAACAGAGCTTTCACATTTCTAATCTCTCCTGCATAGAAACGGTGCAAGTTTGAGCTATGCAGGCAAAAATTCTTTTCTTAAGGAAGCAATATCTTGATAATGTTCCGGACTGGTGGCATTTGAGGTTAACATTACTTTTATCAATCTCTATATTATGTAATCTGCTGGTGCATTATAACCAAGGTAAAGAAAACATTTATTTGTCCCCTGATTTTTGTTTTCCATTTTACTCTGGAAAAAAAGGGGCAGCATAGACCATAGGAATGATCACCTCCAATGCCAGATATCTAAAAATAATTGGTACCTCTTTTTAGCAAGACATCCATTGGTTAGACTTGATAACCTTAAAGTTTTTTTCTAACCTAAATGATTCTATGATTCTGTGATCTAGGTTCCTTCAACAGCTAGTGGAAGGGAAAAATGTTTTCTGAATTCTTCCTGTTAGAAAAGTCTGACAGTCTAAAATATGTAGCATGGATAGCTTTCACAGTGTCTCTTCACCCCTTTATATGTAGACTCAGGTTCCAGAGAGACTACTGCAGTGTAAATGCACTGTGAAGTTTGACAGCCTATTTAAAATGTGGTACAAAAATCTTGTCCTCTATATTTATCTAATTATTTTCTTTTAAAAAAAAATTTTAAGAACAACTAATGCTTCTTTAAAGTGTAGTAATTTTCTCCTTGTTCAAATTTATTTTCTTTTTTTTCTTTCTCTCAATTCAACGAGGCTTAAGCAGTACTCATTAAAATTTGCTTTATATCTTTTTCGTGTAATATTCTTTATCAGTGATGTATCAGTTCTTACTATCTTGCTGGATTTCAGTAAAGCACTCAATACTGTCTTTCACAGAATCCTGGACAAAATGTCCAGCCCACAGCTGGATAAACACATCATGTGATGGGTGAGCAAATCAGTCATGGGTTGGGCAGAAGGAGTTTTAGTGAATGGGGATGACCTTGGATTGGTGACCTGTCACTAGTGGGGTTTGGCAGGGCTCCATATTTTGGCCCTGTATTCTTTAATATCCTCATAAATGAGTTGGATGCAGCACTGGAAGGGATACTAAGTAAGCTGTCAGAGGATAAAAGTTGGGAGTAACTGTTTAGACCCTGGAAGGGAGGGAGGTCCTGCAGAGAAACCTTGACAAATTAGAGGCCTGGACAATCACGAGTTGTATGAAGTTCAACAACTTCTGCCAGATTCTGCACCTGGGACGGGTTAATCCTGAATGTACACACTGGGGAATGAGATGCTGGAAAGCAGTGTCATGGAAAGGGATTTGGGATTTGGGGTTGACAGCATATTGGCGAGTTCACAGTGAGCTCTGGCAGCCAGGAGGGGCAATTGTGTCCTGGGGTGCATCAGGCACAGCATTGCCAGCTGGGCAAAGGATGGGATCGTCCCACTCTGCTCTGCACTGAGGTGGGCTCACCTTGGGTCCTGTGTGCAGTTTTGGAATATAAGAAAGATATTAGGCTATCAGAGAATGTTCAAAGGAAGGCTCCAGAGATGGTGAAGGGCCTGGAGGAGAAGCTATATGAGAAGCAGCTGAGGTCACTTGGTCTGTTCAGCCTGGAGGAGACTGAGGGGAGACCTCATTGCAGTCACAACTTCCTCAGGAGGGGAAGAGGAGGGGCAGACACTGATCTCTTCTCTGGGGTGACCGGTGACAGGACCTGAGGGAAGGGCCTGAAGCTGTGTCAGGAGTGCATATTAGAAAAATGGGTATTTGTTGGATATTAGAAAAATGTTCTTCACCTGAGGGTGGTCAGGCACTGGAACAGGCTCCCCAGGGCAATGATCACAAGTACCAGACTGGCAGAGCTCAAACGGCATTTAAACAACACCCTCAGAAACATGGTATGATTCTTCTGATGGTCCTGTGTGGGGTCAGTGGCTAGATTTGATCCTTGTGGAAACTTCTAACTCAAGATGTTGTATGATTCTCTGGTTCTATGACTTTCATATTTCAGGTAGAAGCTCATTCATCTGAGCAAGTTGTCATATTATGAGAAGAGTCATTCAGACATTTATAGATTTATGTGAACTTGCTTGGGTAAGTAAAAGCATCAAAAGACTGCAATATTAAAACAAAGTTACTCCTCAGGCAATAATTTTGCCAGATAAATGGTGCCTCAGGGCTAGTTTATGCAGATTACTTATAATGTGGACTTTCAGGCTTGTTTGTAGGGATATGACAAAGTAGGTTCATGAGGAGATTTGGATGCTGCAAGAGTATTTTGAATTTTACAAAATCTGAGCCCAAAATTTTAACTGTGAAAGAGAGAAATTTTATCTCCATTCAGCATCTTTTCTCCTTGCATTCCAAAACTTCTCCATAACTCTCATTTATCCTTATGAAGAGAAATTTATTCAGTCTCACAAGTTATTCTTCACAGAGCAAATATAGATTTCTCTCTAGGAGACATTCTAAGAGACATTTAGGCTGAAGTTGTGGGATGAAAAATAAACCGAGTTTGTATATATACACACACTAGGGGCAGTCTGTTTTCCTGTTTTCTCCCATGAAAAGTTTTTTCTGTGTTCCTGAAAAAATGGAACTTTAATAGAAATTTCATATGATTTTTTCTTGCTTGAGATATTTAGTAGTTGTTAAACTAATCAAAGAGAGTGCTATCAATTGATTTCTTTTATTACTTTCAGCAGAGCAAGAAATTANNNCTTTGTTTTTACTGTTCCTGGATATCAGTTGTAGTTGCTCATGCTACAGCTGTGTCAGGACAAGATATTATGCCAAATGAACTTTTAGACTTGCAAATTCTTTGCTTTTAAGTGTCATATATATATATATGTATATATAATAGACTATGTAATCCCACTACTATAAGCTCAAAACAAAGTTAACCCACCCCAATATCCTGACTCTAACAGTATTATATGATTGGAGAAAACGTAGGAAACCACAACAAATATACTGTATTTTTTTTCCTCAGGATCCTCTTCTCATCCATTAATAGACAGATTAGGACTTCTTAAAATAGATTTTGCATCTGTATGTTTTATTATACCAGCCTTCATTGGTTCAGTCTTTCTTGAATATTTCTAGAGTTTTCCTACATACCTTTTAGTCCCCAGCAATGAGTTGTACAACTTAAACATAACGAAAGGGAAAAAGATATTTGAATAAAGAACAGTTGGGGGAAGAAATATATTTTTCAAACAGTCTAAAGAACAAAAAGTCTGTGGTGACACTCTTAAGTGGTCAGGTATTTCTTAGAAATGTCACATAGCAAAACTACTGCATTAATCAGAGAAAGAAAACATACCTTGAGGCAGAAGGACTTGTTCAGAGAAAATTTTATTCTGTTTCATAAAATATTTAAAATACACTTGAAGAATAATGTTTAGGGTTAGTCACTAAAGGAAAAATGTAATTACTACTTAGGCATATGTGGTTAAAAATTTAGACTTGATATTCAGGATGAGATTAGAGTTAAAAGTTTGATCTAAACCAGAAATATTTAGAATACAGTTCATTGCTTTTTGTTTGTACTCACTTTTTAATTATTATTGTTAACAGTTAGTATTGTCAGCAAAGGAAAATTAATTTATTCTTTTGATACAGATTTGAAACAGAATCTTTAAAATATGATTATAGCAATTAATAAAGGCCTTAGACCCAGCTTATATTAATTATAAATGGAGGCCTAATAAAACTACTGAGCTATTTCCTGGTTTTCATTAAATAAACAAGGGTCTTCAGAGATGGATGAGTCAGATGTATGAAACAATTTTATTTTAAATGAAATGGTGTTGCAAGGCACTTGGGATATGAAAAAAGCTTCCATAATGGACCAATATGGAGTAATTTATTTTGTAATATGAAATGATATCACCTATTTCAACTGTGTGTGCATAATTAATATTAATGATCTGACATAGTCTCTGAATTTACCTGGTCTCAGCTACCATTTAACTTTTAAATATGTATTAATAATGAATGTTCACACTTTCCATGCTAAATTAGAAATGCGCAGGTATAACAACTCTAGTTCATGTCTACTGGAGTCAGAGATATTTTAATATTAAAAATTATTCACATGTCAGTAAGAAACAATTTTTAGAATGTGATAATATTGTGTCCAGCACCTTGAATTCATTATTCCAGAAATGCCTGGTAACTGCCAGTGATTTGTAGTTAGTTCAAGTAACCTTATTTCCTTTTCTTTTTCCTTTACCCTTCATCCTGCATAATCAGCTCAGTCTCTAAATATCACAAACCAGATTCTATTATTTAAAAACATGTTATAGCTGTGAGTAGAAAAATGTTATGCCTTCTTTCTGTAAGTAATTTTTTTAAAGAAAACTCTTACACCCCTTTCCCATCCCCCAGAAACTTTGCAATATATTATGAATGTTGTCCTTAAAAACTGGGCTCATAGATATTCAAAATGTCAGTCTGTGAAGCATTTCACACATTCAAAATGTGTAGAAATCTTATTTTTTTACAGATTTTTTTCATTTTGTTAAGTGAAGATATTTATTCAGATTCCTATTTACTACTTTATGCAGTAAGTTATAAACCAAAATAAAGTATGAACTGAAAATATGCATAAAAATTAATTTTTAAAAAATATTTTTAAGAAATAAGATAGGTAAGTATAATCTGAATATTTGTCAACTATATTTTGTATGAAAAGCCTAAATGAAGGATTTAAGATAAAAATAGAATTTTCTCTAGCATTTTTTTTCTTTAAAAAAATGCAGAAACACCTTTTAGTCCCGCATGCAAATGCATCAAAATGCAAAGCTCTTATTTTTGCATTAAAGTTGATTCCTGTATCTCTTTGGCAACAGGGTCTTTTCCTCTGTTTCCTAAGCTGAATTATTTCTCTTTTCTGAATTCTTAAACTATCTCCTCACTCTTTGAGTCTGCTCATCATTTCCATTATTTTCTTAACTCCAAACCAGCTTCAACATTCATTAATTCAGTTTTCACTGCATCTCTCTCACACAGATTAGTAGTCCAGCAAAGACTGAAAGAATTTATTCTATTATTTTGTCTGATATCCAGCAAGAAACCCTGATCAAAATTCAGGCTGCAAGTATCTTAGACACAGTGAAAAAACCACACCAAAACTGCCATAGTGTCCCTACTCTAGAGATATTCAAGCTGTGTACTGTCAGTCATCACCTTCCTCCCAATGTAGGAGAAATAAAATTACTTTCCACCTCTAGTGAAAAAAATAAAGCAAAAATCTTTTCCTTCATAGGAGCTATTGATTTATTCTAGTTGGATAATTGGTCCCAAGAGTCATGATCAGAAACTGAAACAATTCCTGTGTCTTATTAAGTGTATTAATTTAGAAAACTTGCAGTACAGTGTTAAAAAATTGCCTGTCTTCTCATATAAGCTACTTCCCCACTCTTTAGATTAATGACTGATGACAATTAAAAAGAACCTAAACCAATCTTTATTCCCGTTTTATTTGTTTTTAAAGAAAAAAGAAGGTAGATGTCAGATGCAGTCAGTATCAAAAATTCCTTTGAATTTAATCAGAAACTCTAATTTGCACCTGGAAAACTTACAGAAAATACTTGCACGAAAGATTTGAGTGTCCTTAAGGGAAAGGAAATGGCAAATAATTGTATCTTGAACATCTATTATTTATTAGACCATTTTAAGCATAACAAACCCAAAAAGAGAGCCCAATGTGTCCTTTTGCATGTGAGTGCCTTAGCCAGAACTTCGTGAGTAATTTATAAGCATACACTAAACTTTCTTTTTCTGTTAAAATTATTACATCATTAAAAAGTTGCTGCACTGGAGAAAAAAAGCTTCCCCCTTCCTGATGTATTTCTGCTCTCAGTTACTCTTGGATTCTTGATTGCTCAGTGGCTGGGCACATCCATTTATCCAGAATAATTCTTTCTCAGGAAATTCTGTTGCCCTGAGATGTGGGGGATTCATCATCAAAACCTATAAACACCATCTTGATCTCAGGAAAATATTCCAGTTATTTATCTCCTATACAAGAAAGATCACTACCACTACAACCAAAATGCAGTCTGAAAAAAATTAGGAGTGTCATACAGAGGACAACTGGCATCCCACAAATTCTAGAATAAAACAGACCTTGTATGAGAAAAGAATTTAATATATTCTTAGGCCACAGTTCTTCTAAGCATAGGTATTGAAGCAGGTAAAGACAGCTGGCTGAAAACTAAGGCAAGACTCCTGGAAACAGAACCAAGGGGTATTTAGATTCCCAAAAGCATGTAAGTTAACTTTACAGATCAATATTTGTTCACACATCACAAAAAGAGGAAAAATATAAGTAAGTTTTAAAGAATTCCTTTGAGATTCAGCCACAACTAAAAACACCAGCAATCAAGTGCTGCTGCATGTACCTATGCTGAAGATTGTGCAAATGTTTTATTCACAGAAAATCAAGAATATTAACTGAAAAATAAAGCACAAATTACCTGAAGCTCACTTTCTGTTGCAATGTCTCTTTTATAGACTCAGATTGTGAAATGGCTTGTCATAACAATGTGACAAATTGACTAAAATTTTATGGCTTAGTTTGAGCAAATTTTCAATTTCAGACCCTGCACAAAGTTTCCAAACACTGAGCATTTATTTTGTAATTTTTACAAGGTAGTGACTTTAATGATTGAACTGGTTGAGCTATTCAAGTTCAGTCAAGACATGGATACTGTAATACTTCTGTAGTCACTACTTCGACTTCATTATGCAAGAAAAAACCCAACAACATAAATTTTATTGTTCTTTTCATGTGTGTTATGATACCACTTTAGAAAAAAAAATTAAAACTGAGAAGAAATTACATGTGATACGCTTGAAAAAAAAATCAGCCATAGTAGAGTTCTACTGGCAGGTACACATACCTTTCTGTGAAAACTTTTAAGTTAAGAAAGTGGCATATTTTCGTAAGACACTTCCTGTGCAAAGACAAACAAAATAGGAAAGGTTTTTTCCAACTGTAATGTTTAAACTCCCTTTCTACAGAAATGAGATTGCTTGCTTTTTGTTATCTGAAAATCTTGTGCAAAGTGCAATTTTATAAAAGCAGTATCATCATCTAACAAAACTCAGGATTGTATTTTTTTTTCATCAGTAATTCTCAGCTCTGTAAGCCAATTAAATTGGAATGATTTACCAGGTCTAATTCTTGTCTAACACAGTAGAATGTGTCCTATATGCCTTTAGTTCCTTTTGTTATTTTCTCCTTTGATTTAGCAATAAAACAGCAACCCTTCTTTCCCATTCTACTTATTTTTCAAAATATTTTTACATATTTTTATCCAGGACTGTTTGTCAGATTTATTTTGATGACTGTTATTCACTTTTTGGTCTTTATGAGTACATGGACACTGTATTTTTTAAGGTCAAAAAAGGTTTAGAAATAAATTTTATTTTAATTTTAGTATTACAACATCTAAACCATATATGTTAGTTTCCCTTGTTGAAAACGGACAAGTAAAGAGCTGCTCCTTTATAACTATCAGCTACAGCAAAATCAATCCCTTAAATGAAAGTCACTGAATTGATTAAAATATCAGAGGTTGGTACACAGAGCCTTACACTTCTAAACTGCAGTTAATATGATCCTAAATGTATTTGAATCTCAGTGCTTAAATTGTGTTGCTCGCAGTCACATATTTCATTACCACTGAAAATTTCAGATAAAACTAAGTTCTTCTTATGACTAGTGATAAGCCCTTAAATCCAGGCTCTCCTGCTGATCACGGTGGAAGGTTATTATTTTATCCTTCTTTATGATTAACCTTTTTGTCTTTAAAACTAAAGGTGTATCTCCAGAGACTGGAGGACAGCTGTGATAACAGAATTGAGGGGAAGAGTGTTTTGCTTTTGATTCTGCAACAGCTTGTGTGTAGTGTTCAAACGTGCGAATCGCAGTATCTGATATTCCACCCTTGCAGCAGACTCTATTGCTTCTCAAAGGTCTCTTTGATACTGACAGTGAACCATTGCAGCAGTTCAGCTCAATAGCAGCCATGAAATAGTGGGGAACTGATTGTTCACTGATTGTTAACATATGAATATCTCTAGAAGTAAGCAACAGTTTATGTAATATCAGCTGTTAAACAATGAAGACCTAAACAATATTAATTAGACTAATAAATTTCACCTACCCCTAACTGAAAATGCTTTATCTTATGTTCAGTTAAAGAACTGTAATGATGATATATAATTTCCACATTATTTCACTGTTCTCTCTTCTGTTAGCAGATTATTCAGGAGTTGTGATAACAGTGCAAGATTAAACTATTTTAAAAGGAAATAAGCTGAAGTTTTGTTTTAAATGTTTGTGCTGTCCTCTTATATCACCTGAAGCTACATTAAAAGTAAGAATGAGGCCAATAAAATGTGCAATCTTGACACTAAACAAACAAAAGTTGTAATAACACTGTTGTTGAAAGGACTTCATAATATATCCCTGCTTCGTGGGTGTTCATAATATTTTGTTGACAATCAGCAGTGAAGAGAAAACTTTCATAACATCCACATCAATATCTTACCATTTGTTCTTCCCACATCTGATCATTAAAGACAACAGTAAAACAGCAAGGGTGCATTGGTTTGGTTTGGGGGTTTTGTAGCTATTTTATTCAGCTTTCAGTCACAAATATCATAAGTCTGTGATCAAAAACTTATTAACTTTCTTGGTTCATGATTAAAGTGCTCTTTCATGTGGCCATATTCCCTTATGCCTTTCTCTTCCATTGTATTTGTATACTACAGAAAAACTACTAAAATTCATACCTAAGTGCCTTAACTTTGGTAAATCTGACCTGAAAATCTACTGTGCAAGATCAAGTTTTCTCTTGCCATCTTTGTCTTGCTGCTTGAACAACTGATATTTCTTCCTTTCTCATGTGACTTTGTTGTCAACATTATTCCTCCTGAGAAAGCCCTCTATAAAAACATATTCAAAGAGTAGCTCAGAACTTTGGTGTCTATCAGAATCTTTTCTTCAGGCTCTCCCCATTCCCACTGGGGAGACCTAATGATGGGTTTTTTCTGGAACAAAGCTTTGTTCCTCTCATCGCAGTTGAAGTCAATTTGTCTTACTGTTTGTTTAACAGTTTTCTCTAGCAAACTGACTGGTTTTAGTAAATACATGAAAAGCCCAGTGGAGGTCGTCTTTTATGTTTAAGAGCCCTCAGATTTCATACGTGTTAGACAGAGATGCAGAGGCCAAAATTTTTCAACAACTGATGGCTTGCAGTGCAGAAATCCTTTATATCCTTCTAAACATAAGTGACTGAGAATGTCAAGATCCCATCCTTATAAAACTGAACTGTGCTTGCCCTGAACCTCTGAAAAATGTGGTGTACATTTTCAAATACATATTTAAGCTTACCAAGACACATTTTATTCGCATTTACAACTATTATAAATTTGATAGTTGAAGTTTTATTAAGCCAACAGCATTCATTATATATGTAAATGTGAGTTTCAAGTCGCCAAGTACTTCCCATGTTATGTTTTGTTTTATTTTTTATATTTTTTATACATATTTTCAGAGGAATATTTTTGTTAAATAGTAACATGAAGTCATTCCATTCTGTGTATACTCCACTGCTGATATTGCTTGTTCCCTTACACTATGTGAGACTCACTAAAACCAATCTCAAAGTGCCAGGGATAAAAAAAAAATCAGGAAAGGATCAGAAAATAAATTCTTGACAAACAATAACCCTAATTCCTGGGGTTTATTTTCTTCCAAAAGTTTCTGAAAAACAGTAGTATCACAACAGAAAATGTGATGTGAGAGGGAGTAAAATTTACTTCTTTTGTTACACATACAGATAGTCACAGTGGACTTTACCCAATCCAGCTTCAGCCATCTAAAGCACAAAATTTCAGTTATAAGATGTTATCAGGCTGATTTGACACAGGAAGTTATAGAAGATTTAACTTTCCATAGAATTAGATTAGTTACCCTTTGGAAGCATCAATCTATGTTGACTAGGAAGAGAACCCGAACAAGCTGCCTTGTACTCTAAAGTCTTCTCTTAGAGAGCTGTAATAATAGTAAATACTTATTCATGGAAAGACCATAAGTAATATAGTTCCTGTAAAATCCATGGAGCTATTTGCTTTTACAGCATCTGTAGAAAAGTCTTCTTCCTCCTATTTTTTTTACATCTTCAGGCTTGTTATAATAGTAATTTGAAGCAAAGTATACTCTATAAACTGTAATTGATAAGAAATAATGCAAAATCTGCTGGGAGATACGAATATATAGATATAACAATTAGAAAAACTTAGAACTATTTAGTAGCAAGTCTTTATATGCAAAATTTGCAAATTGCTTACAGGTAACTCAGTTAAATTTTTTCTCATATTTCAAATGGATAAAATAGACTGAATAAAATAGAGAACAATTGTACCATACCATTTGGTTTCTTTGGACCTCCATCCAGCTGTCGCCTTCTTCCCAGTCTTATTTCTGTGCAAGCTATCTGAGACTATTTTCAAGATAAAGATGTGGTATTTGAGATGCTAAAATTTTACAGGTATTTTTCAGAAGTAAAGTGTAATTTGTAATTTTTAAATTACTTTTCCTACTGGTTCTGACCAGGAAGGAGTTAACTTTCTTTACAGCAGACCATATGGTGCTGTGTTTTGGACCTTTGTAAGTTGCTATCACATCAATGTTTTGGTCATTGTAGTGTCATAATTCTTGTAGTGTCAAATTTTTCACTTTCCCTCCCTGCAACTCTGTTTCCCGAGTGAACAGACTGAGGGTGTGTTTTCATTTCAGCCAGGACAAAGATGATTTTCTCACAATTGCCATGAGGGGAGAGGAGCCTGGAGGCGTGTGGATATGTATAGGGTGTTATTCTCTACCATGTTCCCTTCTCACCAGAGGAGGTGGGGGGCAAGGGAAGGGGCTGCTTGGACTTTGATTTCCAGCTGGTTTTAAACCACAACGTGACAATCAAGAAGCCGGTAGAGGACACAGATGGGACAGTTGACACAAATGGGACAAAGCAACAGTCCACATCACAAGGCGTGACATTTAGCAATAAAAACTCTATGTAAAGGAAGGTCCTTGTCTTCCAAAGGGGAAATTACTTAGTGGCTGTCTGGGCATCACTTTGCTTGTGGGAAGTGCTGAGTGATTCATAGGGGTTTTTTTGCATTAATTGTTTGTGGTTCTGTGGGTTTTTTCCTCTTTCCTCCACTTAGTAATCTTGATCCATAAGCTTTTCTGCTTTTGCTCTTTCTGCTCTCCCCACCACCTTACTGATGCTGAGGAGAGTCAGCAAGAAGTTGTGTGGCTGCTTAGTTGCTGACTGTGGTCAACTCACTTCCAAAATCAGTTTGTTCATTCAGTGGTTTATAGCTTAGTTGAATCTCTGCTCTTTAGGAACTGAGTTCAAAGGCTGTCATCACTACCAAAAGAATGCACTGAAAATTGCTGCCCCAGAATAATTGCAATTAATAAAAAAAAAATACACCAGAGTGAGAGAAGAAATTAAAAAAAAAAACATAGTTATAATTTAGTCTGTCTAAATTTTCAAGTCTGGAAACAGAATGAGTAATTTAACACCAACATATTTTTTTCTTCTTAAGAAAAAAACCTATAAAATCAAGATATAAAGTCACTTTAAAACAGAGCAAAGAGTTTCTGTAACATTCCTAGCATTTCTTAAGGGTTCTGTCTTTTCTCCATGAAGAAATTACTTTGTTGATAAACTCCACTAGTTTTCAGAATTTTAGCATTCAAGCCAGAGATCTCTTTCATTCAAGTCATTCTGTGATTCTATTATATAATTGAAATGGAAGATACAGATCAATTTTTAGCATAAAGAACTTTATTTATCACAATATTATAATGTACTTCCCTGACATTTATTCAAAGTTCTATCTTTGAAATACATTTACTGAGACAACTTCCAGCTTTGAAATTTGGAACTAATTCTAAACTACCTGAGAACAGGAAATGAAAGAAGTGGCAGATTTAAGGTGTTAAAGATTTTCTTAAGTGACTGGAAGTTTTTAAAATATTTGGGGGTTATTCTTAACCTTAAGAGGCATGACTTGATGCAGTTTAAAGAATTAATAGTTATTTAGTGTCGTGGTTACTATAAGCACATATATATTAATTAGATCCTGACTCTGTTTCCATAATGTGCTTAATATTCTGGCTGCTCCTGCTGAAGTCATACATATATATATCTGCAGTGTTGAGGTCAAATTGAAATAAAGGTCCTCAGGTCTGAAGTTAGCTGATCACATTTAGAATTAACAAAGTGATACAACTTCTAAATTAATCTATTAAAAATAAAGCATCTGCTGAGCCATCCAGTAACAGATTTGCTTCCATTCATCTTTATCAAAGCAAGCTACTTTTGCTTGCAGACCCCAGAGAGCTACCCCCATTTTTCCAGCTGTGCTAACATTAGTGATTAACTGAGGATCCAGGTAACTCTTTACCTGGAGCCTTTTGTTTTCTCCTCAGGATTCAGCTTTTTTCCAAAGTTATTTTTAATTCAAACAGCTGTTAATCACAAAAAGAGCAGTGTCAAGCACAGAATAACAAGCTGTGCGAAGAGGCAGCAGCTCACCACAGCACCAGGCTAACTTGCCTTCAAGGCTTTCCAGTTGGAGCTGACAAGCACCTGGCTAGTGACAGGCTGGTCTGTAACACCGCATGAGCTCGCTTGTTTCTGTTTGCAAATTACCATGTAAACATGGGTAAAGTAAAACAGAGCAAATTGTTGCTGCATCGTGCCTGTCAGATTTAGTCTCTCTGTGGATTCACTGTGCTGATAAATAAACTGAAGCTTTTAAGATTATCACAAAACAAATAAATGCTCAATCCTACAACACTTTTCCCCATCTCCTTCGAAATGGCAGCACCCTCAGATAGCAGAATTCCAAACCTACAAATTAGATTGGCTTTTATAATTGCTAGAACTTCAATAATAATGTTAGAAGCAAATTAATATAAAATAAATTCTATTTATTTTAGATGGATATGAAGATATATGGGAATGGATTCAAACTAAAAGGAAATATGTTTAGATTAGATAATAGGGAAAAAAAGAATCTTTCTTGTGTAAGTGGTGAGGCACTGAAACAGTTTGCCTGAGAAGTTCTGTATGTCCCATCCCTGGAGGTGTTCAAGGTCAGGCTGGGTGAAGCTCTCAGCAACTTGGTCTAGTAAAAGGTTTCCCTTCCCATAGCAAGAAAGTTGGAATGAGATGATGCTTAAGGTCCCTTCCAACCCAAACCATTCTATGATTTGATGAATATAAGACAAAACCTCCCTGTTTGCAATCTCAGCTTTTCTGTGATATGTGGAAATGTTAAATCCCATAAGTCACTCATGATTCTGGTCCTGATTCAGTAAAGTTCCTAAAGATGCAAATTTCGTGCTTTACCCAAATTAGATACTTGTGTATTTTTTAATGTTTTCTATGTGGTTTATAGAGCAGAAGTGCAGCTAACAGTTGTACATAAAAGTGTTCATGAGCAGCAGTGTTCATGATGTGGAACTCACAGTATACAGGTGGCAAAGCTATCCTTTCCTATCCTTATCCTATCATACACCTTCCTGAAAATTAATGTAGCTTGCATGGTTTCCTATTAATTTCCTGAATTCCTTTGTCTTGTTTCTGAAACATAGTCTTTGCTAATTGTTCTTCATCTAAATACTCTAAGTATCAGCTAGTGCAATTGTTCACCACAGCTAGTAAAGATATGTATTTTGCCTCAAGTAGGTCATGTAGAAGAAAAGCTTAAACAATATTCACTTCTAAAGAGAAAAGTAACTTACTTTTACAACTGCTGTTGCAGATAAAGACACAATCTTTAAAAAAGCAATATATACCTCTGAAAAGGAGCAGCAGATAATTTCTAGCATGAGTTTTGACATCTATCACAATATTAAAATATATCTTCATCTAATTGATTCAAACTTCTGTTTTAGAAAGACGTTCATCAAAACACCTTTCAATAGTGAATATAGGTATTTATGGGTGCTGTAAGCTTCAGATAGCTGACAGCCAAGTCATGAGCCAATAGAGTTTTTTAATTCCTACGTATTCATGAAACCACATAAATACTTGAAAACTAAACACTGAAGCTAATAAAGAGTAAATTAACACCAACATTTTGTATCTGTGATACATATGGTATTTATACAGATAGTAGTTACTGCAAAATAAATAAAAAATATATAAAATATTCACAAAAAATAAGTCTCCTCTGGGAAGAGAGGGCAGTTAAACAACTTATGTAAATGTTGCTTTTTCTCTCTCTGTTCTTGAAAGAAGGTAAGGCAACTAGATTGTCTTTTCCAGTTATTTAGAAAAGTTGTATTGGGAATTATCAGAAAGATCATGATTAAAATATTTTCCAGACACTTTTCTGTAACTCAAGGCGAAAGAGAAAGTAGTATACTACTTAGTTGTACATTTTCTTTCTCTCTTTATGCCATTTTTTCATGGAACATTAGTTTTCCTCTCTTGGTTTTTATTTAGACTACCCACCTGGCAATGCAGGAATTCATGCTTTTACCTGAATGTGGCATTAACACTACACTAAACAAGTTCTGGTGTTTATGCATCAGCATTTTTTCACACAATCTAATGTTAATATCCCAAATGTTGCCGTGTTTTGCTCCATAATTCTTAATCTTCATATGTGCAGGTGTGCCCATGAGAAACAAGCAACTTGCCTCAGTCACTGACCTTTTCTTTCTGTTTTTCATTCTGGTAACACTGGGGTGCATGAAACCTTGAGGTGTATGAGGACTTTATGCAGAATTGTCTATTGTCCCCAAAGGAAGATGAAAGTAATTTTACCTAGGTGAATTATTTTTAAATCTACCATAAGGCTACTTAACTTTTTTTTCCCCAGTGTTTCACTGTTTCTTTCCTATCATTTAGCATATTTAGGTGACAATACTTTTGGACTGATTAGAACCCAGTACTTGTATTCCTTCTGTAAGCAGCTAGTTTCATTTTGTTATTCAAAGCAACAAATTATGTTAATTTCTTCAGTAACTTATCACACTCAAATTCATTTTACTGTTCCATGTTGTGAACAGCAGGACCATGATCCCTCAGCTAGCAGAGTCCAGGAAACAATAGTGTTATTTGAGTGCAAATGGTAATTCCTTTTTTCTATTTTGTTTTATTTAATTTCATTTCATTTGCATTTGTGGCTAAAGGCAAACAACATTCTATTTTACTTACCAAGAAACCAGCAGATATATTGAAATAACCATTTTTGAAATGGTTATTTAGTGTCCTTTGTTTGCTGTAAACAAAGCAGGACACTAAGGATGCTGTTGATACTTATATTACATCTCCATCATAATATATCTGTGCAAACATATATGTCTTATATCATAGGATATAAGATATATATCTGTGCAAACATATATCATATGATCTGTGCATCATATTATATCTGTGGACATATTATACCTGTGCAAACACCCAATGAACTAAGATCATGCCATTAAAATTGACAACACATGAATTCATAATGTCAAAATATTTTTTATTTTGTCTCTATTTAATTTTAAGTGTCCCATCATTATGAATACATTTGATATTCACTGTGTAATACTGCTCATTAGTAATTCATTCAGAACATTCATGGAAATTTCCACCAAAATCTCACAATTTCTATTTATGAAAATATTTAAGCCCTAGCCTTAGATAAGGCCATCTGATGTTATCGACAAGTTGGAGTTAAACAGTTTAGCTACAAAAATGTCACTTCTGTTGTGATCTCTGAAAATATGTTATCACAGACACCAAAAACTTCAGACTATAACAGCAAAATAATAAGAGTTTGACTTTTCTGCTGTCTCACAGAATTTTCATACTTTAACTCAAAGAATGTTTTAACCTTAGATTGTAATAATATAATTATTTGCTGATTTTATAGGTGATAAAAAGAAACCAGTATATTTACAATACAGGCAATGATAGTTTTCAAGTTTTTTGTATTATGTTTATGTAATAATAACCTGAAAATGGTAAATTAAAAATGTATGGAGTTAGAGTGACGCTTTTCTTTACCAGAGTTCCCAATTTTTGTTGTTGACTATTCACTGAAACCTTGGATTGGATTTTATTAGTATTTTATTAAGTAGGATCTTATTTTGTAAATAGCTACACTCTTCAGAACATCTGGCCTGAAACAGAGTCAAAATGACATCATAGAATGTGAAACCAGATTAAAAACTTGAGCCTTTATAGGCTGTGATGCAACTAAGCACCACAGAACTGCTCTCTTGCTGCCCTGGTGGGATGGGAAAGAAGATTGGAAAGGCAAAGGTGAGAAAACCCATGGGATGAGATAAAGAGAGTTTAATCACTAAAACAAAAGCTGCGCATAAAAGTGAAGCAAAATAAAAAACTCATTCAGTACTTCCCATGGGCAGGCATCCCGAGGAGAGCAGGGCTCCATGTTTTATAATTGTTACTTGGAAAGAAAAATGAACACTCTGAACATTCCCCCTTCCTTCTTCACCCTGTTTTATAAACAGTATGACACCATACTGTTATGTTGGTCAGTTGGGGTCAGCTGTCCCAGCTCTGTACCCTCCTGAGTTTTGTTGAGCACCTCCTGCTCCCTGACGAGGTGCTGTGAGAGGGAATAAAGACCTTGGCTCTGTAGAAGCACTGCTCAGCAATAATCAGTGCCTCTCCATTATCAACTCTGTTTTCAGCACAAATCCAAAACACACCCCTAGAGCAGCTACTATGAAGACAATTAACCCCTTTCCAGCCAAAAAAACACAGTAAGTAATTTAATTTCTAAGCTGTACAATAATGGGTTTTTATGCTAATTTATTGGACAAGCAGCCTTAAATAATTTTGCGCTGGTTCAACATAAGTTTGCTATGCTATCACTGAAAATAACTTACACATTAGTGAATGATACATGTTTGAATGTGTTAAGAGATAAAAGATACTTGAACCTGTGAATTACACATCTTGGGTGTCTTGGTTTGGGAAGACAGGTATCTGCCGCGGACAGCTGGAGTTTCCCTTGGAATAGAGAATGTAAACCCCCTCCCTTCAAATTATTATAATTTTGCAATTAAGAGCTTTCAGGCAAAGATTTGGGAATAACTGTTCTTTACTAGGAATATTAAGAATATAATTGTGGTAGTACAAAAAAAAAAATAAACCAAGCAAACAAACAAAAATCCTAGAAACATTGACATAGAAATACAACCTGACACCCTGTTGGTCAGAGTGTTGGAAGCAGTCCAAAGTAAGTCCTCCTGAAGTGGCAGTGTGATTCTATTAGAGTAGAGATAATCCTATAGAAAAGGTCCAGTGATGAATGGATCCAGTTTTCCTCTGTGAATCAAGTGGAAAACAGGATACATGGTAGTCCTGGGTCTCTGTTTTTGTCTAGGTGGGAATGGTTTGGCTCCCCCTATGGGTGGAGCATCTCACAATGGGATGATGTAATGTTTTCGGTCATGTGGTGAGCATTGGTGGCCTATTAACAGCAGATATGCCCCTGGAGGAAGGATGGGCTGTGGAAGAGATAAGGAACAATGCCCCACCTGGTTTTAACAGCTGTCTCAGTATCAGAAGGCACCCACCCCCTCCCCCCTGGAGTTATGAGGAAGGGGTTATACAAGAGAAAATGAAAACACCTTGCCAACCGGTTTCAACAGATGGAAAAATAGAATAAACACTTTTTGTTTATTCTGTTCTAACCCAAGACATTGGGCAAGGCTCCTGTGTACTCAGGTATGAATGAAAACAATCTTAACCCTTTCAAGTATGTAAAAAGCCCAGCTGTTATTCTGGAAATATTTTTGTTTCCAGTACCATGTTTTTGGCTAGCCCAAGGCATCTCAAAGGCACCAGATATTAAATGAAGACACCTGAGTTTTACTCTTGGAGAGGTATTTATTTGCAAAGAGATATGTATCTAATGTAATTTCAGTTTCTGTAAGCTATTCCTTCTGTCCTTGAGCTACTGCAAAAGATGACAGTGGGTCATCTCATCTATTCTGTGTCATTTCTATAGCCTGGTGTTCTTCTCTCAGATATTCTGGGGCATCTGCCTGTATTTAATTTCGCAGAGCACTAGATTTCCACTGACAGAAATGAAATTATGAAGGTGAATTCGAGCAACTTGCTCTCATTAAAAGTTCACCTATATACGCCTGTATTTAGATAGTTGCAACCTGGAGCTGAACTGTGCCATTGAGTCTGGATTTAAAATTATTCCATTCTGGTTTTTTTGGGGTTTTTTTCATTGATTTGAGCTATATTTGAGCTATATAGTGAGCTAACACTACTTCTGAGTCTAGGACTGAATAATTTAGATCCTATTCAGCGGAACCCAGCTCTTCTAAAAGCACCTTTTTATGATTTTGGGCTCCCTTTTGCAAGCCAGATAAGAATGTGAATTAATCAAGTAGGGCAAAAGCTCTAATATTGGTACTTCTGAAGTAAACTCCAGTTAATTCAAAGTCGCCATGGGTTAATCTGTGTCACTGTAGCAGAAGACAGATACCTGACATTGCATTTCTGTGACAACTCATTGTTCCAAAATGCTCTCCAAACCTTTTGTGGCAGTCACTTTACATCAAATTCAAAATCAATCAGCTGTGAGACTCTGTAAGTATATTTGCTTTTTGTGAGGAGAAAAGAGAAGAAGGCACAGATCTCCTGATTCCAAAATTAATCACTGGACATGTAGTGACCTTTGGAATCCTTTTGCTTCGGAGTATTGACAGGTCCTTTGTCTGTCACATGAGGACCAGTTTGAGTAAGCAAGTCAGGCCTTGCTATCCCAGATGACTTTGATGCCATGGAAGGCTGACCTGAAACAGAGACTGGACAGAGCTAGAGAATAAAGTAGGTATTTATTGAAAGGCCTCCAGGATCCACCTTGGGCAGGACAGGAGCCTGACCAAGGCTACACCCCGAGTCCACTATGAAATGCCACACACGAAAGGCAGACCCATCACAAAGTCTTACATTTTTATCAGTTTTGGTCCATTTGCATATTGGGGTTTAATTGTTCAAATACAGCTTCAGGCTGTGAGGTCTCATCCCTCTTGTTCCTCCCCTCAGTCCGCCGCCATCCATGCTTTGGGCCTGGAAGTTGTCCTTGGTTCTCAGCAGAAAAGGAATTTATTTTGTCTACCTACCCTGTGAAGAGAGCTTACTGGCACTCAATATGAGGCTCAGAACTACATCCTTAGGCAACATAGAATCTGCAAGCTAAAGCTTAGGGCATCAACTTTAATCTCACAAAATCCATTCTCATAGGAAAAGTGGTATGGTATTTTTAAATTTAATTTATCATTCTCATTTCATGTAATTCAATTTTTCTCTTCCCCAATGCCATCATTGTCTATGTATGAGTGTATATGCTCCACAGCTTCTTTGAGGAGGAAATTATCTTTTAGCTCCTTAGACTTGCTATGATATCACATTTCTTTTCTTTGAAAAGTCTAGGGGCATATACTAAGGCAAACTGAATCCAATTATTACCACGACTTGCTCATTTTTTTCTTGCCTACATGGTTCTGCAAAACATTGTGCATACATTCCAGGCATTTATAATTTATTACAATAACACTATTATTTGTGGTACCAGTCTGAACTTGTCCTTGAATTTGTTACAGGAGGGCAGCTGTTAGGAGTAAATGGATCCTTGCGTTGTATTAGATGTAGTTTTTGCCTTCAGTGATGGAGTGCTTTGTCCTTAGAATCTAGTTTAAAACAGAAATACAAGTAATTTTTATGTTAGAACACCAGAAAGTGTGTTTGGAACCTAATAGCTAATTTTTTCCTGCATCACACATATTAATCAAAATTCATTTTAATGATCTCTAGTTGTGAAAGTGCTATAACCACATTTAATTCATTTGACACTTTGAGATCATTACTTTACAAAAATAACTAGAAGTCTGTAACTTAAATAGTCTTTATTTTTTATATATTTTATTTTTTTATAGTAGGAATGAAAACGTTCTTTCTTCCCTGCTCTTCAGGAATTTTTTGTGCTTTTGACATTTTTCAATTATATTATCATGACTTCTCCACGATTCCTTTCTATTAAAGTCATGTTGTTCCTTCAATTAATTAAGTACAAATTTTTTCCATGTCAGCTGTTATTAATGAAAATACCAGCTCTAATTTCAGTTCCAGATTTCTAGGTGCTTGTCCTTTTTTAGAAGCAGCTTCTTTTTCCTTGATAAACTTTCACTATATGCTTTAAGATTAATGTTTTTACTATTTTGAGTGAAATCAATATTGCTGTTTTGATCACATGTATTTATTACATATATAGGATACATAACAAATATCTAGAGAAACATAAGACTGAAGAGTCAGTATGTTTCTAGGTACAGTTACTGAAAATAGATTTTCTAATTTTTTTGTAAGGTATCTTTTGTATAGTTCAATTCAAAGGTCCCTATCAATGTTATTTTAATTATCTAAATATCATGATATCTAAAGAAAATATGTCCAGTACTTTTCTTCCATTTATATACTTTGAGCTACATCAATTTCGAATGTAGTAAGAAGATGATTTATAACCAAAATATGTGTTGTCTGTATATAATTTAGTATTGAAATAATATTTTTTCTTACTTATTGAATACTGTAAAATTTTCAACCTGAAAAGGAATATATGTTAATATTAAAAAAAATTTAAAAAAATATCTCTGGAAATGTTCAAGAAACTTTATTTTGAAACAGCCTTTCTGACACAAACTGTGATGTCAGTGTTGCATGTTAACAAAATGGTTAAATGACTGAAATCAAGAGAACATTTCAATCATACATACTCATTTATAGTGGGAATTAAGTTAAAAAGATTTTTTTTTTCCTAATTTTACTAATTGTGAATCAGGCCTTTAACCTAGAGAAAAGAGTTGGCTACATGCCATGAAATCAAAATAGCATAGCTATAAACCAGAAAACCTCAAACGACCTATCAACCTTTTTCACATTGAGACAAAGGTGGCGGCATTCACTCTTATTTCCAATTAGTTGCCAAAAGAAACTAGTGATATATGTAAAGGGCATGTTGAAATGAGGAGCTTGAACTGGCATCATAGATTTTTTTGTTTAATTTAATGGCTTTTCAGAGACTAGAAGAGGTACTATTCTGTTATTACTCATGTAGAGAAATTTAGCAAAGTTCTGATAAAATTTAACCTTTAATGAATTATGCAAAATGATTCCTTCAAGGAAACAAAGGCAGAGCTATCAGCCTGTTTCAAGAATGATTATTTTTTCAGTATTCTAGCCTAGGTACATGGGCAGAGAAATCCTAAAACTCAGTAGTGTGTTATTTAAAAATAAATAAACAAACAAACCAACCAACCCATGATAAGTAGGGGAAAATTTTTGAGTTTTATAGAATTCAATCTTATTTACATGCAAAAATTTATAGGAAAATTACCATCATATTTTAAGTCAGGTTTTATTGGGCATGTTTAACTTGGGTGTTCAAGCTCAAGGCCATTAAAAATTTCAGGGCTGGTTTTTTTTAATAACAGTGAAAAAGTAGACCAACACACATTTTTGGCTATAGTAAGAAGTGTATTCTTGACAAGAACTATTTTGTAGTTAAATTTACTATTTCACTGTTTTTATGTTTAATCAATATAAGAAGAAAATCTTTCTTATTGCAAATACTGTATGCTACTAAACAATAAATAAAACTTTTGGACATTAATTTCTTGTTTCTTATGAGTTGATCTAATTTGCTTAGCTGAATATGAGATTACAACCTGTAATACTGCAGCCCTTTTTTGGTTTGTTTTATAACTGTCTAACAGACAAAACCCTTCAGAAAGGAAAATATTGAAACTTTAAAGCATTAGGTTAGGTTGAAATGGATTTGAATGTTAATCAAGCTGATCTCAAAAGATAGATTTTTTTTTCCATTTCTTATTATCAAGATAATACAAGGTCTTTCAATATATAAATATCAGGGATTCAGCTGCTTTGACACTTGAAGTTTTGTATTACATGATGAACTATCTACAGTGAATTGAACTTGGTTGGCTACCACATGCCCACCAAGCACCTTTATAACTCCCTCTTCATAAACAGAATAAGGTGAAAAATGCAACAAAAGTCTTATGGATTGTGATAAGGAAGGGAGTGGACTTTTTTTTGAAAGAGGGGACATTTTTTAGAATAACAGGAAGAAATTCTTTACTGTGAGCATGTTGAGATATTCAAACAGGTTGCCCAGGGATGCCCCAACACTGGCAGGGCTCATGGCCAGGTTGGATAAAGCCTTGAGCAACTAGGTCTAGTGGAGGGTGAACCCTTCTAGTGACCCTGTCACTAGAAAAAATAACTCTTCACTCAGAGACACAGATCTCTTGTAGAATCTCAAAGAAGAAACAGCATTTGTAATATCTGGCAGATGGAACTTAATCTGAAATATGATTTTAAATAAATTCTGACATATCCTCCTTCCTCTGCACTTCATAATTACAACACTTGTTTTCTCATATCTTTATATGTGACATGATTTTTGTAATGCTGCAGACATTTAACGTGTATTGGATGCAACAGTGTCTATTGTTACAAAGCAGAAACTACAAATCACAACAAAACCATTAATGCAAAGTCTGGATCAAATGGCAAAACCAAATCATCTTCAAACACATTTTTATCACTCCTGTTCTTCAGTTTTCATTAAGGCCACTGAAATTTTAAGTATAAACTTTTGCAAGTGAAAGCTGTCTTTTGCCAAAAGTTTTAACTTTTGAAGGTGATCAGACTTCCTTGAAATGTTAAACTGTGTTGTAGCTGAATTGACTGGTTTTTGAGGATGAATGGAAATCATAGACTTTATGAACTTACTTATAAGATTCTCTTTTACTTAGATATGGAATATGACTGAAAATTTTAATTTGCTCAGTTTCTTTGCGTTTTAGATTCTTATCTAATGATAATCTTTTGAGTTTTCCATAATAAGACCTAAACAGTGTTATAATGAAGAACGTAGTGTGCTTTTTCATGAACAAATTGATTTTTACAGACTCATCAATTCAGAGAAGGGTTTGGGTTGGAAGATGCTTTAAAGATCATTCAGTTCCAATGCCTCTGCCATGGGCGGAGAGACTTACACTAGACCAAGTTACACAAAGCCCCATCCAGTCTTGTCTTGAACACCTCCAGGAATGGGGCATCACAATTTCTCTGGGCAACCTGTTCCAGTGCCTCTCCACTGTCACCATAATGAATTTCTTCCTTTTATCTAATCTAAACTACCCTCCTTAAGTTTAGGGCCATTCCCTCTTGTTGTTTCACTACATACTCTTTTAAATAGTCCCTCTGCAGCCTTCTTTTAAGCCCCTTTTAGATACTGGCAGGTGAGTTCTCCTCTTCAACTTGAATGACTTTCTCCACAGTAGAGACACTTCCAACCTGTGATCAATTTTGAGACCCTCTTCTGGGCTGATTTCAACAGGTCAATCCCTTGTTTACACTGGGGGCTCAAGAGCTGGATGTTGTGGTAAAACAGAGTTACTGCTAAAGGCAATCCTGCCTCTGATACATTGTAGCTGTGTTAATTACCGTAGAGTGGGAACAGCCTTGCCCTCACAGCTGGGTCTGATAAAAGAGTGAGTTCGTAGGGAGTTAGTTAGAGTCTGCTGGCTGTGCTGTGAGGAGGAAGGGATAGGTGGTTGTGTGAGGGACAGACAAGGCCAGCCACTGTATGAGGGACAGACAGGGTTAGGTGGCCTTGCTGGGGACAGGAAACAGTGAGCTGGGACTGCAGAAGGCAGAGAGAACAAGGAGAGAAAGAGCCAGAGCTGTGTGGAGCTGCCCATAGGATTGCTACATAGAAAAGGTATGAAAGACTTCTAGATAACATGGTGCTGATACATGAAACCCCCTGAGGTTTTTATTGAGACACTCTGAGTGCATGGCCATCTCAACTCTGACAGGATGCAGCATTCTATAATGTAATTCCTGTTTTGGAGAACTTTAAGCAGCATCTTGTAGTGAAAAACATTTAGTGTATGGTGGTTCTCACTATGAACGAAGCACTTCTGAAGGGTCAACCCATAATGTAGCTCTGGCAATAGAATAACTTTTCTGAACATAATTGGATTTTGATTTAGTGCATTGCTTTCAGCTGGGAGAGGAGCTGAAAAGTGAAGTGATAGTGACACATCGCTGGTAAGACTAAACAAAAAAGAAGTGTTGATGAAAGTGGACTTGATGCCTGTGTGGGGGTTTTTCTTCATGAAAATTAGAGACAAAAACAAACAAAGTGTGTATTATATTTAAATTCATTTGAAGAAAATCTCTGACTTAATTAGTACAGAGAAAGAATGGTGATTTTGAACATATTTATCACATATTTTTCTCAATGTACTTGCTTCTCAGGCTTTCTCTAGAAAAATATTATCTAGATGTGTTAAAAAAGTGAATTATTAAATATTACTATTTTAATGTTTTTTGTTATTTTTGGATTGTTGTATAATTTTTTCATGACAAACATTTGCTCAGCCTAAGAAATTTTTCTTATTTATTCCTTACAGAGAGTGGGATGACTAAAATCAAATAAGGAAGAAAAAAAAGGAAAAAATCTTACGATGTATTTTGTTTAGAAAAAAGGAAACAAAAAATAGAAGCCTTATCATTAAACACTTGCTTGCAATTTTTAATTTTCCAATAAATGTACAGGGAACATTCTCAATTATACACATATTATTGTATCTAGCAATATCCCTTAATTATTTGTGAAGAAAAAATTCTATCAGAAAATGTGATTGAAACACTGAAATTCAGGAATCCTAACTGTGAAACTGAAAAAGTTTTAAAAGGGAAAAATATCTTTTTGCTACTACATACTCTGAGAAGTTGTTATAGTTATACTCATGTTGAAGAAGAGAGGTTTTGGTCACCACAAATACTTGAAAAACTATTTATGGTAACTTCCTGCACCTTCAAGAGACATTTTAGTTTTCAGTGACTTTGTAAATTTCTGGGTGACTAGCACGTCTAGTTCTTAGTTGTTAAAATTTATTCACTATTTTTCTCTGATGGTAATATGCTATTAGTTTGCCATAGGTATATAAAAATTTTGACAGCCAAACACTTAAAATGGGAGCTTAACTTTCATTCTTCCCATATAGATATATATTATTCGGTTACATTTTCATTTGTCAAGTATTTGTCAAATTTTTAATTGTTAATAGCTAACACATTTCCTTGTCATATCTGTTAAATAGTTATTACATACCAGAAACTCAGTAAATTCTTCATTTTTTCAGAGAATGATGAGTGTCATCAAAGAGATGAGGTGTTCCAGATTTTAATAAATACCACCCCTTCTCTAATTTTTTAGGGACCTGTAGAATATTCTAAAAGAAACTATCCTCCCCTATATTCCAAAGGAGAGAAAATAATAGATAATGGACATAATTTTCCATTACTGTCAGAAACTTTGCAGAAAATTGAACAAGTGAAATAATGCATAATTACAGGTCAAAAGCTACATGATATCCAAGGTCTCTAACTGCCTCAGACAATCCCATTTCATTTTCAGGTTTCATTCCAGTTTTTTGTGTATGGGCTTTTACAAGAATAGCAGGATCCCTGTAGTTAGGTTTTTTTGGATCATAGTTTAAAGCACTCTCAGTCTAAAATATGACAGGAAAAATGGCATCAAAGATTATATGTCAAGTTTCATTTAGTGGTTACGCAAAATATCGTCTCACTCCAGTTATCAATCAATAGTAGATCATGTATCAGCAAATATAAAGACGTGATTTTCTTTTTTGTTTGCCAAAAAGCTGAATTTTCAGTTGCTTTCTACTCCTCTTCATTAATCTCAAATAGCTTTTACCCATATTTTACTCATGTTACTAGTCTTAAAATATTCCTAACTCCCGATTTAAAGAGTTGACTCGCAGCACCCTTTATGTCAGTTATTGAATGTGGGTTTCCATGGAACCAGAAATGGAAGAATCAAAAACTCAAATGAACAGACAAAGGTCTGGATTCAGTTCAAATCACTACCCAATTACAGAAAAATTGCCTGCTGCTCCCACAGTGCTGAATCCATTGGCATCAGTGCTCAGAACGGTCTTTGTGTCTTGAGTCGAGGTCAGTCTCTGAAATGAAGACAAGTGCTTTTTGTCTTCCAAAGGCACATCTAGGAAAGCTTGGATGCCCAGAGTTTGGTGTTTTGTAAGGCTTAAAAGGCAAATTGGAGGTAACTAGAAAACATAATTGACTTTTACTGTAGGCAGTGCTTGAATTGCTGGTTGAGACTAAGGTGAGTTTTGGGTTGATTAGCAACCATTTCAGCAGGCAAGACTTGGCTATTTGTTAGCACTTCACTTTCAACTTCAAGACACTAGCACACTAATCTGGTCTCTGAGGCCTCCTGCTCTGCATTGGTGAGGCCACATCCAGATTTACAGAGGTGATCAAGTGAAGGCTGAGGGTGTTGATACTGTTCAACATAGAGAAGATAAAGCTTACAGGAGGAGGATCTCATTGATGTATATAAATACCTGAATTATCTTTGTTAAGGGTCTGTATGATGACTCAGCAATTTTGCAGATGACACTAAACTGTGATGAGTGGCTGAATATGACTCCTGAAAAAGTCAGATGATTCAGCAATTCATGGTACATTCGCTTTCATGTATCTTCAGGGACTTTGCTGGTAGCATCCATGCCTTGACAGTCACAGGGACCATATGTGATATGGGAATCCCAGCACAAGCTACTGTTCACTGAGAATAGTTCACATGGCTTAGACAATGCTGTTGGTGAAGGATGTGTTTCTCTGTTAAAGAGTAATCTTTATTGCAAACCTGGTATTGTGGTATTGTGCCAGCACTAATCAGCTTAAACAACATGTGCATGTCCAAGATGAAACTGAAAAGTAGCTCAGAAATAGAAAATAAAGAGCTCAGAGTACAAAATAAGAGTAGTTAATAGCACAACAGTTCATATATTAATGACTAGTTATTTGCAGAGCTGGAATGTGAAACCACTTTCAAAGAAATAAAACTCCTGATAGAGCTATAAACTGTAATTTTATGTTTAATAAACATAATCAAGGTAAGAGAGAGATATGAGTTATTATGTGAGACATTCAGAACATAGGAAACTCTCCAAACAATATTTGCTCAACCCTAGCCACTACTGTGTAATAGAACACTAAAAATTTGAAAGCAAAAGCTATTAAAGTACCAGGAATATGCTAGGATGCATTTATACTCATTTAACTTGTAATCTTTTGTTTCTCCCTGTTAGCTAATTGCTGACCTTCCTTCTGGTTAAATTACCCCTTTTTTTGTTAAGACTATCTAGTTGTCTAGAAAATAAGATGCATCTGGATGAAGTTAATATAGAAAAACATTGACTCCCAGTATGATCAAAGTCAAGTCCTGTTTTTGAGGAATATTAAATGCTACATTTCAGGATAAATTTAAAGAAACCTAGGTCTGTAATCTATTTCTTGCCAAGGTGAAAAGACGGTGAACACACATCTTTTTTGTAAGGAACATCTCTGATTTCTGAGGGAACCAAGTTGTTAGCCTTTTTTTGGAGTACCATAATTTGTTTAATGAATTATTGAGTAGTATAACTTTATTAAATATTTTTGAGAAAAGAATTCAAAATAATGCAAATAATTTTCCAATGAAAAAAACTAACCATAATTCCCCAAAAGCAAAGAGTCAAAAAACAGTGGGTTTTTCCTTTGTTCTTCATGTTATCCATGTTTCCAACACATACCTGATAGCAAAAGATGATTAAGAAAAGGTTTTAGAACACTAACATGATCAGATCTCAGGATATGGTACTCAAAACTATTTTTGACATTAGAACTTCAAAATCATCATGAAAAGTCCTCAAAATAACTTGCTTAGTTTAACATAGTAAGCAAAAATAGAAAAAAAAATTAACCCAATTTTCTCACTCTGTACCACAGCATTGAGCTACCCTTCAGTATGCCATAAATATGTACTTGTAAATCAATGTCAGTTAGTTGCACCATTAGCAGATATTTTTAATCTGGCTCACTGAGTTGGGTTACTGAAGCATATGACTAGAAATATTTTCATCAGTTTTACTCCCATATGCCACTGATTTCTTCAGTCTACAAGCCTGTCACATAGTTTCTGGGTATGGAGATTTATCCATCTTTGCGAAAATTTTATCGTGTGTCTAGTGGTATTACACACAAAAGTGAAAATGTTTCCTCTAGAAATGTTCATCCTGGCTTAATGTACAACATATTAAATTATCATAACACTAGCATTTCATGAATGTTTTGAAAGTTAATTAATTACAGTTCATAGAGTACTTTTATTTCTTAAAAGCGATTATTATTCTTATCTTCTCCTTGTTAAGGACTCCCTTAAAAATAGCCAATTATTTCAGTTAAAACTCAAGATAAAATCTCACTTGAAATTATAATAATTTGTGAGTTTTAATTAGTAAATATCAATATAATTTGTATAAAATATAAGAATTAAGAAAGAAACCAAACTGGAAATGAAAAGGTTTAGTCTCCACCAGTATTTCTGTATTAGTATGCCAAGACTTTAAAAATAATATACCCATGTTTTACATTAATTAACTATATAAAATATTTACACAAGGGAAATTAATAAATATTTACTTATCTGTGGTTCAGACAAGATAAAGGAGCAGGACGATTAATGAATAGCTTCACTTAATAGTACAGTGCATTTTTCAGAGGAAGCGGAATCACACTGTCACAGTAAAAGCCCTCTAGTTTGTCTCCAGACAAACAGATATATAATTGGGGTCAATAAATTTAAAATTGAAAAAAACAAGTTTCTAGAAAATTTTGCAGTGATATTCAAGAATAATATTTAAATTTGAGAGTGACAAGCACCGGCTTTCAGTAAGCCTGCGAGAGGGATTGTTAATAAGATAGCACAGAGGAGAGGGACCCTCTGAGTTCTGTGCTTGTATGGATGGTGCTCCTGTTTCAAATATATTTCCTGAAGGACTTTTGAGAATTGTATAAGCACCACGTGTCTGAGGTTTTCCATAATAAAAAAGGACATTTATGTTCTCATGTAGAAATTAACTTTTGTTTATGTATATTAGTTTTAAACCTAGTGCAAACATAAGAAGAACACAAATCAATGTAATGTTAGAACTTCGTAGAGTTTTAACTAAAATGAAAAAGAAATAGTTGAAAGTTTGTTAATGAATAGGATTAGCTTCTGACTTCACCCTTCAATGTAAGTCCAGCAAAGTGACAAAAGAAGGGCAGACTTTTAGATGAGGTTTGTTCTTCCAAATGCACATGAACATTTCCAAGGGAAAAAGCTGATATTTCAGGTACAGTTCTTCTGAATAAGCATGCATTTTGGGAGGGTGGGGACAAAAATAAACAAACAAGTAAATAAATAAATATAAAATAAATAAACTATCTTTTTTTCTCAGCGTGCTACAATCTGTTGAATCAAATCTCTGCACAGCTGCCATGCATTCCCATTAGGATCTTTCTAGATTTTCTTGCTTGAAGAGTAGCAAAAGAAGTATTCTCATTACCAGTGGTCAATTGATTAAGCCACTTTCCTAGATTTTTGAGTCAGTTTTTTTAATATGAATCTACTTGGATAAGAATGCAGAACACTTTGGTTAAAAATCTCTGTAAATGTGAATAGCGGCTGCCATCTCTCTGGTAGTACATCTGCATTTGTCTGTTTGTCCATGATAGTCTAATTTATGATAATCTAATTTATGTTAGCGCCTTGAGTGAGAGAGAAGCTATCACTTTCATAACAGTTTCTGAGAATATAGTAAAAAGTAGAACTGTAGATAAGGTGACATTCCACTTGTCATGTGGTACTACTAAACCCTTCATTTTATTTTGTTGAGAAAGAAAGGAAATAATATTTTCTCACCCGTGCTAATATGATATTATGTCAAGCTATAATTTCTGAGGATGGTGGGTCTCTTATTTTTAACATAAAATAAAATCCTCATCTTTAAAAGGCAGGAATGCAGTACTACCTCTTAGGTAATAGATGTTAAGGCATTATTTAAAACATTCTTTATAATGGTATGGTATGATTTTATATGGTATGATTTTACTTAGTTGTGTTTTAAGGTATACAATTGACAGAACTTTGAGTATTAAGGAAATACCTTCTGCACAGCACTTCTATTGCAAACTCACATCTATGACTATAAATTGCTTGATGTCAAATTTTAGGTTTTAATGTTTCTCTCTCTTTCTGTTAAACCACATCATACTTTTGCTGGGTTTGTTCATTTATGAAAGAAAACACAATAACAGAAAAAGGAAAATAAATGAACAGATTCTTAAGCAGTCGTATGGTTTAGGTTTATTTTTTCTTCTGATTCCAACACATGGACAAACTGCTGTCAGCCAGTGCCAAGCTGCCTGATCATGGGTCTGACTAGCTGTTACATTTTTTGTCTGACATGGTAGGCATCTTCTTGCATCAACTTCAGATGTCAGCAGCAATGAGGGCCCTTGTTTTTTCTGGAACTATAAAGTTGGAAAAGACCATCTGCTCAGCCTTCTGTTATCTGAACTCTTCCCTAGAAATAGTTTTCAAGAATATATTAAGAACTGCAAAGAAAGAGATAAAGTGTAAGATGTTGGTAAAATATTTTTAACCCTTTATTTTCACTTCATGAGATACATACTTTGTTAGATATGCTGCAGCAATGAAAACCAAAAGCAAATTTGTATAGTTCACAGTCATTTGGTTAATGGCATTGAATTCTTCAGCACCACAATTTTTTCCTTATAATTAAATGCTTTCTGTACAGTTTTAAATGTCATTGCAATATATCCAATAGTTAAGATTCTTTTGATATTGTCTTCCCATACAAAGTTTGGAAAGTGTGTATTCAGCAATAATCTGTGCCAGAACTAGAAACCTACTAGAACACGCCCAAAATAGCAACAGATGAGACGTAGCTTATGGAATAAGTAATGAGTATGGATTTAATGAAAATTACTCTGCACAAAGCATTTTCTTTTCCTTCTTAAAAAAAGATCCACTCTACAATGGCTTAAAGTTTACCTTATATGCACAGGTTTTTATTCATACTTTGTGGGCTGTATGCCCTGTTACCAAATTCAGCAATGACAGCATAACATAGAAGTTATCTAGCGGTGTACAGAACACTGGGGTCCCAAATATGGATGGAACCAAATACGAAGCTAATTTTGAAAGCCAGCAAATGAGAGTTCTATTTTATGAGAGCTTCAATGAGTATAAAAGCAAGTTTATTTTAAATTTCACCATTTATACAGACAGAAATCTGATAGATATCTTATTTAAAAGGTTTCACATCGAATAGAAATATCTGTGGGAACATTTACATTGTCTTCAATGAACTGTGGATCAGGATTTCGCTTCATTAGCCACTCACTGACTGAGAAGCATGAAATACCATAGGCTGTAGAGCTATTAGGTTTTTCAATATGGTCTTAATGTAATGGTTTCTAACACTGAATTTTTTTTCCTCTTTTCTTTCTTATGAAAGCTATTATTACTTGGAAAAAGAAAAAACTGTAATTACATTTTCCATAGAACGGAATTAGTTTGAAATGCATTGTCACAACAATTCATCTTGTAAACATTATGCTCATGTGATGGAAGCTTTTTAAAAATCATACATCAGCTCAGTGTTATATGGAGCATCTACTATTCTTTGTTTTTCAAACTCAAGCAAGACAGCTGGAAAGGTGTCCATGGTTTGTTCCATTAAGAAGCTGTGTGAATAGTAGTGTGCCAGCAGTTTTATTGTCAGCTGATGAAAGTATTGGAAGCTAAAATCAAGAAAAAACCCATATTTTATTTGGTTCCTGTTTTTTTTTATAGTATTCTAATGCAACTTTGCAAAGTAAACCCTGTGAACTTTACTGCAAAAATTACAAATGACAATTTTTGATATTGTCTTTTGAAACCAATCCCTACTTATATTCCCAACCAAAGTAATAAACTAGTTTAGTGACTTGAAAAATTAAGATTTTTGACCCATTATAATGCTAGCATTAACACCTTACCAAAAAAATTATCCGTAAAAAACCCCTCAATCCTCTTCAATATTGGAGTTAATATGAAACCAGTCTTTCATTGAGGAAAGATCAGATATTAATTTTAAAATTACACTTAATTTATAGTTATCTAAATAGTATATAATAATAAACCCCCATTTTTATTTTATTGCTCTTGCTATTTATTATTTTATTAAAAGCCGTTCAGATCAAAAGTGTCTTCAATCTACGTCTCTAGTCCCAGATTGAACCAATGTCCCCAAACAAAATTTTCCCAGAATCTTTTTAAAACCCAAATACTTGGATACCCCTGCGTGTTTCCGTTCAGTAGAGCAAAGTAAGGATGGAATTCACATCCTTAACCTTGCCACCTCTGGTGTACGCAGCGTGAGGGATAACCATTTATTATTTCCTTAAGTGTTTCTTTATTCCTTATGACAGGTCAAGCCCACTGTGATCTGATTGGAAGCAAAACCTCTGCGTAGCCCATGAACTTTGATTCTATATTCTGGTACTTTACTGCATGCTTGGGAATCTGCAGTCTTAGTGATAGTCATGGGAGAAAATGTCTGTCTCTACTCACCTGTCTGAACTGTTACTCCGCTGATCCCACACACAAGCAATATGGATACAAGTAAGACTAATAAAAAAGCACTTTATTTTATTTATGCAACTGCATAAATTCTTCTGCTTCTCTTAGGCTGGAATTCTCGATTTTTATAGTCAGTATTCTCCTCGAAAGCCTAGCATAAATGATGTGTCCCATGCTGACATCTCCCTTCTTTTTCCTTCTCTGTCTGGGGAAAAAAAAAATCGATCTTTCAAAGAAGAAGTTGTATTTCTATCCCTGTGTAAAGGTCTAGATTTTTATTCTGGGAAGCAGCATTAGTGTTTGCCTTTTTGGTATCTGATGCGCTATATTTCTTTCATGGAGCTATGAAATTCTCTTTCTTCTCTGTGACTGTTACATAGCACACATTAAAATATGTAAAAAACCCAAAGGAAAAACAGATGTTCTATGTACAGGGCTTTTTTGTTTGTTGGTTTTTTGACTGTAGACTGTCCAGATATAAGAGAAATCAAACACACTTAAGTGTAATAACTTGCACATGAAAAGTTCTTGACATATTTCTCTCAAATAAGCTCAAGGGATGTTCATAGTATATATACCTCATTTTAGGTACACCTATTGCCAGTTAATTTTGTAAAAATAGTCAAATAAGATATATGATCAAAATAATGGAATGCATTGTGAATTTTGAATCATCAGCATGCATTTTCTAGAATAAATCTTCTTAATTTAAATCTCTTCTTTATACAATAATATTTGAAATAGGTGGCTTTTGTTGCTATCTACTTCAAACACCCAGAAATATTATGCAAGTGATAGTGCCTACAGGTATGGATTTTGAAAGAGCAATGAGGTCAAAACTTTTTCTTTGGAAGGCATCAAGTGCATCTGATGTTGTGCATGCAAAGGCCTCTGTTTGTTAGTCAAGCAGAATGATTTCAGAGACCAAACTTCTGGTATCATGCTCCTTTTCTTCTATTTGATTCAATATGTAGCATTCAAAGTTAATTATATCAAACAATTCTCCCTTGTTATATCATCATCTTTATCCATTTGATGAATATATCACTCACAGCTCCTCACAGCCTGCAATTTTCTTCCAGTAAGTTACATACAAAGGAAAGATTTCAAAACAGTTGTCAAAATTGTGAAGTAACACACAATTCCAGCATGTGAAGGAGAAAAGAATCCATCTCTCAGAGGAATTGACTACCTCTACAAATTTAATCAGCTTTTAATTAAAAAATAAGAATTATTATCTTCTCAAACAAAACATTGAGTGCAGTGGGGTGTAACGATCATCTTATCAATTTTAATTATCCCAGTGCCTCACAATTCTCTTTTCCTGGCACTAACATATCATTCTTGAACTGTACAGATCAACAGAAATGGTATGTTTTTATACTGTTTTGTTACTCTCAGCCACAGCCAATGTTACTGTTTCCTTGGTAATATGTATCTTTATACTTCAAAATGATTGAAAAATTTATGAAGTTTCTTCCTGGTCACCAGGATATTTGAAATTAAAAACTCTTGTTTAATTTCCAGTGAAATGCATTATCCAGGTGTCATAAATGGCATAAAAAAATTTATGGAGGTATCAACATTTTTTAATAGAAATATGTTCATAATTTTCCTTTAAATTCAAAATCCCAATGAACTGTCCCCAAATGATGTAAAATTTATCACATTAAATTGGTCCTAGGCTTTATTTTGATTTAAATGAGATTAAATTGTTAAAGAATATTCTGTTTCACTGGAATAGTTTGAATATAATTTTACTGTGAAGTAAATATTTTGAGTCATAAAAACCCACTGCATTCCATTGCAGGCACATAAATACAGTTAAACTAAATCAAACTACCAAATTTCAGCAATGTGAATTCTGGCCTGTCTGGTATCTATCTCCAGAGAACTTAAGTTTTCTTTCTCATTAGGGACTTTATATTTGATAGAATGAACATAAAAATGGAATTTACTTATCTTGAAGAGGGTTTACAAAAATAAAAGTGTACTGTATTTGTGGGGTTTTATGGGAGAGAGTGGCTTGCTTTCCCCAAAATGTGTAATAGTGACAGGAAGAAATTGCCTATTTTGTGTATTTGTAGTTGCAAAATATGTCTTTCTGTTCAGAGATGGCTGTACTGTGCTGAGAGTTAGCCCAGGACATGGTGGCTAATTTACCAGGGAACGGGAAGGCCTCTGGAGAGTGTTCAGATTAGCAGCCAATCAAAAATATAAACCATCAATTCTTTTTAGAAGAGAAACTTAATATGCACAGAAGACAGTAAAAAAGGCAACTATTGCTTTAGTCAAGAACTGTGTGCTTCTCCCATCTTCTCTTCCATTTTGTTGTTTTAGGTTAGTAAATGAAAAAAAAAAGAAAACGTATAAACTCTAGTTTCGTTCTGGAAAAACAGATGTTAATTATTTAAGTACACTTGACAGGTAAACCCACAGGATTTATTACTTTAAATGTCAAAACTCAGACCAGGAAATTTCAAGGAAAAGAGGGAATAGAGACCTGTAAGATGTTGGACAGGAGAAATGACATCAACAGCAGGTTTTTCTGCATTCTGAATACAAACTTGCCATACATTCTGCAATGTCAAATGGACAAAATTTTTATGAGGATTACAACTTTCTCTTGACATTACTATCACATTGATTCCTGATGGATAATCCTTTAGTTGTCTTTAATTTATCAGTGTCAGAAATGCGACTTAATTCTTCTGTGTCCACTGGTGATATTATGTCAGATGTGTCACTGAGTCAATTCCTTTAGTGATGCCTCATGCAGAAACATCAGAATGGATAATATAATCAATACCACTCCAGTGAGAATTCATCCATAAACAAGAGTATTGGGTATTTACTTTGTGTTCAGTCTTCAGTTGTTTATTGACTTGCTTTAGGGTTTAGTGGGAAATCATTGACTTGGGGGATACATAAAAAACTCAGCTGTGATGGTACACTTTTCCTACATCTGTGGAAAGGCTGAAAAAACATGAGTATGTGTAAGATTTTTAATTACTTTCAAGGAGGTATGTCCCAGAATGAGGTATTCAGTGAAACAAGCCAGGTAAAGATTGTTACATCTATGAAACAAATCTAATTACTATTACATATTGAAACCAAGTTCAGACAATTTAGCTACAATCTGATATTCATAATTTTATGGTTTTTAATAAGCCCAGGCTTTCTGAGATCAGAAAGAGTTCAAAAAGTCCTTGGCAAAAGTGAAGTAAGCCCAGCATGTTGCAGGATACTTATTGTAACTGTTTCTTGCATGGATTAAAAAATTGTAGTTATTATGGAATAAGCAGCAAGATAGGGGCAAAAATTATGGCCAAAAATGTGATATTTTTAAATTGTATGTCATTGTTTTCAGTAACAAGCTATACAGTTTAGGAAATTGTATTCCTTGACATTCCTCTTCAGAAAGAGAACATGTAATAAGCATGGTGGAAAAGCATTCAAGAGGTGCACACTCTTGAGTTTTTTCATTTTGGTATCTTTAAGATGATGTCAGATTATAGTTACAAACTTTAACCTCTCTCATTCCCTGGAAATTTAGGCAAATAAATATAAAATAATAAGAGAAGTTCAGAAATCTAATTTGCCACTTGCAGTGGTAGTGCAAAAGATTTTTTGTGGTTTTTTTAATGTGATTTCTGAGTCTGTGTTTAGATACCTCTACTTTTATGTAGTGACAATATAAGAATGGTAATTTTGTAATTATAGTCATCAGTGTCCCACATGGCAGTAGTCACAGTTTTATAGTTATGGTAGAGCACAATAGAAAACGACATGTTACTTTTCATGAAAAAATAATTTTGGGTATATCGCAGAGAATTTTTTTAAATTACATTCATATTTCCACCATATTTGATGTCTCCTCTCTCTTCCTTCATTGAAATAACCTTAGATATTGCTTTTCATTTGAGTACTGTCTTATGGTTACAACTTGAACAGTTCAGTCTCTGAGCTGGCGAGACTGATGAGTTCAAATCCTGTGTGTGGAAGATGTATTGCCATTTATCTTGGAAGAGAGACAGCATTTAAATACAAATATCCTTTGCAAGAGCTGAGACAACAGGACATGCATTTCAACATAAGGGAAAAGCCATTATTTCTATATCATAACAAGAACAGGGCATACAATACTTGACATCCCAGATCCTCATGTATTTCCTTTTTTTCCGTTTGTCAAGTAGTCAGTGAAAACCAATTAAGGCCAGTATTTCTTCAAGGTAAAAAAAAAAAATCATTCTCTGCTCAATTACTCAAAAGCGATATAGCTCTCCATTTTCACTTGTCTTTCAGCTCTTTCTGTTTTATATTTCAAATTCCCTGATAACTAAGTCTCCTCTTTACCTGATTTTTTTTAAGAAAGGAAAAGTACCAAATTTTAATCTTATTTCTTTTTTTTTTCCTCTTAGAAGTCGAGTCAGTGCAAGTCTGAGTTTCATTTTTTGTGTAACAGCATTATTCATATTTTTTCTTTTCTATATCCAATCTTATTCTTTTATTTCCCAACTTTCTAACCAATTTTTCTGTAATTTATTCTAATATTTACACACAGAAAATAACAGCTTAAAATGTTACCGTGAAGACACAGTTGCAAAACAAGATAAGATGACCACGCATCTTTTTGTAAAAGATCTATCCCTTAGAGTGATTGTACATCTTGTGTTTTAAGGACAAAATTCTTATTTAATTCATTTGTCACAGTAAGGGAAAACTTCAATCAATCAAACTTTCACATGGAAGCACTAAGGTTGTAACTGATGATTAAATCCAGCACTTTTTTTATAGTATTCAAAGAAAAAGAGTGTTTCTTAATAAGAAATAGAGGGTAAAATACTATTTTTTTTATTTACTGGACAAGGACCAATACCATATCTTTAAGAAAAAGTATTCAAGTTAAACATTTTGTCAATTAAAATGTGTCATTAGTTTAAACTTTTGTATTTCCTGCTTGCAACCTTAAAATAGTGAAAGAGAATGAAAGGAAAAAAAAAAATCCAGAAAATTACAGTGGACATGTACTTTTTTCCTGGATATGTTGAGTGAGTACTGAAGGCAGAATGCATCTTTGTTTTTCCTCAACTATAGGTTCATTTGTCATGGCCAAGAACTCTTTTATGAAGGCTTACAGCTGTCAGGAAAGTACATTCCAGTCTCACTATCTTATAAACAGAGGAGGGCTCAGTTGTCACAGAGATTAGCTGCTTGTGGCATGTTCTTAGCTACTGAAGAGAAGAAGGTGAGCTTCAGAGATTTGTGTGGAAAAAAAGATGAGGCTGATCATTTGAGCTTGGACACAGGCCAGCATTACTTTCAAAAGAGAACTAAAGAGGAAGACTCCTGCAAAAAAGAAGCACTGTGCTGGTATTACTTTCAGAACCTTTACCAAGATAATTTTTTGATGGATGAAGAACATGAGATGGAGGCAAAAGTCTGTAAATTGCTGAGTGAATAACATTATTACACACTCCTCTGGCATTTCTTCAAAACTGAATGTGAATTGTCTTTGCTGAAAGCTATGACAAAAGCAGGCTCTGATCTCAAGAAATGGTAGTGTGAATTTCTTTAGAACCTTTAATACTGGAAGATGTTGAAATTCTTTTAAAATGTTATCAAAAAGTTCTTCAGAAAGAAAATAGAGATCAAGAAAGACATCTGAGTTCTAAGAGAACTATAGATAGAATCCATCCTACATAGTCATATATTTGCCATATAAAGATGAAATTTAAAATGAAAAAATGATAATTTTCACAATAGCTATTTGTCAGAGTGTAGTTTGAACCCTAAATTCATGTTAAATTGATCAAGATGTAGCCATCATGAACATAAAAATTATAATTATATCATCAAAAGATAGCCACTTTAATTTGTTAAAATTTTATTTTCAGGTCTTTAAATAATAAAAACAGCTTTAGCATTAGCTTTCTTTGAAAGATTTCATAAGCTGCATTTACTACACTCGTACTGATTCCCTCATGTTACAGGAAATGTGTCAAAGAAATATTCCGTAAAAGTTAGGCACTCTGGTTAAGGGAACTTCCTCTGACTGAAGTGCACAGTTTATGCTGAATATTTATGCTAAGTGACTTGCCCTAAAACTAGCAACTGTTATCACCTCAGCTCCTTTTTTACAAGTGCTTTGAAGTAGAGACAGTAAGCAATTAGAAAATCAAAGCACAACAAACACAGGGAGAAAAGAACTGTAAGGATACTATGAATTCTAATAAATCATAACAATCATTTGGATATAGAAAATGTGCTGTAACTGCCTAATACAAGTTACCATCAGGTAACAACTTGTAGTTTGTAATATCATATCAGTTTTCAAGAAATGTGTGATGGCAAATTGTATTCTTTTTATATGATTATCACAGCATTCTTTGTTCAGCAATTTAAATTCAATTGTCATGCAAACATAGAGTTTTTATTTGCTCGTATCAAAATCTGGTGTGAATTTTAACAAATACAAATCCTGTAACTTCTGGATCATCATGCTCTCAATTAGCAAAAATTCTTGCCATAAAACCTTATGGGTAAAAGGATCTTCATATGTGTGAAATGAAAGTAAACTTGAACATAGAGTTTTGAAGCACTCACTTTGGTGTCCCACAGTGAGTTCAGCAAAGTCTGTTAGTCTGTTTAAGACTTTTCTGTGACTAAAGGGAGATTATTTATTTGTATTAAGATGAAAAGAATTTGGACCATGAATTTGCAGCATTACTGTTAAATTCTCACTTTCATAATTTCAGGTTTTTGGTGTCAAAAGATCTGTTAGAGTTAGAGCATGCAAATGAGTGAGAAAACTGAATGAAGTATTCAATTATAGAGTCATAGAATAATTTACGTTGGAAGGGACTTGCTGAGGTCATCAAATCCAAACTCCAGCACATAACAGGTTGAACTAGATTAGGTTGTTTGAGGACCTTTCTGGTCAAGCCTTTAACATCTCTGATATTGCACAATCTTTTAAATGACTTGCTGCAGTGTTTTATCACTCTCACAGTCATTTTCTTTTCCCACTTAATCATGATATCCCAAGTTCTGAACTTGTGTCCATTGTCTTTCATCCTATCACTATGTACTGTCACGAAGAAGGGTTTAGCTCTATTTCTTTATATATTCACACTAGGAAATTGAAGGAAATAACAAAGTGTCTCTAATTTTCCTCTTAAAGCTCAACAGACCCAGGCCTCTCAGCTTCTCCTCATGATAAGCCTGCAGTTCCCAACACCTTCCTTCTTTCTTTTTCTGAAATTAAACATGGTGTTTAAGATCCTCTGTCATCAGGTAACTAATCACCAAGAACTTTGAGATGACAGAGGCATCATAGTATCATCAGCCACCTTCTGTAGCACCCCTTGTTGTAGTCTCTCTGGACTTAAGCACGTTCAGTTATAAGTGCTCCCTAACCCTATCTTCCTTCACTGTGGGCAGTATTCAGTCCTAATAAACACAATTGTGTCAGAAAGGCCTGAGAGCAAGTTTTATGGAAAAAAAAGAAAGGCAAAGAAGTCATCAAGTGTGTTGTGTTCTTTGATACTTGGTTTCCTGTCCTGTTGAACAGTAGGCCTCAAGCTTGATGCAGATTTCCTTTTTCTGCCAATGTCCATACTGAAGTTCTTTCAATTGTCTTTTCTATAATTTCAGCTTCAGTTAATTGTTGGAATTTTGAAAGTCTTTCCTAACATCTTGTTCCTTAACCTGCTTCCTCACTGTTATCTGTCTTTTCTTCAGGTCATTTTCAAGTCCTTCTCACTAGAATTAGCAAGTCTGCTAGCAAAGATGCTTTTTTCCAAATTTTTCAGATGGACTATGTAGAAGTTCTCATTCTTGAGAAAAACCAAAGCCCTATGACATCACCTGTACAGGAAGGTGTTGAGCTACAAGGCAGTCTTACTGAGCTGAGTCTTCTTCACTGGAAGGACTGAGGAAAACATCGCCTTGACCCCTACACCCAGAGCTTACCACTTCACTTTCTTTTTCTTTGTCTTGTTCTTTCCTCTGTTTCTACCTATCCAACCTTTTTTCGTTTGACTGTTTTTTTTTTTTTTTTATAATGGGAGTCAACAGCAGCTCTTTTCACTCATCAAAACGAATTTATATTATAATAATATAAAATGACTTATAGAGAAGGCTTAATTTGCAAATCTAAGTGGATGTTCTTTGAGAAATATGATCAATCTCAAATTAGAACTACATATTCAGGTATTTAGAACTGTGTTTGAAATTTAAGGTTGCAAATATGAAATGAAAGTAAAAAGGAGAACTTTATCAGGAATACATTTGCCCTAAAAAAATTATGCTGTGATTTATTAAAAGTAGACATCAATTCTCTGTAAGGATTCAGAGGATGATTTTTTGAATGTATTGAATTTATTTTTTTAATGTAGCTTTTTCGTCTGTTTTATGAGGAAATTAATGAATTTAAAATCATGGAAAATAATTTTTTCTCTGCTTTATTACTCTGTTTGGCATGTCTAGAATTGCTAGCATTAACTCTTCAATTTGCCTTAAAATGCTGATCTACTCTGCTTTTTATTATATAGAGAAGAAACCTAAAGCTTTCACCCAGTGTGTATTTTGAATCATAACAGTGGTTTGTACTCTAGCAATAACTGACAATATTTAGCAATCTATATTCATGTTTTTTATAGATATTTTTATTTTTATGAGTAGAGAAGATAATATATGGGAATAGGGAAATGTTTAGATGAAATTAAAATTTAATGAATAGCATTGGTTTAGCTCCAATTATAAGGCTAGGTTCAGCCTGCATAACTTCATGAATAGCCTGAGACAAGAAATTTTTATGAGATTCTCAGCCACAGATTTATCTTGGCTTTGAAAGAAAGGGTATGTATTATGTTGAAGGCTCTCTGCACTTGTTCTCACAGGCAGAAGGAAACAAAATCCAGGCTATGTGAATAATTAGGAAAAAAATAGGCATTTTTATGATAGTGTTATTTTTTACCTCAGTCCCACACAGTCTTTCACATTGATTTCTTGCATTCTTATCCTGAAGCAGAAAAGACTATGCTCAAAAATTTCATCAGCCTGACAATGTGAAAGCGATTCTCTGCAAACAAACATAGTAAAAATACAAAAGGAAGGAAGAATCATTGGGTGGCAGCAGCCTCAGAGAATGACAGGAAACACTTTATCAAAGAAATTGCAGTAAATTGGAAGAAATACAGGGACAAAATCTTTTTAATTGTATCAAAATTTCACTTACTTGCAAACAGGTTTTATTTCTGCATTGCTCTATCTACTCTTATACTCTTGATAAGGAGTCCTTCCAATAGACCTTTATAAATTGAACCATATGGAGCTGCCATTTTCCTATATGATCAAGGACTTATAGAACGGTTTGAGCTGGAAGTCACATTTAAAAGTAATCTGGTCCAAGCTCTCTGCAGCAACACAGACGATTTCAATTAGATCATATTGATCAGAACAGTGTTCAATCAGACCTTGAATGTTTTTAGACATGAAGCATCTAGCACCTCTTTGGGCAACTTGTTCCAAGGTTTTACCCCTCTCGTAGTTTCATGATCATTTCCTGGTGTAGAAATGTGGAAGGAGAGTTCTCATATGTTTTCAGACTGGTTTTTAGAAAAAATATTGGCTTTTCAACTTGAATCCAACGTGTCAAAACTCACAGATAATAAAAGCACAAGATAAAAGGAAACATGGAGTACCACTTGTTAGATCAAATACAGAGGTCCATTTATTTTATTCTCAATAATTAGGCAATATTGGGCCAGTCATCTCTTCCTGTTAGACTGTTCAAATAAAGCAAGTTAATACCACTGTCCAAATGCTAACTTGAGGGTACTGATTTTGGAGAACATCTAGACTGTTCAGCTATAAATCCATATACTGTAGAGGTGTTAAATGATACAAAATGGATTCACAGTCTGATGCAATATTTTAAAGTGTTTTCAAAAGGGAGCTCAAACTTTGGAATAATATGTCATCAGCATCTTATCTTGTAGCACTGTCTTTCCACAAAATTATATTAGTCATAAAAAAACCCCAAACTTTAAAATAAATTTAATACTGTGTTTTTAGCCCCAAATGAATGCTTGCAAATGAGTCAGAGGATAGATGTTACATATAGTCAGTAGTACACCAATAAATGCTGCAAATATTCTTTTCTCGCTAAATTCTCACTAATTCTTTTCTACTATTTTTGCAAACTTTAGGAAAATAATTTTTAGACAAAATGACCTTTTTCCTGCCAATTCAGAAGGCTAGCCAGCAACATAATTAGCTGATTAATTATTGTCTTCTTTGTGAAAGAAGTCACCTTTGAGATGAATTTGCTCAAACATGAGAAACTGTATATTTGACATACACTTTTGTTCCCTGCTGGTGGAGTGCCAAGGAATCTATTTTGGTCTTTTTTCACTACCCTACTTTAATCACCATAAAAATCACTCAAAGGCTCAACCAATGCCTAGTTGACATAGGGCAAATGCCTTGAAACTTATATAGAGAATTGCAGCTGAAACACTACAAATAATATGGTTTTATCTTCCTAGTATTGCTGTAATATTTATGATTATCAGGCTTTTGAGTCAATCAGAAAAAAGCTTTCTTTTTTTAAAAATATCAAACTACTAAATATAAATAGCTTGTTTTCTCTTATTGGAAACTAAACCTCTTGAAATACTCACCATAAAGTGTTTCCTCACAGTTATAGGAGGTAGATCTTAATTAACCTTTCCAGTGCCCTTGCATTGTAGTTAATTAAACCTGCACAAACCACCCTAGCTTAATTCTGAATTGTAAACTTACATTGATCAAAATGGTGAATATAACCCCCATTTGGAGCTTTCAACTGACCTTGCAATTTAACATTATAAAGGTTTTTATTAGTAATACAGATTATAAAGAAACAATATCTTCATATTATATTTTTCTTATTGTATTCAGGCAGCCACTATTTCTAGAGCAAGCTGATGGCAGTTACTGCTCCCATACTGTCACAGGTACCTTGAAAAAAATTAGGTATGAAACATATATACATATAGGTACATTTATACACATAAATACAGATATAAGAATAGTCTTTAGACATTTTCTTAGATGGGAATAAAAATTCTAGTGACCACCTATACCATTACAATTAGAGGTAAAATAGAACATTTGAACCATTGTACTGAATAGCAAAGCATGCTGTATTTGAGACTACATGAACAGGAGCATGTGTAAGAGCCAATGTGATTTCAAGACCAAGGCAGCAGATCCACCTGAAGTTCAGGAACTACAGTTTGCTGATTTGCAGCCAGCTCCTCAGTGCTCACATTTTGTTTCCCAACATGGTGTAAACATGGTCCCCCCAGGGAATTTGGGAGTCACTCACTTAGCTGTCTCATGTACATAAATGCTCATGTTCCTCTACTTGCTCTCTCCTTGTTCTGTTCATTGACCACTGCAGAAGCCTCTTTTAATGTAAGTAAAAGTAGAATTTTTAGGAGGAGATTTATGTATGCATGCACAATGTTCATGCCTGAATAGCTCTTCTTCATCAAAAAATATCAGCAAGCTATATGAAAAGACAGGAACAGAAAAGTTGTAAAATACCTGCATTCTTATTTATTTTATTCAAATTAAACATTTAAAATGTACATAAACATTAGTGTGCAATTCAACAGAGATATAGAGTAACTTCCTTATTTTTTAATCTTCTCATGGCCATCTTCCTGCTCCAAATCTTAAAGCAAAATATCTTACAAACAATATTAATTTTTCATCACATAAATCCCCAGCAGTTTCTTTGTTCATATGATGCTGACCTCTCTTCTTTCCCCAAATGAAAAAAATTAGACTTCAGTTATAAGTAAATTCTTAGTATGTTGCTATAAATTCTATATTTCATTTAATGGGGAGAATGTATTAAATAACCAGAGTTGCATTTACTGAGGATGGATAGAAATCATGCAGAATTTTATATGGATACAATTAGGACATGATTGTGTTAGATTTTATCTCCATGTCAAATTCCTCACTTAATCTCCAAGTCATGGTGCTTTCAGTTAAAATATTAACAGGACCAAACTAAACTGGTAAAATACGCATTTTTATAATTTATATTTAATTTTAATCAATTTTGAAGTTCCTGGTATTAGTCTATTTCACTTGTCAATCAAACATACACCCTCCCACACAAAAAAACAAAAATACAAGCAAACATGAAAACCCAAAACAAAACACTAAAATGCCCCCAACCCGACTCTTCTATCTAGTGCCTCATGAGTCTTTGAACACGTAAGGACTTACACGTTGTCAATTTATGCATGTATTACATTTATATTAATACTCTGGCCTAATGTCAGGACCAGTGACAAATTCTCTCCTCAACATTATTCTTTAGATTGCTCATAACAGTAATTTTATTCAGAGATAAAGTATCCTACACTGGTGGAAGCTAAATAAAAGCCTGAATGTATTTTATGAATATGTATCATCCACAATAAAAGCTTGGAGTGTAACAGATCAGTCACTAGTAGTCTAGCCTAGAGTGGAATGGATTATTTACAGTCCACAATATAAGAGCAAGCTCTTCTCAATATATTTTCAAGCTCACTGATAAGAAGGACTCGGTTTCACAAGATCTCATAGGAAAGTCCAGGTCTGTTCCTTGCACAGTGTAATGGGTTTAGACTAAGTTTACCTCAAAATCTGCAAACTTTATATTTGTGTTCACGCATTCCATACTGGGGCACACCTTAATTAATGAGCATAGATTTTCTTAATCAGCATTAGAAAATAGTAGGTTTTGATATTTTTTATTCAGACTTTCATAGAAAATTGTTCTAAAAAAGATATTCAGCAAGAGGGAGGCATTTTCATTATCTCCTAATAACATCTGCATGGGATGATATGGTAGGACAGTGCTTCATTGGATTCTGATCTAGTAGAATGAGCTTCTACATCCATAAAGACCTGTCACATAGACCAAAGTTTTCATGCATCTCTATTTCATTTCTCTGCTACCGGGATGTAAAACAATGTACTCCCAGGGTACATTTGCATTTACCTTCTGGACATTCTGCAGTGATCTGGAGGGATTGGATCCTCAGCTAGCCTGTGTTGGTCACCAGGAAATGCACTGAGTTTGCAGTCATGAAAGGCAAGACAAAGAACAAGGGATGGAGAAGAGAGCCTTCAACTTGATAAAAGCATTTAGTTTTATCAAAGGTTCATTCTAAGGTCAAATCTTGAAATTGTTGTGCCAAGAACTCTCAGTAACTTTGATATCAAGAAGATTTATTGTTCTGCTGACAAAATACAGAATGACTATGAACGAGCTATATTGAGAAAGAAATGTAGGCAAGTTGCATGGGGAGAAAAGTCCTCCATCGAAAAATATCCTCAAATTTAGTAATCACAGGACCTCATCTGATCTGTTCAGCAGGAAATGACTAATTTTCACACAATTTCTCAAAGAGAAAGACAGTATTATCCACTTTTTCTTGCTTGCTCTGAGCAGAAGGACTGTGCATCTGTCTTCTTTCACCTCCAGCTCATAAAAAGGATGGGACGGACAGCTTCTATATTTGTTATGCATTAATTTACTTCAATTGAACAAGAGTTCAGGTGACCTCATTTCTCCTTTGATTAACTTATCAGCTTGGCATTTTTTTGTCCTATCACATTTTTAATCTATGTGGTTTATTCATTGGTGACTATAAATAAGATTATCTTAAAAAAATTGCTTCTTGACTTTCAGCATGGTCATTAAGGACCCATTTCACACACTGAGAAATTCAATAAAAAATTGCATTGTTATGTTTAAGGCATTGAGCTGCTAATTAATTGCTAAAAGATCAGGAATATAATTTCTGTACATATGTATGCTTTCATTAGCAGATTTCCCTCATAGGGAATTTGTTTATTTTCTGCTTTTAATATTCCTCCTTTTATTTGTTTATTTTCTGCTTTTAATATTGTTTTTTTTAATTAGGGTCCAATTAATTTTTACATTAATTTCTAGAGCTAAATATTTTTTTAAAATATTGATTTGGCTATTTGAGTTCTCGAACATGTCAGTACTTTAAGATACATGAGCTATGTTAAAATCTTAGTGAAAAGAAGCAGTCATATAGCTCTCACTTTCAAAATCCACATTTAGCAAGTTAAATAATGGGGCTTTTGGGGGGAGCCTTTTTAGTTTCTGTTTTGTCAAATGACAGTCTTCTAATACAAGCATCTTGATGCTAATAGGGAACTTTCCAAACATTTCATTTTGGTTTCCCACCTTAAGACATTTATAAATAACAAATATTACATATTGAAAATGGTATTCTATTGTCATGAATGAAATCTCGTTAGAGGAACAAAAACCTGTCTAATACTGTAGAGAGATAAAAAAACCCCAAGACACCCCAGAGAAAAATCAGGAATTTTGTCTTGAAAATGTGGTAAAAAGGAGTATTTTCTCGTTTTTACATGTGGAAAGAATATAATGTTACACTAAGGCCTATCATAGGAATTCTGTTTTTCGCCTGTAAATACTGAATATCATTACATGCACAAATATTGACATTTTTTATGCGTGATAATTTTTAATTCTTTTTTGTGTGACTACATGGGATGTTTTTGATGCAGCATAAAAGATGAAGCAGCAGTTGCTAAAAGTTTAAATTTTACAAGTCTGCAACAGCTCAAATGTCTTTTATAAGACCCATCAGATATAGGCATTCTTTGAGGCTTAAACAACTGTTAGGTTCTGTTGTGTGCTGGCCAGAAAGAACGTTTTATTGACCTGTTAGAAAAGGCACTGATGAGATCACACAAGTTATGAAGCATTATGAAGCCTTGTGTGGAGCCCTTGAATATTAGTGACACTAAAAAAGCATACATAAATAAATAAAATCAGACAGAAAATAAAAAAAAAATCTGGCAAGAGGAAATAGCATTGTTTCAACAATCAAGCATCACAACAAAGCAGGACAAGCCTTGGAAACAAATCAAAATTGACATAGGAAAAATGAGAAACACAAACACATGGAATGAAACATTCATAAGTTTGTTTGAACACACTAGGGAGCCCTGTGAGGTTTATAATTCACTTCAGTGAGGGTAGAATTAAAATTAGAGACAGTCTTTTAGATGTACTAAGACATTTCATTTGCTAGCTGCCAGAATTTAAGCACCATACTAATATTAAATGTACCTGCTGTCCTTTTCTGTCTGAGCTGCCTTTAGCAACTTAGAGGCAACATCTTCCCTGCTTTAGACATCTGAGATCAGTAAGTGATTGTCAGGATACTTACCAGAAATGTTGTCTAGGTTTCTTTTATAGTCTTTTAAAAAAAAAAAAAAAAAATAAATCAAACCAACCAAACAACCGAAAAAAAACCAACAACCAAAAAACCCAAAGAAACCCAAAAAAACCCCCAAAAAACCACAAAACAAACAAAGAAATAACAACAATAAAAAAACCCCAACAAAAAACCCCAACTGTCAAGCATTTGAAGCAGTAATAGCACATCCCAGAGACACAGTTAAGTCTGAACTTTCACTTCTCAGAAATATGTGGTCTAACTAAAGGTGACACACTGGGCATCTCCACCATTCCACCCTTTAAAACTTCCCTCAAAAGACGTGTGGACACTGCAGTGTGGCTGAGTCTTTTCAAAATCTTTACATTTGGGAGTGAGGGAGTGAAGCTGACCTTGAAAAAGTGGGGAAGAGAGGTATTTATCCGATGCTGATTTTTTTGTCTACTTCTACTTGAAACAGTGACTAAATATTTAATTGGCAATAAATTAAGTCCGGTTTCCACAAAATGATTTTTTTCCCCAAGACAATAATTAGTAGCAATCTGCTTGTCTTTATATCCATCTTTGCTTTACCATTCCTATTCTTACTATTTTCTACTCCAATCCTACTGAAGGATGAGAGTGAGCAGGTGGCTGAGTAGAAGCTGAGATTTTCATCAAGGCTAATCCATCATAAACAACTAAATTGAAAACAACCATTGTTATTTTTTAGAGATATATTCATTTAAAAGCAGGAAAGGTATATTTTATATATTTATATATAATTTATTTTTGTCTTCTCCCTTACTAACAGATTATTTCTGGTTTATCCAGTTTATTAACAGATTGTGGCAAAGAGATGACATATAATTCTGCTACTTTTCCTCACTTTCGTAGTATTTTCTTCAATTTAACACCTCTTATTTTTAATACATGTAGTTGAAATTAAATATTTACAAAACAAATTACATGATTTCAGATATGAAAAAACAATTTGTTTCTCTTTGGAGTTCATGTTGTTTTGCAATGACAGCAAAATTGTTACTCTTAACCCATCAAAAAAAACCCAAGTAAACTTCACATTTTTATCCACTATCTACATGCCTGCCATTTAGTCTATTTTTTTTCTAAAATACTTCAGAATTCATCAGAACAGACTTGTTGAACATTTGGAATTTAATAAATAATAAGAATGTCATGTGTTGATTAATATACTATATACAAAATACATTTAGTTTTTCTGTTGAGCAACATTGTCTTTTATTGGCAATGTGCAGATAGAGCAAAAAAATATAGTTACTTGTTTAAAGTGTACAATGTTGTTAATTATGTTAATTTCATCTCTTTTGTTTCACATTGGAGCAGAAACATGAAAAGCTACTGACTACAGTAAACAGTTTTGGCTTGAATTAATAGATGAATCTCTCAATGGGTGCAAAATGTAAATTTGAGGGGAATTGCTAAAACATGCTAGAGTTTTCTAATCTAGATACTGTCTCCAGGGGAGGAAATATTCTAAATGTCCTTGCATATATCATAGTCTAATGAATATTCAGTATATCTCAGTGGTCTAAAGAGTGAACAAAGTGTCTCAGTTATGTTGTAAAGGGAAAATCAGTAATCCAGACAGATTTTCTTCCTAAAATTGGATTTTATGTTGTCTTGTCACTGAACTACCACAGCTAAATTTTACAATGAGCTCTTATATTAAAGATATCTCTTATATAAATATATGCATCTAGCTATGCATTATAGTTTTTTAAAGACTGTCTATGAAGGTGAAATATAACATACAGGAATTCCAAGAAGGGGGAGAAAATCAAACTGTGAGAAGTATAAAGTTTTATACGCATACAGATTCTGATATATGGCATGTTCAGACAAAGCTATAGAAGGACAGTCAGATAAGCTACGCACTACTCTACCATAGATCTTTGCTTAGGATCATATTAAAATAAACCTAAGGTGGTCTTACAGTACTCTTCAATGCTGTTGATCACCTTTCAGGTCCGCGTTCTTCTATTATTATTTTTATTAAGTGAAAGTGGAAATTGATTTCCTATACTTCATTTTTGTATCCTAGTGGGTAACTCTTTCACCTGAGATGTGAATCTCAAAGAATCTTTAGTTTGAAAGAATTTGGGTTACTTACTAAATGCACCATCTGTAACTAGAGAGCTGCAGCACATTACTTTCTTCTGAGTATAGTTTGGATTTTTATTTGCTGAATTTGAAAGTGCATCCTTTAAAATCCTCTGGCTGACTGCAGCTTTTGACACAAACTAGGAAAGAAAAGCTCTTTTCTTTATGCCAAATTTTTTTTGCTGCAGCTGTGAGAGGTATAATCTGTTTAATGACACTAACTCAACTACAACATTTTAAAAGTCACAGTGAAAACTGTACTGTTCAAGCTTGAACAACTGCTGAAATATTATCCAACATTTCAGATGCCAGATCTTGCAGTATGTATCAGTTAATCAAAATTGTTAATATATATATAAATAGAACTAAAACTGGGAAATAAACCAAGGTAATCAATGCCAGAATTAAAAGAACAGAAACTAGGTGGAAACAAAATGAAAACAAAGTGATAAATATATAATAAAAACCCCTCTCTGAATATAATTGGATTTGATGAGCAGTCAGATTTTTACTATAAATATATTACAAAAATAAATATTTAAATAATATTTTCTATATTCTATTGATTTATATGTAAAATATGCTAAAATAACTATTCAAGACTTTCCTTTAAACTAGATTTATCATTTTCAGCTGTTGAGGAAGAAATTACTCATTCCTCAGTTATTCAGCTGCAGTCAGCTTAAGAGAGCAATCAAAAATATCTGTTACAATTGTCACTGCTAACATTAACAATCAACTGAGTACAGTTGTAACATATTTTGAAAAGGACTAAACTATAAGACAGATAAGATCTTTCTATTTGGATCAAGTAATGAGATCTTGTAAAATAAATTTCATGAGATAAATATTTTCTAAATATTATCAATCAAGTATATCTTAGTAACAAAAAGGTTTAAAAATTCCTTACACCTAGTAGTCCCAAAGGTAAATTTTTTCTTCGCCTCTAGAAGCATATGACTTACCTACTTTTCAATAGCTTATTTTTGGAATAATGTTTAACCTACTTAATAAAATCTGTGTAATGACATGGGTAGCATATTCCTTCAAAATAATTCTCTTCAAAATTATGAAATTAGGAATGAAATGCAGTAAACTGGGATCACATGACTAACATCTAAATTTCTGACAGAATTAATTTTATTTTTTTCTGAATCTATTTCCTTATTATTTTAAAGATGTTAATAATGATTTTAGTCATATTAGAAAGGCAAAATGTCATCAAAAATAAAATATGCACAATATAGTAGTGTATATGAAAATAATGGGGTTTATAATATTTGAAAGGCAAACTGTTAGCAATAAATATAATTTAGTGTATATGGAAGTGTGATATTGCTATCATCATCCAGAGCAAGAGTAACAAATCAGCCAGCTTCCATCCTTAGTCAGAAACTGAGCTACATACTTCACTGATGAAAAATGATGTTGAATATATTAGAAAATCGAATGTGCTCTGTGGTATTCCTTATTCTCTGATTGTGCTTCATTGTGCTTGAAATTTAATGAAATTTAATTATGATAACAATTCAATTGCTGGTAAACTCTTAGGTGGCAGCAGGTCAGCTAGAAGGAACTGGAAAATTCCAATTCAGCAATAGCATAGTTAAATCAAGATTAAAAAAGAAACAAAGAGGAACTACTGGAATAATTGGTAAATTAAAGCTTAAAAAATTACTTACAGAAAAAATTTATTTCCTGGAATTAATTAGCATATTCTTACACATATAACACTTAGGCCTAGACATTGCATTTTAGTTTTTGTGTATAAGATTAATATCTGTCTTATTTTTGCCTTGGGTATTGTTTTATCCTGGATGCTGTGTGGAAACCTGTGAAAAGTGCCTACAGCGCATTGAACCAATTACAGAACTGCCCCAGCTGCTGAGGAGAATTTCGCTCTGTTTCACAGATGAGACTTAATGTAGGATGCTAATGGCTACAGAGAAACTAACTTGATTTATAATCCCCAATTAAATCTCCCTCTGTGGCAGTTAATTAAGAGCAATGCAACTGTAAATTATTCTCCTTCTAACTTACATAAATCATATACAGAATAAAGAAAACAATAATTATTTTAAAAACTGTACTTGGAATATGCTGTTGGATTCTCAGGTGTGAATTTATAGTAAGTGAAAGACATGACCTTTCTTAGAGAAGGGGAAACTCTCAAAGGGCTGGTGGAATGCCCACCTTTCCTTCTTGTCTAAGCATGTCCTGCCCTAAACCAGGACATTATTCAGGTTGCACTATTCCTGCAATGCATTAAAAAGACTAATAAAGTGTAGATTGGGAAATACAAGAAAAGGAGAACTAGCGTGCTTTGAATCTCAACCATTACAGTAAAACTGATGTCATTGTAGCTCTGAGTTTTGTTGTACCTATACATAGTACAGTTTTATGGAAAGAAAGAACTTATTTAGGTTTAAGAATTTTATGTTGTCCTGAAAATACTTGGTGAATTTACAGGTGTATAGGAATATAACTATCAATAATTCTGCATGATATTCAGTTTCTAGATATGAAATTCTGAAGCAGAAATGTGTTGTTAGGCCCATCAATTTTATTGTAATGTTACGGATTTTTATAAAACAAACAAGCAAAGAAGAGTTTACAAATAATATTTTAAAATAAGATTTTCCGTAAAAACTCCAAATGTTTCCCAGTAAACTTGCACAGTTTTGGGAGCTCCCAAATATCCTGAATAACAGCAACTTTTGGTCTGGACAGCATTACTACTTTGGGTATTTGTTGTGAATATTGAATATTATTCAATACTTCAAATATTATTTGGTAAACTTATTGAAGTTTAGGATAAATCCATTCTCTTAAATTTAGATCATTGTCTCCCTTTATAGATATACACAAAAGTAAATTTTTCAGTGATGAATTGCACATTTGACTTAAATTTTAATTTTAATGCCATCTCCTCCTTATCACTTCAGCTCAGACTATCACTCTACTATCTGGAAAACAGGTTAATCTAATGATTTATGTTATGTTCTTGTCCTAAAAGGATGAAAATATTGATGATAAAATGAAATGGTAGACCAGTTTCATGATGCATTGACAACTTTTCTCCCATAGCTTCTTATTTATTTTTCTCATTTTTCTTCATATTGCAGAAAACATTTTTGTAATGAAATATTTCTTTGCCACTTAATTGTCAGTGCAGGTTTATCTGGTCTTCTTTTTTAATTTTAGTTTTATATGATTTCACATAAGATATAGTTTTACTCCAATTAATAAAACTATGAAATCATGAAAAAAAATGCTATAACTAATTAGAACAACATAATCAAAAATTAAGTCAGTTAGATGAGACTGGATTAAATACAACACATATTTAACAAAGGTAAATCATGTCCAGTTTAGCTATCATATTCTTAGACAGGATAATTGATTTTTTCCACAGTAGTAAAATATTCTTGATCTAATCTTCCTAGACGTCAATAAAGACCTTGGTGCACTCTCACATTGCTAGGAAAGCTGGGGAAAGTAGAGATTTGTAAAACAAACAGAGGAATTGCTCAAAGGGAACGATACAGTTGAGAATGATGAAAGGGGATCTCAAGTTTGTTTCTCAACAGAAGGTTGAGATGTTCTTCAACAGCCTTATTTAATATTTTCAGCAATGACTTTTAGTAAAATAAGAGTTTAAAAGTTAATAAAATTGTTGACAAGCAATAACAAAGCAGTAATACTTTGGATGCTTGAATATTACTGAATGATGTTGAGAACCTAACTTATCAAGTGGGATTGCATTTCTTATCCAGAAATGTAGGTCACACTCTTTGCCATCAAAAGAAGTGTTTTTGATACAATATGGACCCTCTTCATTTAGGAAAGAGAAGAATTGAAGTATATAGCTATATGTGTAAATCACCCAGTGGATGCTTATAGGTAACGGTATGACAAGGCTGGGAAAACAGCAAAGACATCCTCAGGATGTATTAGGTAAGAAATCGACACTGAACAGAGGTTTAGCTATCTATCTAGCCCACCCCACTGGTCTGTTCACAAAAGAATAGAGAATTGCTGTATTCTTACAACTCCCTGAGGACTTATTTGTCAAGAAAGTCTGTAAAAATTAAGTTCCCTCCATGAAGCATTGAGATATACCAAGATCCATGTATGTACATAATTGCAATAGCTTTTATTGTTTGCATATAAAATGTAAAACTATGGAAATCTTTGATTAAGAAGCATTTATGGGAAATTACTATGTTCTGAGGCTTTGTGGATGTCACAGTATCTATAATATATCTAAGACCTTATTAGTTTTACAATCATTTAGTACTAAGAGCACTTGATTTTTTTTTCAGTTCAATGACTGAATATAACACAATTGTTTTTCAATGTATTGGTGCACTTTGCATATTTTTTTCTCGCAACAATCAATTTTTTTTTCAGTTGACCTTTAAAGAAACCCTCTTTCCCTTTAGAGGCTTTTTCTCCCTCCTGTGGTTGAAAAGTCTCTCGTTTAGCATAACTGCAATTCTCATGTAAATTCAATTTTTTTCTTTGATTAAATGAATAGTAATTATACAGAAATACAAAAGATACTTTATTATCATTGCTAATTGGAGCATCATAGTAAGTGAACTGTTCAGAACCACCACCTATTTCTATTCTTTTAGTCCTTAAACTCTTTTTTGATTCTTTTTTCTCTGCAGCTCTTCCTATTCTTATTATTATAGCAAGCATTTTGATTTTCTTCATTATAGACAGTAACAAAATCTTATGATTTTGTAGACAATTGTTAGATGACATAAAATATTTCATATTCAAAATATAGATAAAAGTCTATTTCAGAACATTTATATGTATATATTTCTCTGCCTCTAAATAACACCTTCCCTTGTGACATTGGAAAATTCTTCTTTACCAAAGGCAGTGCAATCTGTGTCTTCTCATATCTTCTTTATGTTGTGAAAAGCTTCAGATTTTAGTTAATATGTCAGGTTTGACCCATGTAGAGCAAGTGCTTGTGTAGCAAAATTCCAATCTTCCTTCCTCAGACTTCCCTTTAAATTTTTTTCTTAGTCTGTGTCTTCCCAGTTTATTTTACTCTGTAATGCGACTAGCATTACCTGGAGGTAAAAAAATCAGATTCTCAATCTGTGCTGAAATGTGTAATTCTGATATTGTTTACTTTTTACTGTTTGTGTTCATAGATAAGTAAGATTTGATTGTAAGTAATATGTATTTATAAAAGGCAGGAGATGATAAAATCTGTCCTCTATTGTTTGTACATGAAATTATAGTAGTTGTCATTTCAGGCTGCTTATTTGTTCACTTTGTCACAGCTTGGACCTGAAATGCAGTTTAATATGGAGCCTGAAGCTTATTTGGGTTTGAGTTCTTTGAGTGGCCAGTAAAGTTTCAGAGATGAAGCTCTCTATAAAACCCAGTTTGGCTGCATTATTTGTTTTTTAATGATTTCTTAGTTTTTGGGTTTTTTTAATTATTGTTTCAATAGAAATTAGAACTGTGTGTTTTGCAAGGTGAAAAAAAAAATGCTTGTTTAGTGTTGGATCTGGTGCACGCTCTCTGCCTCCTTGGAGCTGCCTGCATTCCATGCCAGTGGAGGGATGCAGCTCAGTGGTGCAATCTTGGCCAAGACTACTTTGTGAGAAAGAAATGGAAGAAAACTCATTGGGGAGGTCCTGCTTCATTTCACTTCATCTGTGTCTCTGTCCTTCATCCCAGAGCTATGTCACAGCCCTGCGCTTGCCCAGCCACATCTCTGCTGATCCCAGCCCTGATTCCCCCTTTCCAACTTGACTTCTGAGGTGAGCAGCCATAAAGTTGTTCTAGTTAGAAGGGAAAAGTTACTGAGGATAAGAAAAATACTTTTGAAAAATACTGACAGCTTTCTCGGGATGGTGGACTGCCTTGAGGATTTCCCTGCCCTGCCAGAGGGGATGGCAACCCCTGCCTCTTTCTTACAGAACAGACAGGTCTTGCTGCTCCTAAACCACTTAGTTTGGTTATATTTGGTTAGGAATGATTCTCATGCTAAATGAATATTGCAGTGGGAGGGATGAAATAATGTAGTTTCAAAATTTATCTTTGCCTTCCAGGCTTACGGATACAAATGAACTGAGTAGCCCAACACTTTCGTGTAAGATTATTGTTATTATTGTTATTTTGCATGTGATTAAATAATCACATTCACAATGTGTAAATAAAAGTAGTTAATGAACAGGTCATAAAATTGCTTTGCAAAATCAACAACTATTAAGTGAATAGCATTGAGTCAGCTGTAGCTAACAGTGATTGATTTCTAGGAAAGATACAGGATGCTTCTTTCTATTTGTCAGCTCAAGCTATTGGGTCTTTTCTTATATTTTGTTTCATTACTTTTTAAATTTAGGTTTCATTGTTCATTTATTATTAGATGAATAATTTTTATTATACTGGAATAGAAATGGTGGATAATAACTTGTCCTCTATGAGTTTAAGTGCAAACAATCTGATCTATGCTTTTGTCATACTTCAACTTAATTGCTGGGCTAAAGGTTTCTGCTAGCTGGCAGGTTTAATAGTGAATGTCGTGCCAGCTCTCATTTTTCAGCACATTGCTTGTATTTTTCAGCTCTGCAAAGTGAAAGGGTTGGTTTTTAAAATTAGACTGTACTGAAAAGAAAAAAAAGGATGACTTCCTATTGTCTGTTGCTGACTTCCTTCCTGATCTGCCAAAACAAAATAATTTCCTTGTAAAGCCTGATGTAACCAACTGGATTTGTATGATTAGAAGATGCACTGCAGGAGTTAAGCAATAGAAGAGCAAAATACTCAATAGATTAAAGAGAAAGTTTTCACTTTCTTTTCACACGCATTCTATTCTCATAAGTGATAGTTAAAGAGGTAATTAAAACTTTTTTTTGTGAAATGTGACCTCCACCCAAACAAAAAAATTCTGTCATACTGCCACAGGGGAATGGTACCTGCCTTAGGCAAGACCTAGTCTCAATGCATCATATATTTACTTTAATGACTGGTTAATATAACTGAGATGTAAAAATTATCTTTATATATAATGCTATTTCATTTTCATAAGTGTTCTTGTGTCATGATGAGCTTTTGTTGACTGGCTCAGGCTGCACTTCCTCTGTATTTATGGCTGATGTTACAGATTACCTGGTGCTGCCATGTTTCTCTCAGCAATGGAAATTACTGCCAGTAGAGATCGCAGTTACATTTGCCATATATTCTTTATTCTTTCATGTCATAATGAGAATCTTTTCCCCATGACTACTTTCATATCACTTTTCATGAAGAGAATACTTACATTTGTTCTAATGTTCTTTTAAAATAATTGGTCTGGAATTGCAGCTTATGAACCAATCTCCAAATTCCAGTAAGTGTATGAGAGGAATAGGTCTTTTTGAGGCCAAACCCATTTATCATATCACTGGTTTAATACAAAATCCTTTAGTCTTCTGGCTGATCACTTAGTCTGCAAGAGGAAGTGCTGATGGAAGCAGCATCTGGTATCAGAAGGAGAAGCTGAAACGTGGTCATGAAGCAAAGACATTTATATCACTATGCATGTCAGATATGTGGGGGGGGGTAGAGGGGAAAAGGTGCCATAATGTGTTTCTATAAATAGTGGGGAGAGTGGAATAATAGACACTACACTCCAATGCCCCGCTGACAGAAATTATATGGGAAGCTGGGACAGACGGTAACTTTTATATAAGATAGATTAACCAAGGGAGATAAGAATGAATTTTCATAAACTTAATGTTTCTCGCAAGACATGAAGGAGAACTGGAAAATAACCGGTCTGCAGAAAGGAGAAATAGAAGTCAGGAAGAGGTAATGGATGAAAGAGAATGTAACTTTTACTCTAAAAAACAGCAAAAAAGGTGGTATTTAAATATTCAAGGCAGAGAAAAAATTTTAAAAAATGTTCTCTGAGTCTTAAACTGAATAGATGTCACCCAGATTACATAAATAATACTATATGATGCCAAAATTACAGGTTTTATATATGTAAGATGGCAAAGTAAATCGGCCTCACCTCTATGCCTCATAAGATCATTGAACAGCTCCTCCTCAAAGACATGTCTAAACATGGGAGACAGGGAGGTTATCTGTGACAAAGTGGAGAAACTAACAGGATAAAGAGTCCATGTCTTTTTGTATTGCATGACTCTGCAGACTCATGTCAGGAACCCCATACACCAAAAGCATATGTAACCCTTTACATATGTGACAAGTTGTGACAAGTTGAAGTTAATGGGTTTTTATTCCATCATAGCTGGTTGAATAAAAAAAGGTGTGATTACATTCCCTGCTGGAAGTATATGAAATTTGACCTAACACTAATTATTTCCATATGGGTACTAAGGAGAATAGCCTAGACTAGAGTAATTTTGCCTCATATTGTCTGTGAAGATTTTTTTTCTTTAATTCCTAAGATAGCCTATATTGTACTTACAGAAAGGACTTAAACCAAATTTTCAATACTATACTTGTAAAAACAATAGCTTATGCTAGGACTGGGCTTTCAGAGTAAGTTCTAACTTTAAATAAAACCACAGGAATTTCTACTGGATGTAGAAGATTTATATTACTTCAGCAAAGAGAGAGGTACATTTATCCAGGGGATGGGTATAAAGCCATATCCTACATTTCCTAAGCTTCCTATATAGTTGGGCTATATAGCCACATATCCAACGAGCTTTTAGAGACTATAAAGCAAACAAATGGAAACACAATTGTTTTTTATTAATTATGCTTTTATTATAGTTAGTGATAAACCTTCATAAATAACATAGGGGAGAGGATCACACTTGTTTAGTGGGATGTCTATCACTGCTTTTAGACATGACAGTACTGCATTGCTGATTTTGAAATGTTTCATCTCAAGCAATAGCACTGCGAGTTCTGCTAAATAGATACAGTGGCAATATTCAATATAGGGTATCTCTCTTCGTATTTCAATCTTCATGCATTCCAGCCCTCTAAAAAAATTGCTCTGAAGTATGACAAAAAATGATGTTTTCTTATCAATAATGACAAAAAGCAATCTTTAAAACCTAAATATTTTAGTCTGAATTTTAATTCTTGTAGTGGTGTGTTTGGGACTTTACCAATTTTTTATATGCATCTGTTTGTTTTATACTGTTTTACAATAGTTTTTCCCATGTACGCCATGTTTTACCCCATTATGGCTTATCCCAGTTATTAATCAATCATCATTTATGGGACAATTGGGTTCTGTCTGTCACTTTGGGGCCTCTCCCAGATGTCTAGAAAATTCTGGTGAGGACTTTGAACGATTGGTGGGGTCTAGGTTCCCCTTTCTCCTTTGTTTCTTGATTTGTTATATGAGTTGTCAGTTGGGTTTGGGGTCACTCCCTTCCCACTCTGGATTGGTTCTGAGCTGTATCCTCCCCACTCCCCCACCCCCATATTTAAGGTGAAACCCAGTGAATTCAGTGAGCTTCGGCAGGCAACTCCTGGGTGGAAGGAAGTTGTGTAGATTCAATAAAACCCAGTTGAAATTTCCTATCAGAGTTCCATTCCTTTATTTCTCGCATTGTTCATGCTTCTGTTGAGGCAAGGACCCACAGGATCGGAACTGTATTCCAAAATACAGAACCGTACCTGCCTGTGGCGCCGGTGCCAGAGCTAGCCAGGAAGCGCGGGCAAAAACCCTGAGAGAAACACCGGACCCCTGCAAATTTTGTCATTAAACTGACAGAATAGTCATGAGATTTAAAATATTGGTCAATATTGTGGTTTCATACATCTATTTTTTAATCAGTATGTCATGTTTTTATACCTGTATTCTCATACAAAGCTGGAAGTTTACTTAAAAACGCATGATGGTCTAGTGTAATCATAAGATTTTAAGATTTGAATCCCTGAAAACTGTGACTTAAAGAAATCTTGTAATTTGTGTGAAACAGATACGTTGCAACTCTGAAGATCCTTCTCTATTTTAACCCTGAATTTGAAAACCATAGTCAACGCTGAGTTTCTGAACAGGCATTAGCACCTCCTACTAATTATCCCTAAGATAAAGCAGACAAATGGCACAGGTATAATTCTTATTGTATTCAGTTTAAGGATTTCTCTTTTTAGGTTTTTGCCTACCTTGCAAGAATTGGATGAACAGCCACTTTTTTTTAGAGAAAAATGCTCCTGTTCTCATTAAGTGAATAGGCCAAAAAAGAACAAAACGTGCGTGATAGAAAAAATGGCGCAAAGCATTAATGAGGAAGTGAGGGATACATCCTTGCAGTTAGAACAGAAGGCCCTGCAAAATAAAAAGGGGAGAAAATTCATTTTAGAATGCATTTTAATTCTATGTGATTTAGAAATTCTGGTCTTTACCAGTCTATTAATTTCCTTACAGTGCTGCTGTTGTAATTTCTCATTTTTGATCTATAGAAGTACCATGCTTCACGCAAGTAATTTTCATCCATTGTGTTGATTTCCATAGAAAAAGAGTAAAATATTCTGCTTCCAGTATTAATATTGCCTAATTTATTTTAGTGGCACTTTTACAGATTTACATCTATGTAAATAAAATGACCATCTCACAGTGAAACTATCCTCTTTTAATCCCAGATGTCTGCAGAGGACTGTCATCTCAAAATTGTACATCATTTTTCTCTTTATAAGTTAATGCTGGCTCATTTTCATGTAACATGAATACGTAACATCCTACTAAACAGTGACCACTTCTGCATTTGTACTTCCTTCTCTTGGAATTTTCAGTAAATGCTTGAGACCTGCAAAATGGGCACCAAGAGATAAAGGTCTTACCTCAGTGTTTCATGGATACAGAATTGCTACTCTGGTATATAACTACTTGAAAGATTGTTTTGCCACAAATTATTCAGTTCTATGTCTCTTCCATGGGCTGAATCCTTTTTTACAATTCAAATAACACAAATTAACTCCCTAGTTCCGTTCTTCTTTTCTCTTCCCAACAGTGTTTTAAGTAGCCTTAATGTGTTGTGCCATTTTGGAAACTAAGTTATTTTTTCCCACAAATTCTCTACAAATCTGTGTCATTTATCTGAGTGGTGCTACACACTTCAGAAATATGTTACTATTGTGAAAATCTGGACTGAGATTTTTACCTAATTGCTTTTTGCTCGTAGAACCTGCTGTAGCTCTCTCTACGGACTGAAACACTTATAAGACATCAGTGTCAAAAATGTAATGATCTCAGCTGACATTGTACCTTCAAATGTCACAGTAATTTACAGACATATATGCCTGTTTAAGAGGCTCCTTTTTCAATCCCGTCATGGGCTCAATGACGTAAGGACAATTTCATTTATTGTATTCTCTGCATTCTCTTAAATCCCTAAAAAGACAATCAAATCAATATTACATAGCATTTAAAGCTCTGACACCCATATCTCAGCTATATCTGAAATAATCACAATTAACTTCTTATATTGTTTCAAAGACAGATTTTTTTAGAAACATCTGATTCATTTAAATGTGTACCCTGGAGGAAAAAGGGGTTAATTTGCTCCCTAAGTGTTTGTCTTCCCATTACCTATAAAGTAGTCTGACAGTCTCATTCTCTCTCTACAAAGTGAGATCAATGAGTCATTTGTTTACATGATACTCATCCATCAAAACTCCTGACAAGACAAAAATGTTGTTATTCGGCTTCAGTCAAACAAATTAGGCAAGAGACCCAGTAATTAATAGTCCTGCCATGGCTTACATCTTTCTTGTTTTTAAAAAAATAAAGCCTTTGAAATTACCTGGTGTGAACAGGAGTTGTCATGCTACCTTCCTTTTTCCTGCTCACTCATTTGTTACGGTATGCTTAAAAGGATGCATTAAAGGCTACAGACAAATTGGGCTCACTTGTAAGTTATGGGCAATTATCAGAGGAGCTGAACAGGAAGATGCTGAACAAAAAGGGGTGAGAACTTCTCTTGGAGTTTCTTGTGTGGTTCTGTTGCAAAAGGACTTTTAAGACCCTTATGAGTCATAATTCAGTGACATGACATCCAGGCCCTCAGTCCCACGAGTCACTGACTCATCATAACAGCTGTTTGCTAAGCTGCTGTCAAGAATCTGACTGTGACAAGTTACTGGTAAAGAATTTATAACTAAAAAAATTTGAGCCCCACACTTTTTCATTATATTACTGGATAAACTCACATTTCCTTGGTGTCAACATAGAATGAGGCTTGATGGCTCAGGCTTCTGGTTTGCTGAACCGATGTAAAACAATAGCTACCTATTACTGACCACTTGTTTGGTTTGTTTGTTGGCTTTTTTTCTCTATTCAAATCAGAAAGAAAGATGAAGCTCCATATTATCATCAGAGTAAAGACATATTAATTATATTAACATAATATATGCTAATATAGCATGAGCATATTAGCATAAGAGCAGTGGCTCTAACAGGATTTGCAATCTTATAACTGTGCAGTTGAAACAGTCCAAGAAGTATTTGTCAGTTCCAAATTGAGACAGGTGGTGAGAAAAGATAACTGATGTTGGTTAAATAAACAGGAGCAGAAAGATATCCTTGAATGAAAATTAGCTATTTAAGTATATTGCTTTCTACTTATCTTGAGGAATGAAAAAGTAAATTACATCCTATCATCTGCACCACTGTGTCCTCCCCATATACAGTTTCCTTTATTGGTGTTGAGGGTGTGTTTTCATCTCCTCTTCAGCCTGCAATCTACTGTAACCCCCAGGTTTTCTGCAGCAAGGCTGTTGTTCATCCAGTTAATTTTCTCTTTTCCTGTATCACGCACATAGCCCTTGTTTTCTTGATCCTTATGATAACATAATATCTCCCAAAATATATGTCTACTCCATAATCTCACTCATCTGTGTTTGCCCTTAGCTGTATGTTTTTACTCTTTCCAACATAATATCGTATTTAATCTTCATAAAAATAATGAACAGAATTATAATAATTATAAAATATATAATTATAGTAATGGACAGTAATAATAATCTGATTAGTTCTCTGTCTACCCTTTGCCACTGGTATCATACTGAAGACTTCTAGTCATAATTAATTTTTTTTTTTTGGTGGACCAAAAGACTTTAATCCCAAAATTAACGTCAGTTCTATCTGTATTGCCCATTTGTTGCTTCATCTATGAGACAATTGCCTCCAGGTAAAATATTTAATTCTCATCTTTTTTTCCTGATAAACTACTTCTGTGGACTATCTCCAGTCCAATAAAGTAAAAGATTTTTCTAATGTCCCAATATAATTTTTTTAAAACTTTTCCCTTGAGCTAAAATCCAAATTCTCCAAAAAGTTTCAAATTTTTCTTATTTTTTTCACTTGTAATATTAAAACATATTTCAGTTTTGATGCCTTTTTCTCTATTTTCCAGTATAGACAGAGGCATTGAAACCAGCCTGCCTCAGTAACAGACCAATGCAAAAAGGTCTTTCATCAAAAGTGTGCAGAATTGTTGTTGTGCCTGACCCTACTTAACACTAGTTGCAGAATGCTTCCCATGGCCTGTAGCAACCTAAATGTCCGAAGGACAAATGAGTTAAACCAATCTCCACAGAAGAGAAGACTCAAAAATGAGACCTGAAGTTTGCCAAAGCAGAAAATTTGTGATCTTACATGACAATCCTTGGGAGTGAGCTACGCCTCACAGAAGAGGAGAGAGAAAACCTGTCCAGGAGTCTTTGTAGATATCAAAATTTCATCCTGAACCCAAATTTGATTTTACAACTAAGCTGACCCTCAGGACATAGTTGCTCAATGTTTTAAAGATCCTTTGCAGCAGGCTGCAGTCCAGAACTTTGACTGTCCATGACCTTTGTTTGCTAAGTACCCACATTAGCTATGGCTTTAACCAGTGGTATGTTGATTCCTTATCTGTTACCAGAAAAAAAGGTATACTTCTTTGCTTTAATGTATTTATTTCTTTTTTCTCATGAAAATGTGTTTTCCCTCATGGTGCAACTGACATTTCCTATATAAATTTTAACTGTGAGGCTGCTCTCTGAGAGGTGACAATAGTTGTAGCCCATTGCTAAAACACACTCGTCATTTGTCAGTGTTTAACTCTGGACTTACCAACATAAGTCAAGGATGTCTCTTCTAATGTTTTTTTAAATATCTTTCTGACATCCAGTCTTGTTAAGAAGCTATATTCTAGCAGCAATAATTGCGAGTATTTTACCTAAACCTTTGAAAACCAGTGTCTTAGAAGAAGAGTTTATTGTACTTATAATGAAGTTTGCACAAAAAATTATGAGCACCAGTGTTTGAAGTCAACATGGCTTTACAGAACAATTTGATCATAGTGGTAACTGTGCTTTAAGGAAAACGTTTTTAACCCTCTGAGGAGACTGGTTAAGAAGAGGAAAAAAGTAGGAAAGCAACCAACTGTATTCCCCTTCAACATGATGATAAAGGCATAAAAAAGACTGTAGGTCGGTTAGAAGCAGCAGGTGGGAATAGATGAGGTCACGAAAGACATGGATTTGCACAGAAACTCTTGTTTTATACACTGAGTGGAGATGATCTACGGGCATCTCATAAATTCACACATTTCTTCAGCATCCTGTGGTCATTTATAAACAGTGAAAGAGATTCAGGCACGCACGCTGTACAGTTTCACAGTAGAAAAAAATCCAGCTCACAGAACCCATATCATGAGCATGAAATATGACCTACACTACAGACACTCTAAAAGCTGCAACTTCAAGTGTTAAGCTTGCTGGAAGATAATTTTTAAAACCCCATGTTTTCATAGTCAAATTATAAGAAAACAATTTCTTTTTCTATGTGAAAGATTTCAAAGGAAGCTTGTTGATTTAAAACAATTTTTTTCTGTGTTTTGGTCCATAACACTGAGCTTTCATGTTTTGTTTTTCCTTTTTTGCTTTTCATTAGAGAATGAATCTGTAACTAGCAGCTGATTTAGAGCTGATTTTTAAAGACTAAAATGTGGTTTCACGTGGATAGGTTTGTGGCTTTTTTTCATGTGTGTTGTGAGTTAACCCCACTTAGAACCTGGTGTAATCTCAATTATACCCTGAAAGACAAGCAGACATTGTGCTGCTTCTGAAGCATTTTAAATAGCTTAGCTACATTTTACAGGTTCAGATGCATTAGGAGAGAAATAAAGTAAGGGAATTCGTAGCGAGTGGGTAATGACTGTGCTTTGGTGTAAGCCAGTTTTCATGCTGGCCTGGAAATATTATGGCTTAAGTACTTTCATAATGGAAATTTGAAAGTTCATGAACTTTGCTATTATAAATGTAGACAGAGTCTAGAGGCTGTTAAAGTTAGACCTGGCAATGAACAGGAATTTCAAGGCAGAATTAATTCCTTTTGAACTAAGGAGCCCCAAAACTTTCAAATTTAGGCACCCAAATAATATGGTGGGAGTTTGAGCTATGTCTCCTATAGTAAAATATTATACTTGTAAATGATATATTGACTTAGTCCAGACTATTTTAAAAATCATTTATTAGTGAATCAATGACAATGAGGTGTTCTTATATTTCTACCAAAAAAAAAAATACTATACCGAGAAGAAAAAGCAGAATATATTGCAGTTATAACTAAGCAACATAAAATTGTTGTTGAAGAAACAGTATCAGCTAGTTTTTGTAGCAACATTACAGAAGACCAGTGTTAACATAAATAACAGTAAAATTTCTTTGCAAACAGAATCCTTACAGTAGTATAAAATACAGAGTTCAAAAGTAAACAGAAGGATTTGAATCAAAAAAAAGTCCAGAGTCCTTCACACTTCAGGTATTTCTGTCATAGAAATACTTTGTGTCTGCTTTGCTCTACAAGTTCCAGGTAAGTAAAACTGAAAAATTATTAAAAACTGAGATTATGTTTTTTTTTCTTATAAATTTTCTTTCTAGAAATATTTTTGACATAAAACTTTATTTTCTACCACCCACACCGTGACATCCTAAAACAAGGTCAGCTATTTTCCTCTCTTCCAAAACCTCACATGTTTACAGTCTCCTTTATTGACTCACTTCCAAGCTCATAATCTTTGTTTGCTACTAAAACAAGACAACTGTGTTTTTCTGAAAGACTCACACTGTGAGCAGGTGTTGATCCTGCTGGGGAAAGAATTAAATATGATTTATGACAGTCAGGCACATGAGTTGTTTTTACCTTATCCTGTTGAAAGAAGGCAATAGCAACTTTTCTGACAGAGAAGCCAGACAACTGGTTTGATAGCCCTCAAGGAGAAATTCTTTGGATCCATCAAATATCAGAACGTGATTTCCCTGAATTTAATGTTGTATAAGAGTTTGTTGCCCAGAGTAAAATCTGCTAAAGTATTCCATGTAAAGAGTCTCTTGGGAACAACTAATGGGAAATAGTAGGTGTAGTCTGGGTGTGGAAAGGGGAATATAGATATAGGAATTCAGTTGTCCATTACTGCACAGGAGTGAACTTAAGGCAGGTTGAACTTCAAGTTAAGACGGATGTAGCATTCTTTTCCTTCTGACTCATTTTCTTTGATTGAAGGACCCAAATTTTGTTCAGCACCCAACCTTGTAGACAGACTTATTCTTTGCAGAGAGATCTCAGGTTTGCTACATTCTACAACTGACACAGCATCACTTAGTATTCGGTACACCTTCTGTCTTGCTTTCTGCATTGCGTGAAGCTTAGATGAAAGTAAGTTGACTGCTCTTTGAAATGTTTAACAGAGGATTTAATACACAGTGATCCTATTCTGATGTCAGCTCAAATTTTTTTTACTTCCTCTCAAAATTATTTTGTTGGGTGCTTTGAACATTCTGATTGAATCAATCTTAGCTGCAGTAGCCAGACTATTGTGTACTTTATATAAATGTTTGATTATGTAAAAGAACATTATCAAATTAGGAAGTAACACACATATGTATTTTCAAATTTTAGCTATAGAATTTACCAGAGCTATGAAATAGAAACTCTTACTGCAAACTTGTAGGAGAAGTTTACTCTCAGGTATGAAATGGAGTCTGTTTCTGCACTAATCCTTATGTTCCTCAGATTGTGCTAAAATATCTCATAATCTTGGTTTACAAGTGACAATATAAAACTTGTCAACTTGTTTATGGGGAAAGGTACAGTTTCTGAAGAATAAGGTGGCTACAGAAAATCTACACACAAAGCTGATAAATTTGATATTTGCCTCAGTAATGTTCTTGAGGTGAATATATAGTAAGGTCCTTTGAATAACATTTTAAATTGATACAAAAAAGCGGTTACAATGAGAAAACAATTTACATATTTCTTGACTGTTGTGATTTTAAAACTCAGTGCTGTGTTTGAGTAAAGTAGACTTCTGCTGTGTCCTTGAAATATGAATTTCCTAATGAAATCAAGAAAACTATCAGTATGGTAGTTTTAGTCCTGCTGAGAAAAATAATTTTTACCTCAGCTAAACAAAATTGATTTGGATTTTTTTAATGTAAAAATACTCATTATAGTATGTTAATATTCATAATAGTTGTTTTAGCATAACTATAAATTATGTTAGAGTTGGTTTAATTTACCCAATAATTACAAGCCTGCTTCCCAATAAAAAATTGCTCTAAATAATTGTTTTTTAAATGTGGGAACTGTCAAATGGAATTTAAAATACATAGTAAAATATATCAATGATTCTTTGGATAAAATATGACTGCATGATTAATGTATAAAAAGTGCACNAACTATGCCATTCCATTATTATTGCTTTAATGTTTGTTTACAATGCATTCTATGTTTAGAACGCTCTTCAGCACATAAACTCTGTAAGGCAAGGAGGAGTATTGAGCAGGTGTCAATTTTCATACTCTGACAAGCCTTTAATCAGTGGATTGTCTTTAAAAACAAACACCAGGGAAAGTGAATTTGAGTTCAAGCTTTGCAAGAAATTGACAGTTGGCATATATTCTGTATGAATTCTCACAATTTTAGAAGGCCGAACATACAGCTCCTGATGGTACAGGAGAATTTACTTTGCTTCATCTGCAGTATTTGCTATGACTTCTTTAGTTAGTTAGTGTATTTCCTATTTTGGGAAATTTTATGTGGAAATTTAAAAGTTCTAAATATATATTTTTGCCTCAAACAACTTATGGTAATAACTTGATTTTTAATATTAAATTTATTCTCAAAATCTTTGACTGATTTTTTTAAAAATTCTTTGTTATTGATTAAATCTAATAGAAAAAATAAAACATCTCAAAGTTCTTTTAAAAGATATCTTGAATGTTGCTTTTTATGTTATATTTTAGTGTTGCTGCCTTGTCAGGAATCTCTAGGATACGGCAGCCAGTTATGAAAATGAACTAATGAGATTTTTAATTTTATGAAAGTACAAAAAACCTTTTTTCAACAAATGTACATGGCTCACAATAAAAAAAATATTTATGTAACTCACTGTTTTAGGTACAAAACAGTGTAGTTTTTCTATTTTAAAGTAAATTAAAAAGAGTAAAAAGTTTATGATATANGGATATATATATCCTATGTATATATCCTATTTATATATATATTTTATTCTGTCTCACCACAAAAATATATATGCTTGTTTTGATAGAGTAATTTTTAAAGTTGAAATAACATTATAGGTACTGTATCTCTTATAAATTTTTTAGGCTTCTTGATATTTTAGTATTTCAGGAAATTGAGATGATTTTTTATATATACATATAGAGATGACATATGGATACTCTCACACAGTTCATAAGATGTATATACAACTGTCATAAATAACATCTGTAGACTGTAAAGCTACTAAGGTCTTTAAAGAGAACAACATTTTCATGTCACTAATATATTTATAGAGACTAGAGGAAATCAGTTACTTGGTCTCCTCTCCCCTTAAACCAAGTAACGTGGTATATAGGATTTTATTTTCTCTTTTCTTTTATGGAACATATGGGGAGAATTCTCACCGTTTGGTACTATGACTTTACCACTCAAAAGTAGCCAGAAAAGGTGAGACAGCTCAATTTCTGTTGAAATACTTTGACTGACAAGATAAGATACATGACTGCTCTAATAGTAGTGTATAAAAATACTATTGCTTAAGTCTATCTACTACAGTTCTCTCAGTGATAATGGGGTCCTGTAGATGGGTCTCCTGAGGCTTTAACTATCTGACTTCACAATGGTTAATGTAATGAATTTCCAAAGTCTTTAGTAACAAAAATACCCACTGGGATTATTAAGTAGACCCATTTTATGCTCTGGTCCATTTAAATTCATATTGGGGTTTGGGGTTTTTTGCTTTTTTTAAAATCTAAAACAAGAAATCAGCAGTGCTAGGAAAAAAAAAGTCTATCTTATATTCAAGTACATTTTTCCTAACATGCATCCTAACACTCTTGTGAAAAAAAAAAAAAATTAGTACTAGAAGAGATCAGAACAAAATTTCTCTCAAAATTCAGCTAGTTATTAGGTAGTAGAGTATGGTGACACTATACATACACTAATGGTCCCAAATCCTGAATTCACTACAGTAGAGGAATACTATAGGGTTCTTTACCAGAAGGACATTTTTGAAAACAGTAGAATAATTCAGTAAAGAGTTAGAGATGTTTACAGTTGGAAGGCCTGCTGAAAATAATGCCTCTTTTTTGGAAAAGCATTCCCATAGGAACTTGCTTCACTGCTGTTTAACGATAAAATTAACATCTCATCACATCATTTGGAAGTGTCATAGCATAGAAGCTTTACTGCTGTCTCCTGTTTCCAGATGGAGTATGGCTGTGCAGTTATTATTAAAAGACATAAAATGATCTTCTGAAACACATTTAATGAAAGTTCAAGCAGAGTAGATGGCTAATGTTGTTGACTATATGGCACTAGATGTGAAATATGCATTAGCTAATTATTATGTACACTAAGCTTTAATAGATTCAATTTGATCTTATCTATATTCTACTTTATGAGGAAAATCAAATGAAAATGCGTAGTGTTGAACTCTATAATGCATGACGCCTCAGTTTCACTAACAAACATAATGCAGTTTCAGTAATCTTTAAGGATTTTGTAATTATTTGTAAAAGAAACGCAGAAGATACTAACCAGAATGGATATGCGTAGGCAGATCTTGAGGCCTGCTCTGGAGGAGCAGAAAAACAGAGAAAATTTGACAAACATTTTGGGAGATATCTTTCTACTACCAGAAAAATAATCAGTACTTTCTCAGTACTGCTGAGAAACAGAGAGAAAAGCAAACAAGTTTGTCAGGGATATCATGTTTCATTTTATGAACCAGCTTCTTCAGCCTCATGTCAGCAATAAACTGAGCTGATAAACATAGAAGTAATCTCTAGATTAAGAACATACAGAAACCTATATTATTTGCATTGGAGAGTGGGAAAAATAGAAGCAATTATTTCATTGTATCTTTAGGACCAGAATAAGGGACAGTGAATGGAATTGAGGATGGCAAGCTCAAGAAGCAAAATAACAAATGTTTTCTCTTTTTTTTTTTCTTATGCTGTCATTTCTATCTCATAAATTAAACAGTGGCACATATTATGTGTTTCTCATTCTGTCTACACTAAATATACACAGAATTCCTCACTAATCTCTGGAAAACAATTTGAAATAATCATACTCGTGTCATATGCACTGTATTTATATAGTTCTTTTTCTTTTTTTTTTTTCAAAGAACCTTATTGCCACTAATAATCTTCTTCATGCAGATAAATAAAAATGGGGAAAATTAATCCCAGAGAGGCTTTGGAGCAAAGAAATTTTAAAAGCTAGGCATTATTTGCCTTGTCACCCACTGTATCTTTCAGCACTGAAACAGAAAATGTCTTTAAAAAATACAGAAAAATTAACAGTAGAATTAAGTTACAGATATAAACCCTCAGATTGCTTCACGTGAATTCATGAATTTGAATGATTTATCAATTAGACAATGATTGATCAAGATTCACATTGAAGTCAATGGAAAGAGATAAGCATACCCAAAGTCATTTATAATGGTGTATATTTCCCTCCTTTGACTTTATTAATAGTTGAAGGCAAGTTGCAAAGTACAGTTAAGTTTCAAAATTAATTTAAATGAACCCAGATTTTAGCCTTTTTTTACAAAAACTGGCCTATTCTCTTTTAATAAGCATGATTACTGACACATTTTCTACTTCAATGGTATAAAGCAAAACATAGTATGGCTTTTTCACTTTTTTCCATCATTGATGAATGTTACACCAGACTTCAGCATTTCCTAGATACCCATATATCAAACGACACAGATAAGGGAAACATCATTCCAATGTGTAATTTACTTCCTAATGAGCAGAAATTTTGCCATTAGCACAGGCAATTATGTAAAAATGTTTCCGTCAGTCTTCTTGAATGTTATCTTAAGAGTATGGAACTCAGGCAGCTACAAAGTACGAGTAAATCTGATCATGGAAAAGAACATAATTTTAATTTGCTTTTTGAACTACTTTGGCACATTACTTACCACTATGTTTTCTTTAAATGTTTTTTAGATGAAGGTTGTGTGAAAAAAAGGTGCTATTTGGAGCTACACTTACATGTGAGCCTTGTAAGTCTGTAAGTAACAGTAAAAAAAGTGTAGTCTTTCATCTACTATGTTTAAAAAAGAAGCATAGTTTTATGTGTGAATGTGGCATTTTTAATGTACTTTCATGTATTTTTTAATACTAACACATATAATGTCTAAAACTACTTGCATTCTGATTCTTTTTCTTGTATTTCAACTCTTCACCTCCTATCTAATCATCTCAGACAAAATCTCTATAATAGTTCACAGACGTTCATATCAAAACTTTCAATAATTAATATGTTTTTTAAGATCACTTTTATTCTAACAAAATATGGAATCCTTTATCTGACTGTTTTCAAGACCGAAAAACAGATGGAGCACCCAGTAAAACAGTTAAAAGCCCAGTGATACCTGAGGTACCCTTTAGTGTCTGAGATATTCAGTGAGGATCTAACAGATATGAAACAAAACTAATAAGAGTCTGGTGAGGTCTTGGGGAGGCAGCTGAACAACAGATGGGAGACTTAGGCATCTTATGGCCTTGAATCAAGTCAATTCATTTATGCTCTAAATAAACACTTGGTACACATAGAAAATGTGTAGCTTCACTGTAGTAGCCCTGAAAATTTAAGGAAAATTCAAGAGGTTTTTTGAGTACAAAATGTTTTCAGGTCCCCCTCAGATTTTAAGATTTTATCACCATATGCATTCTTTTTAAACATAAATGTAATTTCAGTACATGCAGTATGTCCTTTATGTATGCAATCCTTGTGCTTATGTAAATTAAATGAGTAGGGAGCTGCTCTGTTCCCAGGATAAACCACCTATATTAATATGCTGAATGGCTACCTAACCAATATTCATATTTCATTTTACCAGAGTAATATGAAATTGATTCTTGATGTAATTCTGAGAATCAATCTGGTTTTTGATATATAATATCTTATTATATTTTATATATATATATATATAATATACACAATATTATATATTGTATCTTTATTGTATTCTGGAAAACAAAAATACTCTAGGAACTCAAAGTGCAAATGGCAGGAGTTTCCTGTACTTCCTTTAAAACATTACAAAAAATATTACCAGAAAGATGTCAGTGGAACTGTGAAGACTTTCAAATAAGTTTTGAAAATAATCTGTAATGAAACAAACAAATTCCTACTATGAAGGTAGTTTACATGGTAAATCTGGTGGAATGGACATATTGTTGAGCAAGTAGTAAATCATCAGGACTAGGTAATAGTCATATACTGAAAGTGTGAAGGTGATCTTGTTCAAAGCAAACCATATTGAAGCAGATATGTGATTTGTTACAGGCCCTTGCACATTGTGTTATTACTCACATGGTTTTTTAGAGTTACTCCACATTTTGTTTGCAGTTGTCATAAAGAAAGGCCCTAGGAACCTCATTACGTGTGTAACAGGAGCTGTCAGTACATAGGTGAGACACATTCAGCAACCCTTCGTTTTACCTACTCAGCTTTAAACAAAATATAAAGCATGAATCCTAGTATAATTTTTATCCCATTTCTGTCCATTATTAGAAATTTTACCACAAATACTTTTGATCTCTACCCCTATTCTCAGAGCTGCTATTCTCTAATCAGTGTTTCTAAGCAGTCTTTCTAGAAGGATATGAATACGTGAACATAAACCACATTATCAACTAAAAATCTCGACTGTGTAGAATAGCATTAGGGAAGTGATATTACTTAGCTTTTCTTTTTTTAAGAATTCTTATGGGACTGTAATTCTTCCCTTTAGAGGCAACTAAGAATTAAGATAGATTCTGGATCACTAAGTACAGCTGTATCACATACATCCAAAGAATGGACACACGGTTCAAGATTTTGGACCCAATGGACAACAAAACATATTTTAACTATCATATTTGTCATTTATCAAGTACCTTATGCTCATTAATCAGGGTTTACTGCCTAGTCAGAAGATGAAACTATGTGTATGCAACTGATATAGGATATCTTCAGGTTTCATGGTTCTCTTGAAATAATTAAATAGTTTGTTCTTGAAAATAACAGATAACCTTTTTTTCTGCATTTTCATACATTTTTACTCTGTTAAACTGATAAAATATTATTTTAGTCAGTGTTAAAGATAACATGACAAAACAGTTCTGTATTTTTACAGATAAAGAACAAGAATTAAAATAGCCATGTTTGAACTCCAGTAAACCAAGACTGGTGTTTCAATACCTAATTCTTTTTTCAGTCAATGTCCTTGCAGGAATTTCATTAGGCATTTTTCTTTCCTGAAATTGCTTGAGTAAGTTAGTTCTATTTTAAATCTCTAAGAAATATGCTGATTTTTAACACTTTTGCTGCTTAGCACTAAGTGGTTTTGATTTTTAAAAGTGAAATTTGGCAAGTGAATCATGCATATGTCCTGACTGCTTGCAAATTGACTTTGAAAGAAGGATGTTATGTCTTCAGAGAAAGCAGAACGTTTCTGAGAATGTTTTGAGGATTTTTCTTCCAGAAAGATCTGTATTACCTACATTTGGAAAAATGCTGATTAGTGTCCCTCTGCACACCATCTGATCATTTCAACAAGGTAATGAATACCTTCTGACACCATATAAGTTGTTCATTCTTCCAGAAGTGCTGCCATTGTTGGTATTGAGTTAAATTTACAGATAGATATAGATATAAAACCAAAGAATTCTTCCTAAATGATGTACAACTGAAAGAGAACACTTTTTATTTATCATTATTTGCCAGAATAGTGCATTTATATAGTCTGCTTATGTTCAAAATATGTAACATATACTTAAATAATTTTATATCCCTATTTTTATGGTAACCTGATTCCAATATTAATTTTACATTGAAGATTACACAGATTTCCCAGGGAAGTCTTTTGAAAAAGAAATGTTTTGCTGTCATGGGAAGAACAGAACAGAGAATATTGAAGGTAACTTGATAAGCCACCTCACCGAATCACTGAAATCCTGCCTGCAATGTTCATAGCTTCTCATTAGTATGTGGTCTGAAGACCTATAGAGACATTGGTTTCTTGGTGTAAATGAGGAGGTGAAAAAATAATTTTCCACAGAGCATTCAACTATTTATGGTTTTGATTTATGAAAGCAATGAGATTAAAGAAAGGAAAGTTCAGGGAGAAGTCCAATGCCAAAACCCGTCATGAAAGAAAATTACTATGATTCTCTGCCTATATATTCTTGTGTGAAAATACACATTTCACCTCCTCAGTATCTCTATAAAACTACTCAGAATGTCTTTTCTCCTTGTAGGGTCTGTTAGGCATATGAGGTTATCAATATTCCTAAACCTTGCAAAAAGCAGAGATTTGATGATAGGCACTGCACAAGTCCTGTGAGAATGTGAGTATTTGGCTGTTCAGAACAGCGGTAGAACAATATGAGTTAAGCAAAGGAAACAAAACATAAATACTGAAAAGCTGCTTATGAGGGAAATTCAACATCTTTTGTAGTAGCAAAGGCAGTGGTCTAATAGGGAAAAATACTGATAATTAATAGGCTAGTTTATAATGAGCCTATACAGATGGTCACATGAACATTTAAAATGAGGATGTGTGATCCCAGGTGTGCTGTTGCAATGAAACAATAAGGAGCTAGCTTCTCCAAATGGCTTAACTGAAACTGAAACCTTGAAAATAGATCTTAAAATCTCAAACTTCTCTCTAGATTTTCTGAGGCTAAGAACTATATTTTGCAACTGATTCATAGGAAAAGCAAATTTTTTACATTCAGTTGAAAAAAGGCACCTTGATAACACATTCAAAGAGTCTACTGAAAAATACCAAGACCATTTTTCTTTTAAGTGTTTATTCAGGACTCAGTGTTTATTTGACCTCACAGCATACATAATTAAAAGTATGCAGTTTAAAATTCTAGAAGTCTGTCTTTGTATACATTAATCAGAGTCTGGATAACCAGTTGGTTTCTTGGTCAACCATCAAAAAAAAAATCGCATGCCAAAGCTCCCAAACCTCACTAGACAGGAGGTAAAACCTGTTATTCACCCTATTACATTTCTTAATATAATTTTTCTTACCAGCAGCAGTAAAAGACACCATTATCTTTATTTTCCAGGTTAGAAAGAAAAGTACCACAAGTAACGTTTCATCAGTTAGAAGTTTTTGCACATTTTGTCTTTGTTGACTATGGTCAACATTAAACAGACTCGAATTTGCAATACCAGCCAAGTTTCATTCCCTACACAATTAATGAGAAGAATTTAGTTCTTCTTGAACACTATTCACAAGTCCAGCATGATGGTGACCTAAACCAGGTAATAATTAAAAACTAAGTACAAGAAGAATGAAAATAAGTTATTTAAAGAAAACCAGAAAGTCACTGGCTCCATGATTTGACCATTTAGCCTTAAGGCTAAAAGTAAAGTGGTTCTGAGATCTAGTGTTTGCTCCCAGAGCTAATCATGGAGTTTATACTGAGGAGAGTGTTTACACAAAGTAAAAACCTTGGAGTCCATTCCAGAGTCTCTGGAAGGCATTATTGAACGAGGTTAGAATTTGTCATTAAACTTCAGTTTGTGTAGAATGTTCCAACAATCAGTAATACAGGCCCAGTATATATTATATCCCCACTTTGTCTGAGTTCATTTTTAACATGTTATTAAAAGCTTTTGATGATGGACATAGGTTACTACTGCAATTTCCAGAGAACATGAAGAAATGCTGCTGTAGTATTCTTTTCCTCTGGTATTACATTATTTTCCTCCATTTCACACTTGCTAGATATCATGATTCAGAAAAAAATATTTTCCTTCCCTATAAGAAGATAAGTTCTAAGAGATTTAACTCAAAACATAGATGTTTACCTTATAGACTCCTAAAGCTAGAAATAATACAAGGGGATGTATGATGTTCATGCTCTGTGGAAAAAGCAGTCTTGCTGAAATAAAAAAATTTGAACATTCCTGAGAACCATTTTTAGAAACCACTCCTTTTTGTGCTAAATGACAGTGTCTAAATGTTTTATATCCACATAAGAAGTTAATACATTGTGAAGGAAAAAAACACAACCCCAAAAACCCACTGAAAATGGTGTCACTTGCTGTATAAGTATTGCTTTAAAAGACCAGTATTTTAAATGATAAATTTATTGCCTCTATGCAGTTCCACAAAAAAATTAACTAGGTAAATGCAAAACATTTTCATCACTTTTGGTTTTTCTTCATCTCTTAGACACCCAAGCACAACAACAATCTCAGCCTTCAGACTGTACATTTATTTTTTCTCTCTTTGAAATAAGATAAATCAATCACATCAAAAAGGGAAGCCCTGCAAAAGTAATCCTTCTTGTTTCCTTCTGTAGGGACTGCTTCATAAACACAGAGATTGAACAACATCTTGTTGAGACAGGACTGTGTGACACAAATATTTTAAGGAACACATATCTTTTACACAAAATTGTTCCCAGGTTGCCTTCAAATGGCCGCTTGTACCACTTTTCACATCACTTAAAAGCAAGTGAAAAGCAACACTGTAAACATACTTCATAGATTTATTTATCCTTATGTGCTGTGATTTAGCTGTTATAATTTCCCTATGAAAATAGGAATGCTGCAAAAAAAACAATGTGCAGGTAGATGTTTGTTTCCTCCAAGCAGACAATTTTTTTATTAATTGTCACGATGTTATTTTGCATAATTTGTATTCTAAATAGTCCAGGAGTCAGAGAAGAAATTAATCAAGAGGGGAATTCTGTTTACAAATTGAATGGCACTGCCAGAACACATTCCAGGAACAAAATAAAAAAATAAAATTGGGTGTGCAACTTTCCTCAGAGGCAACCAGGAGACACTGTGATACTGTGCCAGTATTTCCCTTAAGTAAGCAGGTTAACTTGAATTTTACAGTCTTATTTCATTAATGAACATTTTCTCCAAATTCAAAAAAAGACAGTTGATTTTTTAATGCTGTTTTTATAGTTCATATAATTTGGAGTTACTGAATCTCAACACTCAATATATTGTGAAGAGAGATACTGTTATAGGGGGCAGGGAAAAAACCCCACAAAACTTACTTACAAAAATCAAGCTTACTCATATATTTAGAGCAAGTATTAAAGAGACAGAAACAGATACTTATAATGCTGCTTAATAATCTCAGTTTTAATTATTCATATGCTGTTCTGTTGTTGTTGCAATTCTTGCCAATATTTTCCAATACTTCTGAGAGAAATCAAAAAATGCACTATGTTATAATAAGTTATTTCAAGTTAAAATCTACTGGGGTATTTGTTTATTTGTTGTTTATCTGTTGTATATTTGTTTATTTATTGTGAGTTTTATCCAAAATATATTTTAAAAGTAGGTGAATTTCATGCAGACAGTACAGGAGCCAAAGATGGATAGACACATAGATATAGATACAGATATGTATAGGGTGTCTGGAGAAGAGGAATTTTTTTATTTATTGCATAGCTTGAGAGGACAAAGGCAATAGAAAAGAAGTCATGAGATGCATGACTTCAGAGATTAGATATTGACAACACAAATGAAGTAGCCTTGGGATCATTTCAGAAAAACATTATGCAATGATAGATTTTATACTGCTGGAGGAGTTTAGAGCTCTGGAAGTTACCTATGCATTTTGCAATGAGACCACCCCACCTGCAAATATCCAACAGTTATAAGCATTGGTACTTGGTACCTCTGCAGAGTGAAAGCATCCCATCATCCATTCAGCATAATTCAGGTACATTCAGAATTGTTCAAATGCACTGATTTTTGAATATAAAATGTGCAAGTCTTTTTAAAGACATGACTCAAGAAGGTCCATAAACATACATAACATATATTTATCAAATAAAAATAGAAAAAGCAAACACTTTAAAGCAAACACTTTAAAGCTCATGCAGATTACTTCTCTTCTGCTCTCCTGTTTTATTCATTTAAAGCATAGTCACATATCAATGACAGCGTGGTTAACTTAATCTTTGGTTGTGGAATCAGCTGCGTTTTGTGAACAAGATCTTAGAGATAAAATAGACTATGGTGCTTTGCCAAAGCAAACTGTCTGTCTTACATTTTGAAGAGACAGATATAGCCCCATTTCTCATTTGGACCATGAGAATTATTAAGGTTCTTTTCTTGTTATTTGATCCCTCACCTTCCTCCATCACTACAGAATGCAATGTTCTAAAAGCATTGCCCATCCCTTACATGAACTTACACAGGAATACAGCATGCGTCAGGAAAAGAAGGATGCTTCTCTGCTGTGGAAATGAAAGGGTTTCTTTCCATCTCTCTGTTGTGCTTCCAAACTGAAGAAAAGCAAATATTAAACTGACCATTTAAAGTAAGATAAGCACTATTGAGCAGCCTCTTCATTAAAGTAAGCAAGAAAACTGCACTTTTTTTTGCAGTACTGTATGTTGGAAGACCAGTAGGCATAGGCTTAGAAAATAGTAGGTGTTTGTCTTCTCTTTGCTGACATTTTAAAAACATCTCTTAAATAAGATTTAAAAACCTCTCTCTGGTAAAACTACCCTGTGGACTGTGCTGCCCTCAATGTCACAAAATGCTCTCTTGCTTTAAGACAACAAAGGCCAACTTAAAAAAAAAAAATCTTAAAGCTTGGCAAATTTTTGCTTTCTTCCACATGAAATTTGAAATAAAAATTGTTGAACAGACATCTGTCATGCTGTTCATAAGGATATGCAAATTTAATTGGAAAAAAATGCTTTATCTCATGCTACATATAGTTTCCAGTATCCTGTGTTATTAACATATTGGAGGGATTTAAAAGAAAAAAAAAAATCTCATTCTTTTTTTCACAATATTTCTGTTGCTTTTTCTTACATTATTTTCTACATGCACTTTTCATGTAAAATTATATGTAAAGGGTTTTGCCATCAATTTTCAGAAAACTGATTGACCTGATATGGCTTGCAAATTCATTACTTATAGATTTTCAAGTCTATTATATTTTTTAAATTGGAAAACAGTTCCTAAATGAAATCTCTTTTATCCGTACTGTCATAGATAACACTTCAAGGCTTAAAAATGTAGGCAAATAAAAGGAATTCAGGTCTCAGAGAATTTCAGCTGAAATCTCTTAAGATGGATGTTCAGATCGATTCTGCATTTTAATTTGCCATGTTTCTTAAATCTGACTAAAGGACATGAAGATATAAATTATGCATATATATATGTATATATATGCACATGAGTTGACTTTAATGGACAGTAGCAGGAATAACTAGCATATATATCAAAACCCAAAATGAGAGTCATCTGGAGTTTCTACTTATTTGGTTTGGTTTTTTTTTTCCTTTTTATTTTTGTCTTAGACATGGATTATTACAAAATCAAAATAGGGCAAATCAGAGTGCATGCAAATGTGCATCTAAGTTGGAGTTTAAACAGTCTTCTATCTACTGGGAGATATTCTATAGAGCATGAAAATAGCTACTTTCATCCCATTTTCCTAAAGAGATAAGGCAGATGTCATCATCCTGCCTGCAATCTGCCTGCCGTTATCTGTAGTACCCATTTGCAAGCTTGACTAAAGCAAGGCTCTATAGTTACAGTCTTTGTAAAAAAGAGAAAGAAGTTAAAAATGAGAAGAAAGAGTGCACATAAAATGACTGATCAAACGTAAAGCTTCAGAATGAGGTCATGTCTTCTTAGAAATCAGAGAATCCAAAGAGGAAAAAGACTTCACAAATGGGGTACAAGTTCAGTAGAGCTGTGCACAGTACTGAAGAACAAAACCAGCCAATGACAGAGCCAGAATTAGACTTCGTTGGGTTGAAAGCTTAAGAAGACAAATTTTGAAAGTCAGTGTTAAGTTTTTACTTAATAGAGTGGTGAAGAAATAAGTCCATGATACACTCAGAAAAAAAATTATCATTGATAAAAAATTACTTATTAAAAATGTTTAAAATGTTTATAATTTTAACATTCTTTTACAGAAAACAGAAAATTATCTTCAAATTATCTTCAATCTTCCAAAATCTGGAATTACAAAAACAGAGTGTAAAATTTAATATTGATTTTTATTTTTTTTCACTCTGATTTTAGAATGTGTTCAGTGATGGAGTTGTTCTGAAATTACTAGTCAAATATTATTTGAATTACAGTTTTTTCTGCCTTCTATACTAATAGTCACCAGAAAAAAACTATGTGAGAGTCAGAGTCGCTAGCGAGGTAATGATCACATAAACAGTGCAAGGTCTTCTGACTTTACAAACATGCCGTTTTTTAAATACCTGCAATCTGAGTTGGAATTTGAAACTTTGTAGAGATTGTCAAACAGACAGTTATGGTTAAGAAATTTACACACCCCAATTGTACTTGCTGTTCCTCCTGAAGTCTTCAAAGACAGCTACTTATTGTACCTGGTTCTACAAAAGAGTTAATCATGTCCCATCCTAGTTTGTTTTGGAGCCGGGCTTGGTGATGCCACACATGCTGTTCATACTTAGTGTGAGAGGAAAACAAGTCACAGAAAGATGCTGGGGGTTGTATTGCTTAAATCAAAGGATGCTAAATCCTGCTGGGAACAGATCTCACTATTCCCAAGGGAAGAGCTGCCCCTGGATATTAATAATCTGTAGGTCTGGTTTTAAGATGTTGAAGAAGGCAAATTTATTTTAGTATTTCTGATTTAAACATCCAGATTTTTCTTATAAGCTATATCTGACCCAAATAATTCCCCCTTGGTGACAAATAAAAGGAAAGGTACAAACTAATGTCCATAGTGATATTTAGCTGTTAAAATAAGATTATTCCTAAATCATTCTTCTCTCTAGGTAATCAAAGTTTAGAATGTTATGATTTATGTTGTTTTCCTTTGCCTCATTTTGCCCCAATTAAAATGTAACAAGACTGTTATGTCTTATCAATTGTCTCAAAGATTAGTTTTTTATGCCTTTTCCATTTTTCTTCTTTTTTTTTAATTAATGATTCATTCTCATCTTTTTTGATCTTCTTGTCTATGCAAAATACCTTGACTTTGTTGCATGAGTAGGTAAAAGGGAGAAATTCCTCTATTACCTCATGCCTGAACACAATGGTAACTATTCAATAGGAACAGGGAAAATGTTAAAAAACAGGAAAAGTTATGTCATTTGTTCATCTGCTGTTTACCTGTTTGGACTGATGATATTTTACCATTGTACCTCAAATTAGTTGTGCTCAGTATGTCCTGTGCTTACTCCCCCTTGAAAGTACCTGCTGAAATTTCAGAATCTGCAGATTGTGGTTTCTAACAATGAGTGAGGCTAATTTTTTTTTTCACTATATACATGCATGTCTTTCTCACTATATACCAACCATAAATGTGAAAAAAAAAACCCCATGCAAAATAAGACAAAGTTCTGAGCACAGGTATACATATTTGTTTAATTTTAGATTTGAGAAGAGATACTTTACTCGCAGTTTACATACATTTCACAAAAACTGCTGACATCTTACTGCTAGTATAAAAAGGCATAGGTTAATCAACCTTAAGATATTTAGGAATAAAATATTACTTTAAAATTTGTGTTCTAATTGCTTAACAATTACTTGGAAGATGTTTTCATAGGATAATTGTTGTTCACTCTAAAATAGAAAATCAAGGTTAGAAAAGTTACTCTTTGGAACTGCTTTTGTGTTAAGGGCATCATAGGTGACCATTTCAAATTTAAATACCCAGCCTTTTGACACCTAATGTTAAACTAAATTATTTGCTTCCTTAGGCTACAAGGATAGAATAAAAAATGCCAGAAAATTAATGCAGGATAGCATTTTAAAATTTGGTGATAAATAATCTTAATATACAGAATTTATGCTATTTATACACTATTATATGCTATTTAAACACTATTTGTTACTTAACTTCAGCAAAATGCATAGCAAATACATTTATGTGTTGCTCAGTATACTCGTAGTTACTGTGATCTCCTGATTTAATGGGGACAGGAGAATAAGCACTCCTGATAGTGTGATTCCAATGGCTAGAGATTTTATTTTTTTCTCTAGTTAGAAGACAAAAATTACAGATGACAGAATTTTGTTCACTTCAGGTGTCCACAAGGCATTGCTTGTTAAACTGAAAAATGCCACAAACATGAGTGTGTTCCATGGCTGTGAAAATCATAGATATTTTTTCTCATAGACATGTTAAATCATAAAATTATGAAAAATAACCAACTAAAATTTAGGTAATTTGTATTATAATGTCATTTTCTATGTCTCCATTCTATTTTAAATTTTCAAGTATTGCATTAGTTTCAAATGAAGACAAAGTTTATAATTATGCAATTCTTGATTCCATATTTCTGTGTTTGTTTGGGGTTTTTTTGCCTAGAAAATTTAATACTACAGAACTTTTGAATTTCCTTCATGTGAATTATTCGCTTCAGTGTCCTGAGACTTGAATCTTAGAAGAAACCAAATTGAACAGTGAAAATCCTTATTTCCACTGGGATTTTTCTTTTTAGAATTTTTTTGCCTTCCCTCCATCTGCCTTTGAGCAATTTTCTGTGCTTCAAGCATGAACAAGCAATATTAATCCAATTCCTAGTTTCTGTGAGGCACATTAAGTTAAATAAAATGCACCTCAGATCACCTCTTTAGGAACAATGCATTTGTTTAACTGTTCCATCATCTCACAGCCATCAAATCTTTGTAAAACCCAGAGCTATATACTATGAAAATATGAATATGTCTGATGTGGATGTGAAGATGAAAAGGAAAAACAAACAAGTAGGCACCATATTGCTTTTTGACAATGAAGGGTTCTATTCTGATTTTCAAACAAGGAATCATTCAAAACCATCATATTTTAGGATTATAATTCAGTCACCATTCAGTCTCCTCACCAGGTGAGGTACAACAGCAGTACAGTTAGTACTTGCTTTCAAAAAGCACTTCAAACACTATGAAGAAAAAAAGGCAATCAATCAGTTTATCCTTGCTTCTTTCCTACCTTTCAGTCAGTTGCAGCAAACAGAAATTTCATTGTTAGCCTTTTCCTCCTGCCCATTCATAGGACAAGTTATTATCTTCTGTAATCAGGAAGAGAATCAAGGTTGACCAAAGCATTTCTCGATTTACTTTGCTTCTATTCACTGAGATTCATGTTCCCTTTCTGTTACAAGGTTGTTCCTTTGATAGTTTGCATCAGGTTTTATTAACAAGTAGTAAATATTGTGTAGAAATAGCTTCAGGGGATCTATTCTAAATGAAGGTAACCCTTCAACATATTTGCATCTCTTATACTAAGCGTTACTTATTTTTGTATATTTATATTTATATATATTTACATGCTCACTATATATGATGTGTGTGTGTGTGTGTGTATATATATACATATATATATACATATATATATGTGTATATATATATATACACAATTTTAGACTTATGAATTCAAACCAGAGGGGACCAATTTGCAGGTCACTACAACAGAGCAGTTGTACTGGTACTGCTGTTTGGCACCTTTGTTACATTTTTGCTATTAAGCTGGATAGGCTTTCCTTTTATTGCCATCTTTAAATCACAAGTATGTTATTAGGTTTTGCACATACTTGGGGAAAAAAACAAACAAACCCACAACAATATCCAGTTGGAAAAAGCCCAAAATCCAATATTGGGTTGTTATCTGGATAAAGCTTTTCATATGCAGAGATGCTCTTTCCTTTCTCTCCTGGAAAAATAACATGCAGAAGAATGCTCTTACAAAAGAAATTGTACTGGGGGGTTTGTTTGTTTGTTTGTTTGTTTCTTCTTTTTATTACCAGTTCCCCAAAGGACAATTTAAAGTCTTTCTGTCCCCATCCTATGACACCTCCAGCAGAAAGTTGCAAAAACAAATGGGAATAATTATCTGTAGATCAAAGAGTTTTTCTGCTGATATCTCTTCAGTGAGATACCGTGTCATTTTATTGATGAATTATAAAAAAATTGATATGATATTAAATACTTAAGAAAGATCACTTGTTGAGCATATACAAAATGGAGCTTCTCATGAGGCAGGAACAGAGTTCCCAATAGGACCACAGGGCAGTGATTGTCCCCCTGTACTCAGCACTGGTGAGGGCCAAGTACAGTTCTGGGCTCTTCACTATGGGAAAGACATTGAGGTGCTGGAGTGAGTCCAGAGAAAGGCAATGAAATTGGTGAAGATACTAGAGAAAAAGCCTTATGAGGAGCTACCGAGGTAACTGGGGCTGTTAAAAAGAAAAGGAGGCTCGGGGGGACCTTTTCACTCTCTACAACCACCAGAAAAGCAGTAGCAGCAAGGTGTGGGTTGGTGTCTTCCGCCAAGTAACAAACAATAGAACAGGAGGAAATGGCCTCATGTTACACCAGGGAAGGTTTAGATTCAATATCAGGAAAAAAAACCCTTCACTGCAAAGGTTGCAAAGCACTGGAACAGGCTGCCCAGGGAAGTGGTTGAGTCACCATGCCAGGAAATATTTAAAAGAAGTGTAGATGTGGCACTTACAAATATGGTTTGTGTCAGTGGGTTGTTTACAGTTGGACTTAATGATCTTAAGGGTCTTTTCCAATCTAATTTCAATCCAGTCATTTCCAACCTATTACTAGATGCTATCCAGGGTTTTTAATGATACACTGACATAATTTTCTTTCATAATCTTTTTTCTTACATGCAAATAATAGAAGTGACTTATAAAAGACATTTAAATATTTTTCCTATTCTCACAGTGCAGGTCTTCAAAACAATGCTGATACCAAAATCTCTGCATTTTACATATTAGGGAAAAAGAAAATTCTCAGCTTTTAGGAACTGCAGTAAATGAAACACACAGACAAAAAAAAAGGATTCATGAGGTCTGGTTTGTTTTTCTTTTTACAGGAATCAAACTATATTTCTACCACAATATTCAATGAACTAGGGTATGGTTTAATTTTTTAAGTGGAATTTTCAGTAAATTGATGGTACAAACATTAGAAAACCTATCTTCATCATACATTTCACAAATATTATTTTCTGCGCTCTAATAATTTCAATATTGTTTCAAAAGCAAAAACATATGAGAACAATGTAAGAATTGTTTGTTTCCAGAAAACATTCTATACTCTTGTCATGATTACATGAGAAAGATTGCCAATATATTTGTAACCAAACTATGTATTCTGCATCCATCTACATTATTCCTGGCAAACTGTTAATGGTGGGTCATTGGTACAGCCACTCATTGCACACCCAGACCCTGCCAGGCAACATTTCCTCACTTTGACAAAGACCCAGCTGTGATAACTCCCTCCAGGGGAGCACCAACACAGGTACACCCATCCTGAGGGGCAAATAGGCCATCATGAACTGAATAAATAGACAGCTATGACCATCAGAGAATCCAAAAACATCCTATAACTCATAGAATTATATCATTCCATTGCGAAACTCCCTGCCCTGGCAGAGGTACCTCCTGAATCTGACCACTATCATTGGATATCCAGAGAAGAACCAGGCTTTTCCACAGCTCCACCACTTTCAACAAGATCACAACCATCACTTCAATGGGACTGCAATCACCACGTGTCAGGTTGTGCCTTGATTTTGTCGATTTAAGCCAGTGTTTCTGTACTATTGGTGTTTTGGTAATTTTCCTATTAAATTGTAAATCTGGCTTGAAATCTCTCACAAAGCATTTTTGTGGGGTTAATTCCTCCTGTCGGTTTACTTTCAAAGCAGCACAACTTTGTAACTCATAATGTGGGTCTCAACTGCCAAAAAGCAAAAGGAGACTCTACCAATATATTTATTTGTTAAGTGGAAGAAGGCGGAAACTAAACATGCCTGGTTTCCCTCCACTTCACGGTTCCCTTCATAAGAGAAAAGACAACATTTTTTGATATGTTATTTTTTATTGTATATAATTGGAGGAAAATCTGTTAACAGAAAGTTGTCTAGCTGCAGATGCATATGTATAAAAATTGAAACTGTTTATAACTTTAAATATTGAAGACATTGATTACTAAATCTTGAAGGAAACTTCTATTTCTCATTTCTTTTATAAGACTGGAATTCCCAAGGTCCTCCTAATTTGTTGTTTTACTTTCTGTTTGCCTAAAATGTGTAATGTTTCTTTAGACTAGTTGTTGTATATGCCAAACTCTCACACACAAATATGAAAGGACATTTATCAGAAATTCTCTAGAAATAGAAAGAACTGGAAGAACAGGCAAGGGTTTTAATCTTAGCCTTTCTGCTGCTGACGTTGCCATCGCTGTAAAGCTCATGAACTTGCCTCTCAGAACAAGACCAGGTGACAAGGCCAGTCACAAATTTCAAAGTATGGGGTGAGAAATTACCAAAAGGCAGGAAAAATCTGGATGAACTTCTGTAGGGAATGGTGTTGCTTGCTGTCACTGCAATTCTGGTCTTTGTATAGTTTCAGAAATGTTTTGCCTTCTACTCTACTGAAATGAAAATGTGTCTGCTCTTCAGATCTCGTACACACAAAGTTATGAGCAAGTGCATCCCTCAAGTACAAAGACAGCTTCTGGGCTGTGTAATAGAGTTAATTTTTCTCCATGGATCAACTGTCATGATCAGCTTTCACTACTAGAATATCGATTTTAAGAAATTAACCTTCCCAACATTCAGGTATAGAAAGTATAAATTAGACATTCCACTCTGATGTTTTTGCTGTCTCCCTCGACAGTCAAAGAAAAAGCTATTTTTACATTATCAAACAGTATTGCTTAGTAGTAGATTAGAGTTGGGCATCCAACACCCACATCATCTGCCTTCTGGAGAAGAGGAGAACTCCTTAGGACTACCTCCAGTAAAACAGTGGGATGCATTGGTAGAAGAAAAGGACTACCTCCAGTAAAACAGTGGGATGCATTGGTAGAAGAAATTCTAATTTATACTCCTGTAACCTCTTCCACTTCAGTTTTGTATGAGAGACATTTTGTCAGCTTTGCTCTGTGGATCACAGCATAGTGGGAGGACACAAATAGGAGACTAATTTTTTTTTTTTCTGAAATGAGCTAACATGCTAATGTGGATGCAATTGATGTCAACCAAACCATGGTTTGAGGTAAATGGTTAATTCAGGACTCACTGGGCACAAAAAGTGGAATTTCTTTTTAAAGCAACTTCAATAATGTGCTGGAGAAATCACAAGGGAATTAACATGCCTACTTTTTACCTGACTTTCACAGCTTCAATTTGAGAATTGCACCAAATGCTGGCAGAATGTTTTTACAATAAGAAATTAGAGGAATACATGATATAGTGCTAATAATGCCTATTCAGAAATTACAGCATTTTTTCTCCACGTAATTTTAAGCTTAAAATTAATAATTCAGTGTTTCATTCTATGCATAGAAATGGTTAGTTTACATATAAAAGAGAAGGAAGAAAGAAATAATTTAAACTGCTGAGAATGGAATTGGTTTCTGTGTTCATGGTATTAAGATATTTTGTCAAGCCACAAAATGACAGCTTTTTGGTAGCTGTGACTCAAAATTTTTTGAAAAACCCTTTGCCTCTGTATCTCGGAGAATGAACAAAAACTCACCAGTGGGTAACTTACTGGAGCTCTGAAGAATAGACAGGGATTAAGTTATAATTTTTTTGCTATTTCTAATTGTATTATCCATTACTAGAGCATTTCAGCTACCTATATTTCCCTCCATGTGGTTGGTTTCACATCTATACAAGTCAGTGACAGAGCTCCCACTGGAGAGTTAGAGTCAGCTTAATAAAGAATAGAAACACTTTTTGAGAAATTCTAGCTCTATGAGCAATTGTGATGTTTGACAATTTTCTGCAGTTATTTGATAAAAATGAGATGTTCACATCAATTTGAACTCAGAAAATATTATATATGACATTATAGGAGATTACATTGGATTTATACTTCTTACTGCTAAAGAAAAGCCAAATAAAATTCACTCTGGCAAAGAAAATTCCATACACTCTAAGATCAGTAACAGTCAACAAGGTGGACAATACCTTCTCTCTAAATACAAACTCTTTCCTATTTCAATTATAAAAAGCCAGATAAGTTTTCTGTAGTCAAAACCAGGTTGCATTCAATTGACAAAAATTATCCTACACAATCCATAAAAATTGGTATACCATTTTCCATTTGCATTAACTTCTATTATGTCTAGTACAAGTATATGCCTTGAAAAATTGTTTATATATTTGGCAACAGCATAATCTTTGTTAAACTCTTGGTGATGTAACTGCACTATTTACTATATTAAGTATTTGTCTGAAAAGCTAAAAATTTTAGTAGATATTTTCTCCTGATATGGACTGAACATTTATAAAAATGACTGACAATTATGGGCTTTAAGGACATTTTCTTGTCACTCTTTGCCTATGATAAACAAATGTTTTATTATGCATTAATACTTTCATGGTTCTATACAACACTAGAGAGGTTGATTTTTTTGTTTGCTTTCAGAGCAGCAGATACCACTAAATGGAACTGTTAGTAATCATTCCAATGTCTTCAAGCATCCAACAACATCACAACAACATCACATAGTGACATAAAATTAAATATTTATTTAGTGATAAGTATTACTGTTGGGGATGAATAGCAAGTTCTGTTCAACACAAACACACTCCCGTGCTCATGCCTGTTCTGGATAAAAAAAAGTCCCGAACCATCCAATCCAACTGTGACTAGCAGCATGACACAGAGGACTAGGACACTCATTTTTCCAACTGGTCTAGGTGTCCAAGTCCTAGCTGCCAGACTGGCTTAATGTGTAATGATTCTACCTTGGGCTCAGTCCTCAGCCTTTGAGTGTTACAGTTTTATGTTTATTTTAACCTCTGTAGGATTATTATTTTCTGTTTCAATTTTCATTTATTGCTTTCATTTATTGCTTTCAACTATTGCAACAAACAAAATTGCTTTCAAATAACTTTTCTTTGTATTGCTTTCAATTTTCCACTTATTGCTTTCAAAGCAAGATGCTCTATGTAATCTGCCACAGGCCTCTGATGAGTTGAGCCAAAGCCAAACTTTCTGACCTTCTCTACATCCAAGGTCAGTTAATGATCACTGCTTGGGTCATTACCACCTTGTGGCCCTTTCCTTAAATGCCTTATAAGGACATAACTTTTCAAGAGTTCACGTCTCTTTCTCATTTCTTTGCCAGAAATAAATAATTTCTTTGCTTTGTCTGAGTTTTCAGTAAATTTCTGGCATAAGAATTATGTGTGCTTGGATTGTTTTCCCAGAGCATCTATTGAGATAGGGTTGGGCAGATGTGGTCAAGATCTTACATATCTGAGTGGTTCTTTTGGGTGGGTTTCACACCTAAAAATATTAATGGTTGCTCTGATAAAAAAAAACTTTCAAAAACTTGCAGAAAATTTAGTCAGATCTTTGATCATTAAAAAAGGCAAATGAATATAGAAACAAGACTGTATTTTAGTATTTCAGTCAAAAAAGTTATGCAAACTCATTCATTAAGTGATTAAAATTTAAGAAAAACCAAACAAGCACTACAAATGCAACACTTCCCCTCAAAAAACCTACCTTTTTGCTGATTCTTTTCTAATGAATAACCTCTTTGAGAACTCACTGTTGTAAAAATTGGATTATGTGTGTGGAAATAATTACTTTCAGTTTTGTTCGTATTAGGATCAAAGGATAATTCAGACTGGGACATGAAGACTTTAGAGTCCAGCCACCTGCTCCAAGCATGCCCATTTGTGAGGTCAGACCAAAATGCTCAAGGCTTTGTTCACGCTGGTTTTCAAAACCCCTAAAGATCTAGATAGAGACTACACAACTTCTCAGGGCAACATGGTCCACTGTCCTAAAGGGGATAACGCTTTTCTCCTTATAGCCAGTCTGAACTTCTCTGGTTTTAGTCTCAGACTCATTATCCAATGTCCACACCATCTTGCTGACCGTTTGCTGAACTTTCCTAATTTTTGATTTCTATTTTTTATCATGAGCCCCAGTGTGGATGAAGGAGCTAGATGAGGAGTGCCGAATAAAGGGGGATAATCACTTCCCTTGATCTACTGATCATGTCCTTATAAATACATCCCAGGATTCTGCTGGCCATCTTTGTTGTCTAGGCATACTGCTGGCTGATGTTCAGCTTTTGTCCACTCCCCAGTTTCTGTCACTGCTCAGGGGATTTTGCATCCCAAGGGCAGGGCTTTACTTTTGTCCTCGTTGAAATTCACAATGTCCCTGTCCGGTCATTCCCCCAACTTTTCTATTACTCTCATAATGACAGTGCTACCCTCAAGAATATCTACTGGTTTCTGCGATGGTTAGTTAGACTATGCCTTTCTGTCATACATGACTTAATACCAATATTCTTTGAAATGAGGCACTGTGCTTGCACAATGGAAGTAGAACTTATTGACTCTGTTGAACATACATACCTTGACCTGTCCTAAAAAGATATTTTTAAATTTTTTTAACAGCATCCTTACAGCTGGCAACTAGAATCTGTTTTTTTTAACTCTTTTAATTCTATTGTGCACTCTAATTTACCTCAGAGATTCCTGTTATGATTAGTCCTTCATGGTACAGCTTGTCACAGTGTTCAAGATGTGTAAGAAGGAAGATGCTGATTATTAATAGTCCTGTCAGTCTCACATCAGTCTCTGGTAAAATTCTGGAAAAGATTCTTTTGGGAGTTATTGAAAACTACTTGGGAGACACTGCAGTCGTTGGTCATAGCCAGCACAGGTTCACAAGGGTTAACCATTAAGTTGTTTCTGCTTCTGCTTAACCAACTCCCTTTTACAATAAGATTCTTCAACAAGTAGAAGGCAAACCAGAAGATGTGGAATTTTTATTTTTTTTTTAATTTTAGCAAAGCTTTTGATACTGTCTCTCATACTTTCTTCAGGACTAATGTCTAACATACAGCGAAACAAATCTATAATAAATTTGATGAGCAATCAGCTAACGCATTTGGCTCTTACATTGGGATGGTGGCAGTCATCAGTGAGGTGATGATTCAATTTATAAGTCCAGTCCTCTTTAATAATTTAATAAATATTCTGGATGGCAGAATTGCATGTTAGTTTTGCCAGCAGTATAAAGTTAGAAGGTGCCATGGACTTTCTCAAGGGTAGAGACCTTTCAGAGAGATCTGGACAGACTAGAGAGCTCCCGTTACCAACTCTCTGAAATTGAATAAGAGCAAGTGTCAGATGCTACACCTAAAATTGCGTAATCCTTGTTGTACATATAAATGAGGGGATGAGAGCTCAGAAAGAATCCCTCCGGAAGCAGATCTGGGAGTTTGGGTTTATTTTAGATACTCCTGCAAGGAACAGAGAACTGGGTTTGATGATCCACCCTGATCCCTTCCAATTTGAGATATTATATGATTCTATGAATTTTTTACTTTTGTATCATTGAATTAAATCTCTATTGTTTCTGTGTTCACAACTATGGAGATAGTTTCTCTAAAACTCCATTCAAAATTTTCTTGTCTTCCCATCAGCACATTCCAGAGATACACTCCAAGGTCATTAAAACATATAAAATAATTTCCTTAGTTATTATGGAACATAGTTTCTCAAATGCACATTTCTTATAAGTAGGAAAACTCATATTTCTCTAGAGTGTTTCTTATGTATAGTGCTAATCAAGAGTTTGCTGTAATAGAATATATTTGTAATGAACTTCTGAACAGTTACTTGAAACACTTTTTCAGGAATTCAGGAGTGAATGATACCACAAATGAAAAATAGAAGTAGAGTGCAAATACAGTATTAAAGTCACAGACAATCCCGTTACTTGGAACATATTCTTTTTGTTGTTTCTGTGTACAATAGTCAGCACAGATTTTTATAGTCAGGCAATTATTAATACCTTAATTAGTAGCAGAAATTTATTTTGCATGTTGTTTCTTGATAACATTGTAGATTACTGAAGCCAAATATTTTAGGTTCCATGAAATCATGAGTCTAGAAAACACCCTTATTGATACTGGTAATAATAAAAAGTTGCAAATTTTGATTAATTGTTCCCGCATTGAAGTGGCATCTATTTAAATTTGCACTGAGTGCAGCCATGCTTTAGCTATCATAACTAGTTTGTTACCCACATTCAGCAGATCTTTCCTTTTACACTGTTCTCAAAAATGCTAGTTCAGATTCATTGAGATAAATGGAAATCATTATGTTGAAATTATTCCCTTAATTAAATATTTTATAATGAAGACACTATATGTTCTACGAGGGATTAAAAAGACAAAAAAACCCTATAATGCATGATGGTAACTCAAAGACAATCTACCATAACAAATTGAGAAGGGCATCTAGTGATAAGGCTCAATAATCAATCTTAAGTGTTTTGGGGGTCTGATAATACAATTTGTGGTAGTGCCTGTGATCAAATGGCATTTAGCTTTCCTTAGCAGTCTTTCATGAGTCCTTTGTTACTTTTTATAAAGTGTCAATCTAAGATTCCCTATCTTACTGTGAAAAACAGATGTAATGGCTGCTTTATTAAAACCATGATGTGGGAGATATAAAAGCAGAGATCAAATTTATAAGACATATCCTGTTTCCAGTGAAATGTATTGCATTGTGACTCCCTCTGGGATATGCAAACTTATTGTTATCTTGAAACTTTTTCTGGGAGGTGGACAGAAAAGTCAAATAGAGCTTGACCTTTACCAATTCATGCACATTTTCCATGGATTACTTGAGCCAGTTAATAAATTCTTTAAATCACTCTGGGAAGTACTGTGGATGCATTTGGTGCTCTACTCTGCTGTCTTTAGCTCACCATAAAACTTGAGCTCTAGACATAACAGATTAGGATAATATAGGCCTCCCAGCTATGACTTCTGTCCTCTGTGTGCCCACATGATTGATAGAAAGGTATTAAAATTTAGGCACATTAAATGCCTTTGCACCTTTGTCTCTGAGACAGAAGCAGATACTAGTTACAAGCCTCTGATTTCCCAGGTGGCTGCTCTAACAGTAAGAGATTCTTTTAAAGGGAGTAACACTATTTCTTCTATGGTCAGAAATTCCTAAACTTCTTTGCAGCTGATCATAATCTGCAATGTACTTTGCAGAACCAGGGGAAGACATGTTTATACAAACACTCAATAAACTATAACCATAATGGCTACTTAGCCATTCTATGATTCTAACCCCCTGTAAGATTGTTGCCATGCAGGAAATTAGCAGAAATGTAGTTTTTAAATAAAGAATATGTTAGTTGGTTTTAATCTGTGTGTTATTCCGAATTATTCAGTCAGTTTTAAGTTTGAAGGAAGCAGAAAAAAAATATTGAGTGTTGACAGGGCATGTAAAGCATGGAAGATGAATAAAAGAAATTAGTTCTGCATGTCAGCTGAGAACCTAGAGAGTGGCTGATGGAAAGGGTTTAAATGTCACAGGACAACACACGCAAACAGACATCTTTGTGGTGAAAAGTAAGCTCTGGTCAATTCTTGTTACACTGTGACTTTATTTATTTGCCATAGATGTTAACTAATTTATCCTCTAAAATTGTATTTGATTATGGAGGTAATATTTGCCAAAGAACTTGGAGGACTAAAAGACATAAGTACCAAACAAAAAATTTGGCATTCCATGAAATATAAATCAGCTCAAATACTAAGGAACTTCTCAAGAAACATCTACACAAAATGAAATCTTTTGGTATCCAACAGAAGCGTAAAAAAAAGTCTTAAAATATATATTTGTGTGTACAGATATAAATGTATATACATAAGTATACATTTTAGACTGATACACCTGATGGCTCAGGTAATAAAACAAAGCAGGAAATTATAAATGCTATATGAAGTATGCTTTGGTTGTAAATATTAAATTACCTCCGCAGGGGACCACTTTAAAATATATAATACTCAAGCACTCAAGGAGTAAATGCAAGAAGTATGTGTAAAATAAATTCCAAAATATATAACATCCTAGATTTTTTCTATTCCGCTCTCTCACATATCACAAAATATTATTCTTCTTTATTTTGACATGTTTTGTTCTTGAGGAAGGAGACAGGAACAGAGTTGTGGGAAAGGCTCATAAAGTGAAACTCCTTAAAGCTGTGTGCATTACTTAAATGACTACTTGCATATTTTAAATTATTGAAGAAAATATTTTTAGAAATAGACGAATAGCTTTAATTCATTGTTTTGGAATAAGTACTAACGTGAAGTGTCTGTGTAATAAAACATAAGAATCTTCAGCAATAGATTCTTAGATTGTTAGAATTTCAATATAGGGAAGAGACCCTATTAGATATTATATTTACTTCTGTCTATAATTCTAACCTTTTCTTAATTTAATCAGCTTATAGAAAGTAGTTTAAAAAATGCAAGAAAGAGAAGGAAAAGAGGAAGTCCAAATATTTTTAGGAAGTTATGCTCTTAGCCTCATGTAATCAAAAAAACTGTTAATATGATTTAAAAGATATGAACTGTACAATATTTCTAATACAATAGTTTCTAAGAAAAGAAAACTTATCCCAATAAGATACTAAATTACTTCAGGTAATAAGTATGAATAAGTACTCTGATGTGCTCACATATTTTAATGATCCCTAGCATTTATTTGTGGTGAACCACAATTTGTCACTCTACCTCTTCACCTACTTAAGTACATTGTCCACAAATCAAGTTTCAGTCACATTTCATCTTTCTTAATAAAGCTATCTAAATATTTAGCCATATAGGCTAAAGAAAAGAAGCTAGACTTCTTCCACAGTCAGTGAAGAATTAGGTCTTTAAAAGACTGCGTTGCCCTAAGGTTGCTATTCAATTACCTTAAGAAGGGGTAAAACATCTTCTGCAGGTTCAAGCCTCTCTACTGACTAGAGAGCTGGAATTAAATGGCTGCATTTGTATGTCTTAAAGAGATAAAGATGAATTGCATCCTCAACCTGTCGGACTCTAACAAATGGTTCTCATCTGTTTGTTTCAAATAATTTTTTACTGTATACTTTGTATTACCTCCAAACCTCTAAATTTAATGTAATGTTTTAACAGGTTAAGCACTAGTTGCATAAAAATAGTATATTAATATTTTCTATATGTGTATTACTGCTCCTTTCTACTTTTGTCCATCTGTAGTTTTTCTGTTGTACTTATTCCCATTTTCAGTATTATTGATGAGCGAGTGGGTACATTACTAACTATTTAATTATATAATCAAGAATTGAATGAGTCAATATTTTATTTAATCTAGCACCTTTTAATGGCATTAATTTAAGGCTTCTTAACTAGTCCTTTTACAACATTATAGACAGATTCTTCCTTATCTTGGCACATGAACAATAGAACATCATTTTTGTGGTTAATTTACATCCACAGGAATTGATTATTAAAATGTTATGAGCATAGAAAACATAATGCTTATTTTAGGATTTCCTGTATTATCTGTTAACAAGTCATCAGGTAATTGTCACTGATTTATAAAATATGTAAAGGAGTTTTACAATTCCATTACTCTCCTCTGGAGAAAGAGATAAATTCTTATTGCTACCCAGGCAGACCAAACTACATGAAATTATTTAAAATCACTGGGCTATCATGATGTACCTAATTCCACATCCTAAATCTGGTGTTGAAGATTTTATTAAAATGAGACTGAGATGTCAGGACTGCAGAGAATTAGTGATAAGCATATAGGTGGTTGCAGGTTTATCTTGTCCTTGATTCTAAGAATAAAATTAGTGTCACCTACAGTACAAGATACTCTTTTTAATGCACATGGTTTCCAATTCAGTAAATGCTGTTAATCAAAATGAAAGTGTTTCTTGTGCACAGTGTATAAAAGGGAGAAAGGAGCTTATTAACTTGAACTATTACATCTGAGGTAATAGGCCTTTGAAAGCTTAAGCAGAATTTATCTTATCGAAGAGCATTTGATAAAATTTTAATATTGTTTTCTCTATCCAGAGACCAAGTCTGGTAAGAACCCCAGAAGTAATTTTTTCTTAAAACTATTACCCATTACAATAATGATTATAGAGGTCTTGGTTTAACTTTGCAAAAGAGATGTTTTCTTAAGAAAAAATATTAGTGTGTACTTTTACTTCATCCAATATCAATGGTTATTGAACCTGGTTATTTTCCAGGTGCTGGACTTCTCATCAGCTAACTTAGGTTGAAGTTTACTAATGGTTACATGCAGATGTGAAATATAATCATACTCCCCTTTAGTTGGCTCCAGTCACTCATTTTTTCCAGTAGCTGGATCTAGACCTTACTCTCCTCTGTTAGCTGGTATTTAAACCTTCAAACACCCTGGCCACTCAGCTCTCTTGTTCCACCTCTTGGCTTGTGTGACTGTGAATTCTCTAGTAGCTGATATGCCCAGGCTGTGAATGGAGAGGTCATGCCTGTAGATGATAGTCAGAATTTATAACAAAGCCAAGTTAGACTACGGTGACGAAGTATGAGGCTTAGTCCAGCAAGGAGTTAGGAAGTCACCTATGCAATGAGAATAAGTCAGGAAATTGTTCAAAATGGCACAAATGAATTAAGTAAAATCTAAATAAATCAATATTGTCAGAATTCTACATTTTCCATTTTACCTGTTACAGCAGGACTGACACTTACCATACAGATTAATGGACAAAAAGCTCTTTAGTATCAAAGCCAAGATTGTTACATAGAAAGGTTTTTAAGTATCAGCTCAAATTCTTTTGTGCTATGCTTCTCCTTCCTAGGTCATTCTGGGCGCTAAATTTAATGGAGAAAGTCTCTTGTAAGCAGCGAGCTGGTGATTGCCACTGAGTCCCCACATCTTGGTTTGCTCAATGGGGAGAATGTGGGGCCAGGGAAGGTCCCTGTCCCTTAGGCTTGGGTACATATGGGCTTGCAATTATGCACTCAGTGGTCACAGTCTGCTCAGCCCTCTGAAGTTCCCAGCTAAACTACAGATATTTCCTGGGATTCTGCAGTACAAAACCTCTAGTTTTTGCTAATAAATGGGGAAAATTATCTGATTTAGTTTGTGTTTGGTTTTCTTTTATGAAATTTGCCATCAGAATAATAACTTTATATAATTCATTATGAAGAACAGAATGGTCTAAGTGAGAAATGTATGGACTTTAAAAACTTTTAATTTTTTTCATAGAAGTTGCTTTTTCACCTTTTTAAAAGTGAAAAATGTTCTGCACTGGGAAAAGTACTCAGGCATATTCATCATTGTCCATAGTTCTGAGAAGTCAAATCCCTCAGGTAGTAAAGCCCTCAGGATTTGGCACGTTAGTACAGCTGATATACAGGGCACTGTTGTTAAGACTTCAGTCTAACAGTCGGAGAATTGTATGATTCAGCCTGAGAAGAGATAAAGGCAAAAAGACTGACATTTGAGAAGTATAATCAGAGAAACTCGGAAGTGGGAAGAATCGCAGCCTGACCACAACTGTGATCTCTCTCTAAAATGCTTGAGAACCCTTTGTCTATAGAAAATCGCTCAGACTGTCAAGTCTTCAGGGATTAATGTACCAAATTAAATTTGCCTTTTTTTTAACAAAAAGATTTCAGCTCTTCCTTCATGTCTGGACATTTAAATGTCAGCATGGTGTTAAATGTTCTTTTTGCATTACAAAGTGAATTGGAGATCTTTAAAGGAGCTGCTGAACTTTTAGTTTGGTTTGACAGAATAATTATATCATTAAATTAACCAATAGGACTCTATATGTACAAAATTTGATTCTGAGTGATTACTCATCAGTTCACAGCCCCCAGCTACCCTAAATGCATTTTTGTCATTTAGCAGTCAATTCATTAGTATCAGTTTTTGCATCGTGTTTCAAAGACATTCTTCTTGCATTTACACAAAATCACAAAATAGAAGTTACTTAGATTTGGAAAAAGAATGAAGAAAAAGAACACTGTGTCATTCACCTATTCAGGTCCCCAGTGCAGCACAACTTACTGTATTTTACACCTGTTCATACCAGAGCATTTTATTTTAGGGGGGGAAAGCCCCCAAAACACATAATACCTACCCTTTTTTTTCTTTTTTTTTTTTTTTAATGGCTATTATGTCAGATGCATTACATGGCTTCTTGGATTCCTTCCATGACCAATCATTTTTATACAAATACCAAAAAGAAACTACCTTCATTTTCATTTTTATTTTCTTCTCAGTGTTTAAACTATCTGCTGAGGGCTCTCAAAAAGTTTGCTTCTCCTAGTAGGTACCTACTGTTCAGTAATCATTCTTGTGTAATATTTATGCAAGAGATGAGCTTTGCTTTGTTTCTGCTTCTAACTGATAGTGCATGAAAAATGTGAGCTTCACAATTTTTTTGCTTAAAGACTCCTTGGGAAATCTCTACTTTTCTCCTCTTCCTTCTGCCATCTACACACAATCTTTCATAAGCTAAAACAAGGCAATTCTTCCCAGCTATGCTTTTTATTCATAAACATTTCATTTAAGTTCTATATATTATTATAAACTTACAATAGACACAATTTTTTACCTTCTACTTTTCTCACAAAACTTGGAGAGGGGTGGTGGGAAGCTCTTTTTTTACAATTTTTGTAATATAAGATCAGAATCTTTTAATAGGAAAAAATACAGAAGTGATTTTCTTTCATTTTGGATGATTATGTAAAACTTGATTTCACAGATTACATGACAACAGTCGATTATTTAATTTTAAATTTTAATACACTGATAAACTAATCCACTAATCCTTACTGAAGGCAATGGTAGGATCCTTCAGTGCTACATCAGAACAGCAGTTCAGCAGGCACTCTCACAATATGTCAAAAACACATACACTCCTACAACCAAATATAAGAGTTTATTATTTTCTGAATCTTCAAATGCTTAGCATTGGTGCTTCTATTTCTATCAAAATTAATTATAAAGCAAAAGCCTTATTCATTTGAATAGAAACTCTTAATCCAGCACAATATTATGCATAACATTAGTAGAACATTATAGCTGGATAATTTTCTGAAGAATTCCACATTATGTTCAAGAATATTTAAATGCCAGAAAAAGTAAGGCGTGTGGAAAGCTCCCTGCAACACTGACAAAAATAAAATGTAAGATTTTATGGCGAATTTTCAAGGAAATGTACTGCATTTGATTATTTTGTGTTTCAAAAATCTCATTGAAATTATCTGCTACTGAGGAATGAAAGACTGGCACAGAATCAATAAATATTCAGAGAATGTAAAGACCTCAACAGTATTCTATGAAGAAAACATTTGGGCTGCTTAGCATATGCATGCTTTGAATAGCCATTTAAAACAGGGAATTAGAATCAAAATGTAGTTTTTAGAACTTACACTTTTTCTGGGGTTCTAGGGTTTGGCTGGTGAGGTTGTGGATACTCAGCTCATTGGTAAATAAGATCTCAGGAAAGAACAGTGTCTTCTTTGATTGTAAGATCCCTCATAGTGAGAGATGCCAGAAACCAGTACCATGACATTTTCAGCCTCAGTTTATTTGCAGAACATAGATCATCCCAAACTACTACATCTCGTACAGCCTACCATAAAGCAGGTGGTCACAGGGCACCATATAATAATTTTATGAGATGCAGGCGTAGACAGGTAAAGGAAAAGAAAGGGAAGGGTCAGACATATATATGCCATATATCTGACTTATTGAAAGTGACATGATGGTTTTGGGGTGTTGGTTGAGGCTGTGTTATGTTCAGCCTGAGGCAGGGATTTAGATCAGTAAAGTTGAGCTTATGTAAGGTTAAAGGTAAGATACCTCACCTAATACCCATTCACAGCAATTTAGCAGCTCCTAGGATGAGATTTCTTCTCATACAAACTTAATATCTACAGTCTATTTTATTGCATTTCATCTGGTCAATTTCATCTGAACTCCTAATTCATGCAAATAATGTAACTTTAGAATGTTCAGTTCAAGTATCCTCTTTGATTCTACAGTTTAAAGGAGAACATCTGTAATTTAGCTTTACACAGGTACCAAGATGGCTGCGATTAATTTTATCTCTAAAGGCTTCATTGGGCAGAAAAGTGTTACTCCATTTGTGTCCACATAAATAAGCTGTATAAGGATTACTCACTTAAGGTATGCAAAAGTGGTAAAGAAATCAGGACTTATTATACAGAAATTTGGAAAAAGATAACAGACCATCAAATCCCTGACTTCACTGTGGTATAGACTTCTCCCTTGAGATTTGGGGTACAGTGGTGCTGCTACATAGAGACAGATGAAGTTGCAAAGCAATCCTTAAGTTCCTACACTGTTTGCTTTATCAGTTGAGAATATGGTCTCCCCAAAACTGCCATGCCAGAGCAGCTGGATTCCTGAAAGAACCCATGGAAAGCCCATGCTGGAGCAGGTTCCTGGCAGGGACTTGCAGCTCCGTGGAGAAAGGATGCCTTACTGGAGCAGGTTTCCTGGTAGGACTTGCAACACTGTGTGGGACCCATGCTGGACCAGGCCGTGCCTGAAGGATTGCACCCCATGGAAGAGTGATGCACACTGGAGAACTGTTGGCTGTGGGACGGCGGACTCATGTTGAACAGGTTTGTCTCCTGTGGATAGGAGCCCACGCTGGAGCAGGGGAATGACTCTTCTCCCTGGGAAGCAGCAGGAACAATGCATGATGAACTGAGCATAACCCCCATTCCTTGTCTGCCTGTGCTGCTGGGAGAGAGGAGGTAGGGCTTGAGGAGGAAGGGAAAAAGGGAAGGCGCTTTTAAGACTCATTTTTCTCCTCATTATCCTGCTCTAATCTGTTAGTGATTAATTCAATTAATATCTCCAATTTAAGTCTTCTTTGCCCATGATAGTGTTTGGTGAATGATCTCTCCCTGTCCTCATCTCAACCCATGAACCCTTTGTTATATTTTCTCTCCTCTGTACATTTGTAGAGACAAGTGAGTGTGTTTGATAGGTGCTGAGCATCCAGGCAGGGTCTGCCCACTACACATGGCATATTTTTGAAGCATTCTATTGTTATACTTTGACATTCCAAAAGCACTTGCTTTTAGCAAAATAGTGATGGCAAAAATATCACAGAATTAAAGGCAGATAGTAGGTCTTCTTAAAAAATTCTTATTTTAAAAGAAGATTAAATAGTTAAAAAAAAAAAGTTTGAATCCCATTCTTTCACAATAAGTTAAAAAAAATCTTTGAAATTGTTATTTGATAGCTTGTTTTCTAAAATACTAGATTTTACAATATTACTCCTCTACTAACCCAGTTATACACCATTTCATATATTAGCACAAGCCAAAACTATTTACAATGAAAATAAAACATTAGTATTCTCCTGACTAAATTGATGTCATTGACATTTCATTGCCACTAGATTAAATCAGTTCTTAACCACTGTCATTAGATTAAATCTGTTCTTAAAGAGATGTCTCAACAAAAATTGCACTTGAATTATTGAATGTCTTTCTTTTCCAGTTTCTTCATTGGAAATGCACATCACATCATCCAGGTATAGAATCTGTAAAACATAAAACAACCTGCGTGTTTTTAAAAATCCTATCACGTAAAGAGTTACAGAATTTTATTCCCATTATTGGTGGGATTTCCTTGAACTTGTCTGCCAGAGGGTCTTTAAGCCACAAAGATTTTTTGCCCTCATAATCCTTGCTGTGATGGATCTGTAGACAACATTCAATACTCTAAACTGTGTTTGCATATGTAAGGCTCATCAGTTCAAACAGGGCTTAAACACTGAACGTATTTTTGAGGTCATAACCTTAACATATTCTGAATATTACCCCACCACAAGAGATGAATGCTCTTGCTCTTTTGAAGATGACTTAGCACAAAAAACAATTCATGGCCATATCAGTACAACAAGGTGAACAAGAAATGTTTGTTCACAGGAATCGTTCTCTGTGTTTAAGCACAATAGCCAGGAAACATCAGAAGAAGGAATAAAATGGGACAAAGAACGCTGTTTTTTTTCCTACACACACATAACATGTAGTTAGACTGAAGACTGGGGAACACTTTTTCACAAAAGTTTGCATAATTCCAAGGAATACCGTGTTAGCTTATGAAAAAGAAAACAGTTTTGGGTTACATGGGCACTTAATTAGGCAAATTACAATTTTTTGAAGAGCAAAGATTATTAGAGGGAAATATGTGCTTTCCCTTTCCTTATTGCCCTTTATGATGGATTGACATTTGACTGCTGTCAGAGGTAAGATGTTGATTTAACCCAGTACATTTGACCTTATGTTTTATGTTCAAGAAGAAATGTACAGGCCAAAAACTGGAAATATCCCTGGTATTACTATGATCTGTAGACCTCTGCAAAGTTAGAGGAGAATACTCGCTGTTACTTGCTAGAGGCTAGGAGTCTGACTGCAGTGATGAAAGCAAGAGCTATGAAATTTTAAGTTTTACAGCAAAAGAGTTTCAGGAGATTTCTCTAAACAGAAATGGCTTAAAATTTATTTCCTTCATATAGAGCAAAAATAGATGAAGTATTATTATACTCAAGATTTTATTTGAAAATGTCCTATTTCTGACTGATGATTGGCACATTGAATGAAAGCTCTCTAGAAAAACCATTGACATATATATTGTCAAAATTAATCTTCTCCATGTACTTCAGATAAAAGCACCATGTTGCCTAAATCTTAGTTTTCATGTTTGTCTCTTCTAGAGTTTTAGTATTTTTTTTAATCTACAAAGATTGATTCAGCATTTTCTGAAAACTTGCAATCAAAAGTGTATTTTTTTATTCCTAGAAAATGTCTCTTATGTGCAAAAATGCTTTTAAGATTAGAATTACCCATCTTTAAGGTTTGAAAATTCTTCTTGTTGTTCTGCATTATTGTTCAATTTCTCTTTCTATGCTGGAAACATTGGGTTTGATTCTATGTGTCACACAAAATTTATGGGAAGTGGTTTTTCTTTATGGAGTTCCTGAGACAAGTTTCAACACTCAAAGGATGAAAGAAAGAAATTTTTTTTCTGCAAAATACAGTTCAACAGAAATAACAATTTACCCAAAATCTAAATCATATTTGAACTGAACCTTATGATTATGTCTGTCATTTGAGTAAATACTAAAATTTTATCTAGCAGACAGTCTGAATTTCATTTTCTCCATTCCTCCTTCTGTCCCTATTTCTCTCCCTGCTTTCCTCCCACTCACCCTCCCTCCCTTTGGCTGCACATCCCTCTATCCCGTCCTTACTTCCTTTCGAGAGAGCCAAACAGCTGATATTGGTAGGAATAACCATAAGTCTGTGTAAAAAAAAAAATAGTTTATAGAAATTCTTAACATCATGGTCCGTCTCCTTTTTCAGTTCAGCCAAAGCAGGATGTTACAACTGCTAAGGACATTTATCAAGACAATCTGCAGTTGATGCATTTTTATATCCTTTTCTGTTTGAGCTCAACCAAGGAATAGGATTTGCTCTGAAAATAGTAAAGCCCAATAATTCAAGCTAGACTCTTCTGAAATGTATTTCAGCATTTAATCCACTATCAGCAAGCTTATACACCATAAAATTTTCTCTCCATTGACTGCTCCAACAGCAGAATTTGCACAAAACATAGAGCATAAATTTTAAATTATTGACATTCTCCAGAAGATTATATGTCCAAGGTTTTGCAACCTAATAAAACAATGGAGTTCACAGAGACAATGTTTCCTGTAAAGAATACAGAAATTGCCAGTGTAATAATTTTAAAGACCAGAATAGTTATTTTAATATTTTCATAGTTTAAAAGGCATCATTATAAAATCTTAGGGTGTATTCACGTACACATGAACAAGTGAGAATTTCTATCTCTGTTTTCAACAACATGGAGAAAAATAACAAATTATCACAAACATGTAATACAAAATAGGTACAACTTTGAAAAGTCTTTGGCCTCTTTGCTGGGACATAAAGCTGAATCCAAGAGAGCATTTACAAAAAAATTCTAATATACTTTGATAGAACTGATCACAAAATTTGTTTGTGAAAAGTGTCTTTTAAAACACCATTACTAGCAGTCCCAAGTAATGATACCATGCACTTCTCAGGTTGAAAAGGTGTAAAGGGTCCTGAGAAATGGTTATAAATTCGGTGGACCATGTGCTGTCATCCATTAAAAACCGGCAAACCTATGTCCCAGACAGTAACATGTATTAAACTATACATGCAGAATTGGAAAGTCACAACTAACTAACTACAGAATTTTTCTGTTGTCTTTGTTATTTAGGATATATCTCTCATAGGATGCAATGTCTCTCATCCTCATGAGGAACAGAAAAGAACTGTATTTTCTTGCATTCTTTTTATTTGTGTCAGAACAAGCCTTCTATTTTTTTTCCCCAGCAGCTATTTCTTTACATTCTATAACGAAATAAGCTAAATTCAAGAACAATCAGATTATAGAGTGTTTCATGTTTTAATTTGATTCTTTCATGATCCTGAAGCCCAAAACATTTAACTAGACTTTAGCTTCTGTTGCTAAAGCAATGGGGGAAAAAAACAGTGATATTCAATTTAGTGTCTTAATAAAAAAACCCTTGGGCTTTCCAGTAAATTTGTTATGGTTTTGAGACAGCTACATGTTGCAACTGATGTTAAGAGAGTTCTAGCACACATCTTGTTGTAAAAATTAGTTTCCACTAGGGATACATTTAGATGCCCATCTTATTTGTTGTATTTTATGCAAGGGTACACTTTTTAATATTTAAACACATAGTTGGATTGGTTCCTGAAAAGCTTTTAAAACTTGTCTTCTGTTATTTTCACTGTTAGAGTGTAAGTGCATTGCTGTCTTCCACTACTCAAATAAAACATTTACTCATGGTGAACATTTTGATCTTTCAAAGACCAATCCCCTGTACTATTGTTCTCTCTAAGGTTTAAAATTCTGTAAAGGCACTACATAATTTTTTACTAATAGTTAAAATGGGTAGTGCAGTTGTATTAGCATTTAAGTAAATTATCCTGTGTTTTTGCCAGAAATAATTACCATGTCAATGTGATAATTAATAATTAAAAATTCAAATTGTCATATTTAATGCCTTGCATGTATTTGTAATTGTCATTGACTGTTTCAGTACCTTAATTTTAATTAAAAAAACCAACAATGAAAGTATGTAGCTTTTTCAGATAAAATATTAATTAGTTTGTTGTGAATTACAATGTCCAGTGGGAAATAAGGAATTTGCTAAGCTCCCCTAATTACCCTACAAAGTGTCTGTAAAAAAATTAAGTTTCATGAAAGACATTCCAGTTATCTGACAAAAAAGCAGAACCACTGGTTTATTCAGTGCAACAATTTTTAGCAGTCTAGCAGAAAGTAATGGGATCATTAAAACTAAATTCTCCTCTCCTGTCTGCACAATAGAGCACTTATTATCTATTCTGCTCTTCTTCCTTGCAGAGAGCTCTTATTGCTGGCACTGGTGTTTCTGCACATGCAGGAAGATCAGAGTGGCCCTATGAATCCGCTGGGTTTGCATGAAAGAGGAAAATTTAGACAGAAGACTCTAACAAAGGTTAGGACTAAATGTTTCTTTTAGTCACTGAATGGAATGCCAGCTGATACTTTTTGGAAATTCACATAAAGATTGAGAATAAACAGCTGGGACTATATATCCTTAATTTCCATGACAAAAAAAAAATCATTTTTGTCTGTCTCACAGGTTTTTTGACATAGCTCACTGTTGTAATAATGTAAGGGTTGTCTGATTCTACTTTTCCTAGATGCTTTGTGATGCTATACCCTTGGCTCAGCTTATTACCATGAATAACTAAGCCAGGCTGGACCCCAGGACAGAAAATACTGTCCTGATTTCTCAGACAATGCGAATGTGTCTAAACTGAGAGTCTATGAGACATTTCTCTGTTCAGATACGCCACTGACGAGCTTCAACACATATGAGACATGGAAGCACATATTTATCTTAAATTTTTTAAAGTCAATAAAGATACTGGGAGTTATTAATTCAAGATAAGTGGGAGTGTAATTGAAGTGTTCAGAATTTCTCTCATATACTCTGCCCAGTTTGGTGTAAGTACTCAGCGTGAGGTCTGTCAAAATATGGTGTTCAAAACCTCTCACTTTCCAGTAATTCAAAACATTTTGCTTCTTTTACTCAGAATATGCATGCTGATCTCCTGTGAGACATACAGAATTAGGTCTTCTCTGTGGTGTCCATCCAACCTGAAATATTTGTAACTATTTCTATTATTTACAGTTTTTGCTATTGATTTTTTTAGTACCTTTTCCATGACAATTGTTTTGCCCTTTTTTCTCTCTCTCAACCTCCCCAAAACCCTAAAAACTGTAACCACCATAAACCACATTCAAACCACAAAAAAAAAGGCACAAAAATCAATCCTCTAAAGAAAAACCATAGACATATTTATATATTTGGTTCTCACAGAGATTAATGTAAAAAATTCACATTAACAGAAAATGCATGAAAAGAAAAAGAATTTCAGCATAGGGTAATGTCTCTAGCATTCTCTATGTAAATCAGAAGGCAAATGCATATATTTACAATTATTTCCTATATGTTCTCTCAAAAAAATAGAATTTGCATGGACATCCTTTAAACAATGTCTATTTAAGTGGGCTGGAACATCGGTTTGAAACATATGCAGAGACAGGGCTTGCTGGTGTGTAATCCTAGTTGCATTGATGGCCAATGTTTAGACAATTGGATCCCACTCTTTAACTCATATGCAGCTATTTATGTATATTTATGTATAAATTTTTTATCTGCTCTTTGAATCTAGATTCCATCCACAAAGTGTGACACCATCACCATTCTTATTTAATGGATACTTAGAAGGTTGAATGAAAATTCTGACTAATGAATCTAAGCAGCAAGTTACATAGGCAAGGTGACTTTTTTTCTTTCCTTGTCCCTTTTTTATTGCACTCCTGAAATAAAGAGTGTGATCATATCATTAAGGACTATATTATAAACCATATGCAGGAGAACCCTGAACTTATTTAATCTGACCTTAATTCTAGTATTTCCTGCTTGCACATGCTTAACAATTTACCACTCTCAGAGAATCTGAATAAGTGTACTAAAATATATGGGACAATTCTGTGGATCATGACAAAGCCATTTGGATCTTCGCTGATTGAATTCAATTCACAACTAAGTCCCAAAGGCCAGATACCAAACCAAAGACCCCAAGCACCTTACCTGGGATAAAGAAATATAGCTAATAGGTACACACAATAAATTGTTGATAGTGCAAATAAAACATTAAGAATTTGACCATGTCATTAGGACTACACTTATCACATTACTAACACATACCCTCTCCAGTATTCCATCAGTGCTACTTCCCAATAATAACAATTTAGACTTTTATGTTCAAGCCTTCCAGTTAATATCCCTGTTCCTGCTATTTTACCCTTGTGCTGTTCTGAGTCCTTGAGAAGCTGAGTGTTGGAAGGGTTGCAGCAAATTTTCAGTACAAAAAATTCTTTGCCAAGGGACGTAGAGTACTAATGGTTGTGATTCTACCTGCTTCCCCTAGAATTCACTGAGGAGTACTTTAAGACATTTTCTAATACACAGTATGCTTTGCTCTTTCTTCATATGTGATAATTTTTTTCTCTTTTTTCATCCTCATAACCTCTTCACCCGTCACTTTATGTTGCATTCCTTTGATGGCAAATAACTGCTGATCCATGACCTGCATGAAGCCCTGGACTTTCTAGCTTCATCCTGTGCCTGCATTTTGAAGACTGCTCTCATGTATTATATTCTGTGGTCATAGATCATTCTGCACTGAATGGCTACTGGATAGTATATTAGTGAAAGTTATGGTGATAATGGTTTAACAAAAAAATTGAACAAAGCTAAACAACAACTAAACCAAACAATTTAACAGTCATCTGTCTGTGCTACTGTTGCTGTTAACTAATCTAAAACAAAAGTTCCTGGCAGATCAAGACATGTCTGTACAAAACAAGCCTCACAAATTCTAACCCCAAGTCCATGCAGAGTTAATGAAAAGCCTGAAGTTTGTTACTGGGAATGGAAGTACTATAGAGGTCTACAGTGTTATGGTCTACACTGGTGCCACACTTCCGTTTAAAGATTAAAACTTTTTTCCCAGGAAAGGTCCTTTTAGAAATTGTACTCCTAGTTAATGAAAAGAAAATTATCAAAATGACAGAATTTCATTTATTTCACAATTTTCTTTTGTAAAATCTTTAAAGAAATTGAAAAAAAAATCAAGAAAATGGAGATTTAGCTCTTCAAGTGTAACTACTACAGAAAATTCATGGTTTATCCCAGACAATACTGGAATGATTTCCTATATTCCATTTAGTGAAAGCTCTCAATAAATTTGAATTCAGATAACTGGGTTAGGGAAGGAGAGATGGAGTGATGATAGGAACTAAAGGTGTGTTTGCAAGGTTTATGAAATTTTTCGAAGATTCAGGACTTAATGTGACTTTAAATAATTCAGCAAATTCCATGACATTTCAAGTCATCAAAAAGTAGTATTTTTCTTAATTCTGATGCAGATGGCTTTAATTTTGCACAGTAAAAACAGTATAAAGCTGTTATCACAATGTATGCAATTGCATTTGCAAAATATTTTCTTATCTCGGTGTCTGCTTTGACAAATATTTTCAACAGCTATGTAACTGTGGTAGATAAATGCACAGTGCGAATAGCTCTTTGATAATGTGTTACTAGGTATTCATCTGAAAAATTTTGCAGTAATAGTGTTCTAGTACGTGGTTCTAGTCCTGGGTTAGGGCACATTTGGGGGGAAACTTCAAAAGTGGTCCCTCTAGAAGGCAGATAAGTCACTCTAGAAGTAGAAAAATGTATATTGGCCTCCTTGTATAACTTGTCTCATTGATGGTCTAGTGCTTTCTGAAAATTCCCCATGCTTTATATAAAAAAAAAACTAAAGCAAGCACAAAAAAAAGCCACCCAACAAAAAAATCCCCAGTACAAACAAAGAAATTACAGTTTTTTATAACCATAACTATAACTATAGCTACTCTATATGTGGAAGTTCAACGGTGTGACAAATTCATTTATCCTGAAAGAGAAAATGGTTGAGGTTGAGTTTTCTTGAGCCTTAGAGATACTTATGAGTACAACTGGACGAGGCACAATTTTCCTTCTGTAATTAGACCTGCTCTGAGAGGAAAGTTGGGCTAACTGATCATCTAGATCACCTGAGGTCTGTTTAAAACAAAGATTTTATGATGAACGTAAGTCTTTAGTGTGATATAGAATAATTAAGGTTGGAAAAAGCCTCACGGATCAACAGGTTCAACCTTAATATGAGAACTTCCAAGNTATGTGTGGGCACATTGTAATTTGCCAGTCCATAATTCCAGATATAATTATGCCTTGGGTGATGACATGTCTTCTCCAAATGTTGTGCTTTCTGCTTAAGATGGCATCATGCATCCTTTAAAAAACAGATGATACAGATTTATTCTTTTCAGCATCCCACAGAGAAAAACTAATACATTTTTAAGACTTTAACAGTTAGAAGTGTGCAGAACATCTTGTTAATGTGTTCTAGATATGATGATAAACCCTCTCACAACCATATTACATTTCTAAACTATGTAAGATATTCTAAGCAGGTTGCATATTTCAATATTACCATCCATCAAATCAGTCTATCTTGGCTGAAAGCAGCAGGAAGTAAAATGTCAAACCTACATGATCAAGACTTTGTTTTGGAGGAAAGACATGTGTTAAATGACCTAGAACTGCACTTAGAAGAAACCAGTAGAACAAGGACAATAAAAAAGAAAATAATTTCTTAAAGATTAATATGGACATGCACCCACTGTTGTTCTGGGTTTCTCTTAAGGGATATATGTATTCTGTAATAATCTGCTTAATTTCTCTTTAAAGAACAATTTTGTGGAATTTACTTTTATTCTTCATACTTAGCAGTCTCAGTATATCTGAAATATTTGGATGCCATCATATCACCCCTGTTAAGAACAGAAGGTAACACATTTTCCTCAGTCACACTTTCTGTAGAAACCCTCATTCAGCAAAATTACTCTGGGGAACCACTAAGCTATGACAATAAAACACAGCTAAAGGGGATATGAAGCAGAATATCTTTTTGCCTTTGAGACAAAAATCCTCTCATAATCTGAACAGAAACCAAGGTCATAAACCAGGGACATATAAATGGATTATACACCTGCCTGGAGACCAGCCCCTTGTAGCTGGTATGTTTTTTTCTATTATAGGTACCTCTTTACCAGAAAGATAATCAATACTTGGAAAGACTTTAGAAGCTGTGTGAAGAATTGACACATGGGCATAAGTCTTAAATAAATTAAGTATATAATGCATGTCTTGAAGATTAAAAAAAAAAGTTACAGTATTGGTACTGGAGACAGACTAATCATGTGAAAAAAATTAAAAATAAATAAATAGATAAATTTTAAAAGAAGCAGTTATATAAAAGGTTTTTATAGTGAGATATAAAATGGCTTTGCAAGGAAACTAGAGAATCTTTCAGTGCTTTGCACACTTTAAATAGCAAAATAAAAATAATATTGTCAAGCATCCTGCTTTTGCAGGGATTTACATCCAAAAAATGCAGCATCTATCCATGAAAGCTTTTTTTAATGCTGTAGTCTCATTTGTACTCCCACTTAAAATAACCCTAGCTCTAGATTCAGCTGTACACCTATTTTTCAAATATTTTATTATACTAAATGTGTATTTCATGGCTCTGCTTATCACTTACAGCAGATGGGAAAGATTTTTTCTCTGGCCTTCATATACAATTTTTAAGATTTTTTCACTTTGATATCAAACATTAGTTAGTGATCACAGGAAAAGATAATGTGCGAAGCAGAATGTAGAAGTTTTTTCACTGCTGTTCAAAACCGGAATTTTCCTTATTGATGTCCTGCTCAAGTACTCAGTGTTTATGTGATTTTGGCACAGAAGGAAATTCTCAACACATTAATTTTTGAGAAAGTGCTAGGGATTATTATTCCTCCCCCTTTGGCATGGAGATCATAAAATTTCATACTGCTGAAAGTAGAATACTTGCAGCACACTTGATGTTTCTTGCTCCCTTTTCCTAGAACTTCACAGCTGTTAGTGTTAGTCTTTCTTCAAGTATATATATATATAGATTTCCTCAGTCTCAGAAACTGCAAAGTACTTTGAGAGCCATAGTTTGTGAGATTTTACAGTGGATACTTTACACACCCTTCAGATAAAATTTTGAGTGCTTGGGTGTGTGTGGTTGCAATGGACAAGATTCAGTGACAAGTTGACACTTTATTCTATTTCAAAATACTTCCTGGCAAAATCATTATTCCTCTTTTTCAGTGTAGCAGTTCTGCAAGCTTTTACCAAATACTCTTTGTATGGAGCTCTCTAAGATTTTTTTGGTTTGGTTTTTTCTCTTAACATTCCCTCCAATCCAGTTTTCATCACCTACTTATGCCTACCTATGTACAAATCTCTGATTCTATTTTTTCAAATGTTTCCAGTTTTAAAAGGCCCAAAACATATAAGCCTGTAACTGCTTAATTTTGGATTTTCTCGCACAGGTATTTGAGATACTGGCTTTGTCACATCTCTGTAAATATTCTTCCTTTTTCATCTTTGATAGTTTTCAATCTGGTTTCCAACCTACCTTCTTATGAACACTTCTCACTTCCTTTCTATCATAAAGTTTTCCTTTTGGTTGCCATGCTTTTTGTTGATTTTGTTTGTTTTTTATGACACATAATTTTATTTGTGGCACAATTCTAAAATATGCATATGTTGCTGGTTTTCTTACCTCTTTCTGCTTCAGTTTGTTAAACTATCTCTGCATGTAAATGGCTGTGTCAGTGCCTGTGTTTCAAGTTCAACTTTAGGACCAAGTTTCTTGAGCAAGGCAGTACAACATCTAGAAGTTTTTCCTAGTCTAGTTATCAAACCAGCTGACCTGAAACCATGCTCCCAGCATGGGCAACGGATGGACCAGAGGGAAAAGTAACTTACCAAGTGTCTCAGGAGACCATGTTGTTCAGAGATTTAGGCTGAACTGTCAAGTGACATCTGGGAAAAGAAATATTTAACCTTGGAAAATCTCTTGGAGGAGAGTCAAAGCCAGGTACCTGAGTCAAGACTGACACAGCTCCATGTTCCCTGAACATCCAATAATGAATTTGAGCTTGCATTCCCAATAGGCAACTACACTCACAATACGTGTGCACGTATAAACACATCCAGCCACACAGATCACACAAAGCACTCACATGAACACAGTATCAATGGGCTCGTCCTGTGCCTGTCTTCTGTCAGACATCCATTAGTACAAGACTTACCCATATGTATAATATGCATTCCCTCCACAAGTTGCACTCAGACACTCAGTCTCTCTAGCTATCACCTGGACATATGAGAGCACCTGAGACCACAGTCCCACTCCAGTTCCCCTTTACTAACCCACATGTGCACTAGGAACCTACATACACCCACCTTCCCACACACTGACACAGCACAGATTCCTCAGGAGTTGTCCTTGAACTCATCGTCCATGCAGCAGGTGGTCCTAGATCCTTATTCTCCCCAGCTGCCTTCCCCTAGAGGGGGTGGATGCATGCAAACATGCACAGACTCCATAGTCCCTCCAGTAGCTGGCTTTGGTCCCACAAATGGCCAGCTCCTCCTGTGGCCCTGGTCTTAGAAACATCTCTACATCTCCTAGAACACTTCACCAGCTGGCCAGGTAGTCTAGCTTGATCTAGCTAGTGATCACACCGTTGGCAAATTTTTAAATATCAACCTCTTTCAACTTTCTGGAAGAGATTCCATCATTTGGGTATGATGACTGATATTTTTTAACATTACAGTTCTCAGCACTTTAAGTTTATGAGATCAGTTTCTGTAATTTTCCACATTGAATAGAGTTTCCATTCGTCTTTCTATCTTTTTTATTTCTTTCTTGAAAGTGTTTCAGAGATAGGACATAAAAAGTAGATATGGGAGTCTGGGACAAAAAATGAGACTAAAGATTTATATATGTATATAAGAACTAATCTGACATTCACCAAATTTAAAAAAAAACATAAAACCCCTTTGCAAAACAACTTCAAACACCATGCATTTTTATTTCTTCTCCTTTCCCTACTTCTTTTGTTTTCTTCTTTACTAACATGAAAAGAAGAAAACTGTAGGTCTTTACTTCACCAAAGCCATATCCAGAATACAGTACTTTAGACATTATGAACAATATCTAAGCATTCTTTTATGTTGTGGGTTTTAAACTGCATAAATTTCCTCAGTGGATTCATTCTATATAAATTAAAGAAAGTCAGACATGTAAGAATAGTATTTTAAAACTACTTTTGAATATATTAAGGCTTAAGTAAACTGATAAGAAATATTATAAAGAAGAACTTCTGGAAATAAAAGGTACTCTTTAGACTTTGCAGAACATCTTCATGGCTAGAACAATGGAAGCCATACCTAGCTAAGACAATTAAATTTCTGCAATTTTTGCAACTGTAAAAATTAATTAATACATGACAAATGTGTGCCATAATTTTAACCAGCATCTGGAGCCTTTATGTTCATTTCGCAGTTGCCAAGTGTAGGAGATAGANGGGAAAAGGTTTTAAAGAGATAGAAAATTTATTTGTAAAGTATAAGATGTCACCATTAAATCTTTTGATAACAATTTTATAAATATTAAAAGAGAAAGTAGGAGTATTTCCAAATTTCTAACAGCAACTTCCGTTACTTTTCACTATTTTAGAGCCTAAAAATTAAAACATGCTTTTCATAGGTAGTTTCTTGTCTACAGTAAGAACCAGACAAAACCAGAACACCTCAATTTCTTATTAGACCTACATAGTGAAGGTTTATCTATTTTCACTAATCTGTAAAATTTAAAGTATAATCTATAACTTTTAAGGAGATTAAAAGTTGCACAATTGGCATACTGTTCTATAAATCTAGCTTCAGTTATAGTGCTAAAGAAAGTTTCTGTAAAGATTACAGGCTTTTCTCACAAGTCAGCATGCATTAATATGTGTTAAAATAAAATAATAAATTAATAAAAGATTAAAAAAAATATGCTCCAGCAGCATGAATTCCTTCATCCTAAAACAATAAGGCCAAAATATCCATCTTTCACTGTGGATATTATATTCATTCTAGAAAACTGTTACTCATGTTTCTAATTTTTCCTCTGAAAAAATAGGATTTAATTCATATGGGGTTTATATTTGCAACTATCAACTTTGACATGCTGGTTTTGTTTTTTATGTTTCTTTTTATCATTGAATTTCAGAAAATCAGAAAGGATTCTGAATTAGAAGGGACCCATAAACATCATCAAAATCCATCTCCTGGCCCTGCACTACACAATCCCCAAGAGTCACACCATGTGCCTGAGAGAATTGTCCAAATGCTTCTTGAATGCAGACAGGCTGGTGCTGTGACCACTGCCCTGGGGAACTGGATTCCAGTGCCCAACAACCATCTGAGTGAAAAAGCTTTTCCTAATATCCAACCTATACCTCCCCTGACACAGCTTTAGGCCATTCCCTCAGTCCTGTCACTGGTCACCAGAGAGAAGAGATCAGTGTCTGCCCCTCCTCTTTCCCTCATGAGGAAGTTGTGACTGCAGTGAGGTGTCCCCTCAGCCTCTTCTCCAGACTGAGCAGACCGAGTGACCTCAGCCACTCAGCATTTGGCTTCCCTTCAGGGCCCTTCCCCATCTTTGTTTTCTTCCTTTGAACACTCTCTAATACTTACATCTATATATTAGCACCAAAAACTGTCCCCAGCACTGGAGGTGAGTCCACCCCAGTGTGGAGCAGAGGGGACAATCCCCTCCCTTACCTGGCTGATGATGCTGCGCCTGGTGTCCCCCAGGACAGGGTTGGCCCTCCTGGCTACGAAGGCACAATGACTCAGATGAAACTTGCCACCAACCAGGACCCCCAGGTCCTTTCCAAGGCACTGCTCTCCAGCATACTGTAATAAGGACTGATACGAAATGTAAGAAACTGGGAGGTCTTAGAAAAGTAGTAATGGCAGAAGATTGCCATAGCGGTTGGAAATTTGTAAACATAATCTTAGCTTAGGATATTCAGGCATTGGAGGAAGACACAGACACAGTAGTTGTAAATCTGTAGCCTAGAGATCTGATATTCCTTTTAATTCTGTAACAGAAGATATAAAGAAGGACTTTATTTATATAAAGAAGATATAAAGCTGTGTTAATTTCTTCCAGTTTTATATGAGGGTTTTTTTTTCAAAATAACTTATACTTTGTCTTTAATAAGATTAATATAAACTCTTAACAAACTCTTCTATTAACTGATTCTGGGGAATCTTTCCTTGGAATGATGAAATAATTGTTCAAGCTTAGTAAATAAAACTGTATTCAAACATTGACATAAAAGGCATTGACATGTTATGGGAGAAAATAGGGATTTGTATGATTGACTATGCACTGAGAAGTTCAAAAATATTTTCTTCTCATGAAAATTCTCTCATCATATTTCTGAAGCGATATGTGTTTTTGAAAGATACCTTTTTGCACATTATGTTGATGCATAAATGTATAAAACCTCTACAAATAAAAGTCCTCTTTCTGATGCAATCTCATCTAAAATTCTTTGAGATGACAAACAGCACTGGTTTGAACCCATAGAAATAGCAAACAGCTTCCAGCAAGTGCAAAGCAGTAAGCTGATTATTATAATCACGTCTTAGGGTTTCAGGAGAAGCTATGCAGTCCATGTTTTCTGATATGATGTCTTTTGAAACACTAGCTACTTAGACTGGCCCATCAACATAACATGTGAACAACTGTGACTGTCCATCACATCAAATTATTAACTATTGTGTTCTATTAGTATTGTTCAATCACATCAAATTATCGTTGCATTACGCCATGATGATAATAAGGCTTTTAACATATTGCTAAGAAAGAAAATCTTTTAAATAATAAAACACAGCAAAGAAATGCTTCTTGAGCTTGCCATAAGAACCAGTACTGGAAATATGTCCACGTCTTTCTATTTTCTTTCTTTTTTTTTTTTTCTTTTTCATTGACTTTATGTACATGTAAGTAGGATCTGAATTCTTTTGGGGTTAGAATTTTTTTTAAAGAAAAGGCGAGTAGATAAATATTTCCTGTAGCAACATAGATTGTGGAAGACTTATTGAGGCACACTGCAGCAGAAACAGTTCCCTCCCTCTGAAGAGGAGGGGATAGTGGCAGCAAAGCATGCTATTCCTGGATGAATCAATGATGTGTTTTGAAAAAAGTCCATTGCAAAGATTAATATTGAAGCATTAGGTGGAAAGAAAAAAAAAACAANTCAAAAATTTGTTGGGAAGTCTTGAATCTAACTCTATACTTATAAAACTTTAGCTAGGTTTGCTAAAGATTTATCAGTATGAAGCTGGAGTCAGATTTTCACAGATGCCAAAGGAAAGTACAGTCAGATCATTGGTAACTCATGAATTTAATGAACTCTGAAGCATAATTAAAGTTGCTGACAGTAGATGTCTCTCATATCTCAGCCCACGTCATACAGAGTCAGTTATTTCCTGTGCCTCCTAAAATGAGAAAACTGTACAATAGCAAGTCCTTCTTTGTAATGACTCTTGGCATGTTGCAACTTCCAAATGGCTATTACTGTAATTTACTTATTAGATTATTTTAAATTTATTCTGAGATGGGCTGTCTGGTTAGGATACACTTAGATATCTTACAGACCAGAATCTACTCTGGCTCTAAATATGTTTTGTAGGAAGTCAGAGAGGGACAGGAGAAAGGTGTCAGTATAAACAACAGGAAGGAGAAAGTTGATAACCAAGTTTCATGGAACATTCATCTTCACATGGTTTTAAATACTGGTGATCTTTCTTAGGAATGGTTTTCACCACCTCTATATGAGGTATGCATAGGGTTTCTACAATGGAAAAGAAGTTTTGGGGTTTTTTGTCCTTTGCCTGAGTTCTAATGTCCAGTTTGGAGTATAAAATTCTTTTTTTCTTTTTTTTTTCTTTTTTTTTTGAGAGAGAGAGAGGTTTTTTTGTTATTTCAAGTCTCCAAGTCCCATTCTGGACAGACAGTTCCAGTGGGTTCCAACAGACCCATCCTAGGACAAAGCTGAACCCCATCTTAGCTGGAAGGTGGAGCCTGTGGGAAAACGTGTTTGAGAAAAGGCAAAATGCTCCTCTTCTTCACATGTAGACTTCTATCACTCTATACTCAAAGTTATCTTCCTGAAAATCCTATTAATTCCTTATCAAACCAATTTTCTACAATATCTCATTAATAGAGTTGCTCTGGTTTAGTTTTGTTTTTTACCATTTGTGCTGGTTTTGGCTGGGGTAGGTAGATTTAAATTTTTTCACAGCAGCTAGCATGAGGCTATGTTATGGATTTGTGTTGAAAACGGTGTTAATAATGCAAAGATGTTTTTGTTAGTGCTGAGCAGCACTTACACAAGAGACGAGGCTTTTTCTGTGTCTCATACTGCCTCACCAGTGAGGAGGCTGGGGGTGCACAAGAAACTGGGAGGCAATACATCTGGGACAGCAGACCCCCAGCTGACCAAAGTGATATTTCTCACACTATATTGCATCATGCTCAGCATATAAAGCTAGGGAAGAAGAAAAGGGAAGACCTTTGGAGCGATGGTATTTGTCTTCCCAGGCAACTGTGACATGTTGTGCATCCCTGCTTTTCTAGAGATAGCTAAACACCTGCCTGCCCACAGTGATAAAATAAAAAACAATTAGCTGCAGATCATTTCCACTGTCAGAGAAGAATGAGAGATCTGTCTTAAGTTGATATGAGCTTTGAACTTTGGAGTGCTAGTCAAAAGACAGAGCCAGGCCATGGTCAGAGTTGAAATCAATTTTATCTCTAAAACATACTTTGTAAAATCTTTGTAGAACTGAAAGTATTTACCACAGAAATAGGCCTGGAAGGACATATGTGTGAAGTTAAAACAACCTGAGAAGTTATGACCTGGAGAGTCATTGGTATACAGTGGTAACCTTACTTTTCTGCAGAAAAATTTACAAATTTGGTCACAAGTTCTACATTTCCAATACCATCTATATATCATTTATCAGTGAACAACTATGCAGTACAGCTGCTGATTATTTTCTATTTTATTTGTTTGTCTGTTTCTTTATTTTTAATGTTTTCACTGTAATTGCATATCTCTTACTTAAAGCACTTAAAAAGAACAAGCACTTAAAAAATCCCCAGTCTATCAATATATGGATCCCTGGTGGTAGAAAGCATATTACTAAAGGTGTGAGCAGATGTCAAACTAAAATGGAATGGTTAATCAAGCTAATTGCTCATTTACCTAATTTCTACAAAAATATATCTAACATGAATATCACTCATGACTCTGTGCACATTTCTGGCAGAAGTTCAGGTAGTCCTGAATTTCCATATTAACTTGCGAACCTCTGCTACACTCCTCTCCACTTTTATTTTTTTTGACACAGAAAGAGCAAAAGAGTTATAAAGTGACAGTTACATTCTTTGCCTTACTGTTATTCTAATTCCTCTCCCGTTTCCAGCAACACTGCAATTCTCTAAACACAGTCTTGCAAGTGTAAACTGTTGCTGAATGAATATGGATTTACTCAAATAAACCTATACCAATTTTATATAAGGTTCTACTAGGAAAAATTGCAGTCATGCAATGCTAGGAATAAACTATGCTAATAAATAAGAATAGAATGACAGTTTACATATTTTTATACTTTTTCTACAATTTCATTATGTACACCTTTACCTATTCACGTGTTCCCTTAAATACTAATCACACTTTTACAGAAATAGCCTTTATAAATAGTCTTGTTATTTTATAGTAAAGAATTATTTTTAAATGAAATTTACTGTGGGATTTCTGTTGGGTTTTGTTGTTACTGTCTCTAGTACAGCATGTTGACCTTGGTAGAAGTAGAGGAACAGAGAGATGAACAAAAGAATCATAAATGAATCCTGGCATTGTGCAGTACTGATGTGGAAAGTGGAAAAAATTAAATAAAATGTCTGCTCTGAACTCTTATTTCTTATTAGAGATGCCTGATGTGCTATAAAGCTTTGTGATTTACATGGGATCTCATTTTGACCAATGTCATTAAGCTTATGTTCAGTAGTCCATGGCAGAAGGCCATGAGGTAGGAAATACTCAATTTTGGATTTGTTGAATAAAGGTCCATGGTTTAGTGGAACTTAGTTTTCGTCCCATTAGGAAAACCTTGAGAATAAAATACTGTTATTCTTTTGCCATTATTAATAATAATAACAAAAGACTAGTATATCTGGTCTTGTCCCATTCATGGCTGGAATTTCTGTAATAACAGCCTTCCTATCAGTATTTTATCATTTCTTGATCTTAGTTGTAGATATAATCCTTAACAGGAAATTAAAAGCAAAGGCCAGGAATTAAGAATCTCTAGACTGCCCAGTGAATCAGAATTAACCTCAACCTTCAATCTTGATTTACCCTGTCTGTTTCTACTATTTCCAGTATTTAAAAGAAACTTTGTTTCATCTTTCAATATTTAAATATTACAATAGAGTCATTCAGGAAAGGATTAATTTCTTATATCCTGAGTTGCCTCAGAGACAGTCATCTTGGTTCTGCCTTCAGTCAATGGAAAAAGCTAGAAACCAAGAAGATATTGATCTTACTCTGTGTTCTGGGTGGCTCTCTAATCTAACTTATGATTGGTCTAAATTAGATGAGCTGAATCTTGTATCATTGGTTGCTGTTATTCACAGTTAAAATATTTAGTTATATATAAGTCTGCAATCTCAGACTTTGAAAACTAATTGCTTAATTTTTTCTTATATATCTACATTCAAAAACATTTCTTGGGTGTTTAGGATTCTGGAATCCATCCTAAGATTTTCTAGGGTTTTGAATAAAATTTTACTCTAAAACATGAATAGGTAACTATATCTGAAAATCTCTCCTCCAAAATTCTGACTTGAAAGCTCTTTCTATGATGTTGGTATAAACACAACAGTTAAAGGTTGTGTGCTCTTGAGATGCACATACCCCACAAAAAGACAACAGATACCTATTAAAATAATTTTAAAAAAACTTAAGGACAGTCATTACAAATGCTGAATGTTTGCATCATTGTAGAACTTGAAGGGAATAGTTCTTCAAAATAACAACATAGGAATAACAAATAAGGCAAGCGGACCTCCAAAAAAACCCACTTATACCACAACTATTAAAATTACACCAGTCCTGCAAAAGAATTTATGTCAGTCTTAGCAGCTGCCAAGCCACGTACTTGTCCTGAAGTGAGTTAGGTGCTCTTGGGACTCTGTAGTCTTCTCTACCATGTCTCCTTTATCTCACTCGGTTGTTGGCAGTTGCCTCACAGAGGTGTTTCTGAAGATGACAAGGATTTGGTTTCTAAAGGCTATACATAGTTTCTGGACATAAAAATGGAAATTTCTGTCAGAAGACAAAGCATCTTAAGTAAGTTTTTACTGTGTATACAGATAGGTCATTAGTCTAAGGCAGGTATAGCTGTATTTGATGAGGAGAAATAGGTACTTTTAAAAGCCCTGGATAGGCATTTGAGATAAATGGGATAAGTATCTTCCTACTGACAACTAAGTCAATAGATCTTCCTGTTCACATTGGAATTTTTTCTTTACATGCATTTAAAAAGTACAATGTTTTATTAAGGTGCTTATTTTCAAATATTATTATAAAATTACTACACAGGAATATCTTTGGCAGTGGTGGCATCGCGTGTAGTAAAAAAAAAAATTAAAAAAAAATTTAAAATCTTACTATGGTAGCATATATGTATAGAGAATACTGTTCTATGGGAATCCTGACTCTTGTGAGAGGAAGGCCCTTGATTGGTTCATGGGCTTAGCTGGTTTTATATAAAGGGATAATAGGTCTGATTCTTTTATGAGTGTAATCCTGAACCTGATTGTTCAAAATGGGCAACCTCTGATTTAGTTTTCTTTGCATAAGAACCGTAAGATACAACACAATTTTCTTTACCTAAGTCTTGTGCCACCACAGGTTCAATCTAGAGACATAGTATCTGTCTCTCTACACATGGGATCTGGACAATGATCAGGATTCTCCTGAGGTCCTGAAAGTATACATTAAGATTTTAATATTTCAATGGCAAGTATTCAAATTTTATGGATTTGGCTATTTAAATTACCTAAGAGACATTGCAATAATAAGTGTTGGGCGTTAACTGTATATACACATCACCACTAAAAAGAATCAAATTAATTTAAAAAGGAGAAGTCTTGGAAATATCTTTCTATTGTAAATTGGTATCTAAAGGCGTTCTAATTCCTGGCTAATAGGTTCCATAAATAAGACTAGTACTTTATCATTTCAGGGTTAAAATTGCCCAGAAAAGGACACTATGCGCACAAAATTAAAATAGTCAGATTGAATTAAAATATAATGCAAGAGAGAGCCCTGCTGGCCAAGCTTAATAAATACAATCCCTATTTTAGTAGCCTAAATAAATAATTTACCTTAAAATAATTAGGTGAAAAGCACATTCTGGAATATTTGCCCCCAATTTAAATGGTTCCTTGAGAAATACAAAAACACATTCACACAGTGTAGCTGCTTCATTATCCCATTGCCCCCGATAGACCTATGATGTAACATTCTCCTCAGTGGAAAATGGACTTTGAAATGCTTTACCAGAAGAAAGCAGGGAAGCTCCCTCATCCCCTGCTTCTGATTGCTCTAAAAATTTTAGAATAAATATGAACTTTTAAGCTGCTAATCACTCTGTATTGCAACCCAGGAAGCTTTAGTTAAGAGAAGCAAGAATTATGCATCTAGGAAAAAAAAAATAGAAAGCTGAAAAGGAAATCCTTTGCTGCTTCATATGGGCAGCAAGGAATATAAAAATATTTATGCAGCTTGACTAAACATCTAAACTACAGCTGTCTGAAATATACCCCTGTCGTGTGCGGGAGGTGGTGGGGGTTGCAGGTGCTCCAGTAGATTTTACATGTACTTAAATTTGTTCTTCCATATAACAGAAAGAAAAATTCCAAGAACAGTTGGATTTGAATAAAGCTGTATTAAGCAGACCAGCATCAGCTCTTAATGAAAGTCAGCATAAGCAGGATACAATGCATACAGGAAAGACTTAATTACTGGAAGAAAAGACGACACAAAAAAAGTTTTGACTCAATTTACTTTATAGTTCAGCAGATATATCAGTCTCAGTCATCAGCTTATATAGCAAATACTACAAAAGAAAAAAAAATGAGACTGGAGTAGAAGCAAAAAGGATTTATTTATGTTTGTGCATTTTTGTAGAGAAGATTTTTCTTATTCTTCCATTCAAAGTATCGGTGATATCCCAGTGAAAAGCAGGTGCAGCACTACATACTTTTTTATATGGAATATTAATTTCCTGAGCTAATTCATTCAGCAGTTCAAACTAGGCATCTAGTACAATACGAGGCACTGCAAGAAATTCACAGTACCTACACATGGTTGGCAGACCTGACACAGAACCTACAGCAGACCCACAGCCACCTGGAGCACCAGGTGGAGGTCATATAAAATACGTTACAGCCTCCCAAGCTTCACTAAAAATCTTTGATTAAGGTTTAAGGTACTTGCCCACAACGGTGTCTAAATTCTTGCTACAGTAATTCAGGGGAGAGCTAAGGGAAGAATCAGTTACTGAAATGTAAACAGCCCCATGAAGGTTGCCTCAGAGAAACCTGTCTGGCCTGTGACTTGAATGAGGATTGTGATTGCTGGATGAGGTTCTCCCTGGGTCATACCTGTTTGCCTTCTGTAGATATCCCAGGCAGCCTGAAACACCTCAAATAACTCTAGAAATCTACACTTAGGCAAGGGGACCAAGCTCCCTCCCAGTACTGGCAGTAAAGGCTAGAGAGCAATCCAGCTCTCCAGGCAAGACACATCTGGAGTGGGGAACAGCCCTCAGTATCAACAACTGTATGGCTGAATTGCCCCTAATTATAATAGCAATTTAGATGAATTAGTGGCTGGTTAAGTAACCTTTTGCTGTCTGTTCATTAGGAAAGAAAAAAATTAAAAGTTCATAGTGATTGCAGATTTTCCTGGGAAAATGTAAGGCAAGAAGCATACAATGTAATTCTTTAAAATGTTCATTTTGGGAAAAGATTAAATAAGCCAGATAGAATAAAAATACAAATATGAATTAAATGATTTTCACTTATGGTTTACAGATGCAGACCTCTGATTGTTTTTAATGGAGGGAGTTGGGTCATGCCAAGATTATACATCCACATTTTAAATGTATATGACTTTGTATATAAAACAAGGAATCTAGACTGTGAATAAAGATGAATACATAGTTGAGGGCAACATAGGAAGGTCTGTACAGCCAATCTATACATCTTGTAGCACAAACTGAGATAACAGGTTTTGTGATGTTATGACAAGAATTTAAATAGGAGATTAGCCGTAGTCCTAAACAGTATATACAGGAACTAAAAAAATATCATTAGCATGTACAAATACACTCACCAGAAGTACATTTAACCACTTCTGTATTTTAGCAAGCTATCATTGGATGCAATCCAATTACTTCCTGCACAGATGGCCTGCAGGTACACAGTGCACCCATGACAACTGCTTTCCCATTGTTGTTGCTGACAGGCTGTGTATCCATAAATTCTCAGGAAAAATGCTGGCATTTTCATGTCTTCTTTTCATCCTTCTTCATTTTTGCATCTTTTGAAATAATGTGACCCAAAAAAGAGAAGAGCAAATGGATTATGTATTTTTTATGTATAAAATGGCATAATGATGTTCTTACTAGCAATTCCCAATGTCCAGTTTCTTGTTTTTTTTTTTTTATTTTTCATTTTGCAATTAGCTAATATTATTTTCACTAAAGTGTCCACAGCAAATCCAAGGTCTTTCTTCTCAGTTAAAGTGGTCGGTTCTGAGCCACTGTTACTTTATAAGAGATATAAATAAAGTAACAGAAAATTTAACAGCTAGGTCAGATCATGTTATTAATACAAAGCTTATTTCTATAAGCATCTATGTTCATCCATAGATTAACACCTAATGAAGACCCAACTCAAAATTTCTCAGCTGTGTAAGCAAAAGTGAATTTGCAACAAGTTGGATGGATGAGAAGTGTTACATGAAATTTGAGTTATAGTAAGGTATACATGAGAACTATCCATCCCCAAAACCATTTCAGGATGGAGAGCCTAATTCTCACTAGAGCTGTTCATCTTTCTGCTGTGCAGGCAGGAGAATAGTGACAGCCATCAAAGTCCAATGGATTGGTTTTCCTCACCCTGATATATTACTATAGCTTAGTAGCAGGAACTTCCATCTGCTTCTGCCTTTTTGCCCGTCTTTTTTCTCACAGTCCCTTCCAAGTGCTTCAAGCACTTCCAGCCACCACCAGCTGAGCATACCTTCTGTGCAGGAACAGCATGACTGCACACCAAATGAAGAGCAATGCCAATGACCCACAGGGCTGGCTGGCTGAGGGAGTATTTCGAGCTCACTCACCGGTTGATCCGTAAAGGTAGTGGGAAAAGGAATTTGTGCAGGCAGGACAAGAAGGTATTGCAACTTGCAATATAACTTTAAGATACAAATTAAGTGCACTATAATACCCAAGGTGGGACTTAGAAGGTATATGGGATAGAGTAGACCAGTCCCACATCTACTACAAACGAGTAAATACATGGTTAAGTGTAATCAGATGTTATGTAAATGCTTTGGGAAGTCCAGGCTTTACTCCAGTTCTCAACCCCTAGTGCTATTCTTTGGTGATGTCGGACCAAGAGATTATTTTGTTTGTTTGTTTGTTTGTTTTGTGTGCTTTTCTTCACACACTTAAATCATCGGTCACTTCTTATAGAATCCTTCATGTTATACAACACTGAATTCTTCTACACATTGTGAGCCTACCCAACACAGTCAGCCATCACATCACACTCCCCAGAGCATGCTGCGGCTTACAAAATAATTGCTGACCATATTAAAATAGATTCAGTGTCCCTTGCCCGTCATGTTTTTTGACCAGGTCAATCCTGATGCCACTTTTGGGATCTGAATGATAACATTTCCCATTGACTACAGTGCATCTGTTATTTACCATATGCTCTTAAAGCTTCTTTGAATCTACCTGCATCAGCGCTGCCTTCAAACTAGATATGTGGAATAATTTTTTTTTTTTTATGATGAGGGTGGTGAAACACAGGATGAGGTTTCCCACAGAGGTGGTAGATGCCCCATCCCTGGAAACATGCAAGGTCAGGTTGGATAGGGCTCTGAGCAACCTATTCTAGTTGCAAATGGCTTTGCTCATTGCAGAGTGTGGGAGACAACTAGATTACTTTTAAAAGTCACTTCCAACTCAATCTATTATGGTATCAGGATGCCTTGTGTTAAGGGAGAGTCATCCATGGCCTAAGCTGTATCTGATCATCATGGCTTTGTACAAGATAAAATACTTTCTTTTCATTTCGACATCTTACTGGAAGATCCCAAATGAAAACTTAATTCCTTTCTGTCTACCTAGTGTAGCTCGTTAATCAATATGTCAGGGTCATTTAGTTTTAATGGAACTTCTGAAGAAGACCCAAAGGTATGTTGTGCTAATTAAATGAGTTGCTCAAGATTGCCTCCAAGAATCATCTCATGTGATTTAGTGGCAAAGATGGGAGAAAATGTATAGGTATGCCCATATATTGTGCAAAAAGTAGTTTTGGGTGGGAAAGGATGGAAATTTTGCGGATTTTGCTATCTTCTAGTCCAACTAAGTATAGTATCTGTTTCAGGGTACCCCAGTCTTTAAATATTTTTTTCCTTTACATATTCAACAGAAATCTATAAAAGCAAGAGGCTCAACATTGTGACAAATTATTTCTAGTTCATTAAAATTTTTGATAAAATATCCTCATTATTTTCCAGTTCGCCATCAACTCACTGTTATACAGACATGATTTTTTTAGAAAATTGAGGAAATCACCGAAAAAACCATAAGGCTCAGTAAAGAAAGGGAAAGCACATATCTACTCTGAATGTCTCCATCTTGCAGTCAGTCAGGTATAACTTCTGAACATAGTGAACATACTGAACACTTCTGAGATAACACCCAATGTAATTTCACTGTTAGTGCACATGAAGGTGTTATTTCTTAACAATTGTATGTCCCTTACTCTTTTTTTTTATTTCATTCAGCAGTAATTTTTCTGCTTCAAGAATTTGTGTCTGAATTATCTGCAAAATTGTATGAAAACGTGCTTCTTAAATTTGCTATTTGTTCATTCTTGTTCAGGCTTGATGTTTCTTTTCATCATACATGCCTGTACATTTTAGGGGGGCAGTCAAGTGTGCTGACACTAATGAATAATTTTAAATTCTCGGTATACCTCTCCTGCATATTTTTGAAGCCCTCTTTTTGCATCACTGTGCAGCTCTCTCTTCGGTTTAGGTCATACCTGTTTGCTTCATGCAATACAAAGTGTGTAGCAGAAATTTCAGACCCATAAATCTGACTTTTTGCATAGTAGAACCCCAGGGATCGTTAGAGCTCTGCCTTCTACACCCTGTCCTCCCCCATGGAGGCCCCAGGAGGAGACAAAGGAGAGTGTGGAGGGAGAGATGCAACCCCAGAACCCCATGCAAGGCCTTCTCTGAGGAGTTCACACTCACCATGGGTGTGCTGCTTCTCAAGGCAAGTGCCACAGGTCAGCCATGACTCAGATCCCTGCATGAGTAATGCTGTAAAGCAACCAAATGGTTATTGAACACATACAGATTTAATGAAAACTTGCTGAAAAGCCTAAGTGTTGTTTTAGATAAATATAGATGTCTGACTACAATGAAAAATCAGACTTTTTTGCATCAGAAGGGAGATATAGGCAGTAGAGAGCAGGAAAAAAAGCCTTACTTAAAATCCCAAAAAACAAAAAAAACCCCAAACTAAACAGAGATTTAAAATATAGATCCAATGCACTCAAGTCTTACAGGAAAAAAAAAAAGAAAAATTAAAAAAA
>VZDJ01007754.1:8727277-8820128 GCA_008694505.1 Cyanoderma ruficeps
AAAAAGGAAGCCACAAACTCTGGTCACATATCCTTGCAAACAAATGCCTGTGAAGTCAATGAAAACTGTGAAAACATACAGACAAAGAGCTTGGGATCTATGTGGTATAGTGGTGAAAACTGGGAATTAAATATTTGAAATGCAGAATTTCCATGTTGTTCCCTAGGTACATCCTACTGAGCCTTAAAGGAGATTTCCAGATGACCAGGAATGGTCACTCAACACTATGTGGGAGCCTACAGTACTTGAGTTACCTGCTCAGGGCTGGATAGTATCATGTGGGATCTTGAGACTAAGGCTTAGAGCATCACAAATGGCACTGGACACCTGTGAAAGGAGAATGTGCACCTGGGGTGCTTAAAAATGAAGGATGGTATTCATATTTTCTACTCTAGGTCACCTAAATGTCAGTCTTCTAGTCTAAATTACCAAATTGATGTAGATAAGCATCTTCCAGAAGTAATTAATCTTATTTTTCTAAGAAAATTGCTGTAGGATAGAAAATTGAAGGTGATCTGTCTCATTTCTTTGACTTAGAGGGAACATAGTTTATAGATGTGGATATATATTTATATATGTGTACACATTAGCTACCATTCACCATTAAAATGGCATTTTCATATGAGGGACTGTCTCATGGAATCACAGAAACAATAGTTTTGGTAGGAGGGGACCTTTAAAGGTCACCTGGTCCAACCCCCTTGCAATGAGCAAGGATATCTTCTAATCCAGGTTAGAAGATCTTAGAGATCTGTCCCTTGAGACCTTGAATGTTTCCAGGGATGGGACATCTCCCACCTCTCTGGGAAAGCTGTTCCAGTATTTTACCACCCTGAGTGAAAAAAGTTTATTCCTTATTTGCAGTCTGAATCCATCCTTTTCTAGTTTAAATCCATTACTTCTGTAAAAGGTCCTTCTCTGGCTTTCTTAGAGACCCCCTTTACATACTGGAATGCTGTTTGAAGGTCTCTGTAGTCTTCTCTCCTTCTGTCTGAGCTACCCCAATTCTCTCAGCCTGTCTTCATAAAGAGGTGTTCCAGTCCTCTGATCATCCTCACAGTCCTGTTCTGGATGCACTTGAGTAGGTCCATGTTCTTCTTGTGATGGATGCTCCAGATCTGGATGCAGAATCCCAGGTGGGGTCTCAGAGGAGCAGAGTAGGGGGAGAATCATCTCTCTCAAACTTCTGGCCATGCTGCTTTTGACTCAGCCCAGGATACAATTATTTTTCAGGCTGCAAGTACACATCATTGGGCCATGTATGTTTTTTAATTTCATTGGCTCTCCCAAGTACTTCTGCCCATATTGAGAACAGGAGTTAACCCACCCCAGGTACACTTGGCCCTGCTGAATGTTATAAGGTTGCCATGGGCCCAATTCTTGAGATTATCCAGGTCCTTCTGGAAGACATCACATCTCTCAGGTTATCAACAGCACCATTCAACTTGTGTCATCTGGTGGTACACTCAATGCCAATCCTTCCATCCTAATCTTACTTTGGGTATTCACACAAACCCTCTGTCTTACAAGACCTTGATTCCACAGGCAATAATACTGGATTTAAGTTCAGGATTCTGCACACAACCCTTTAAGGTGACAATGCTTTTGCATACCATGGACTTGCTATCTGATATCTGATAATTGTACCTTGGCCAGCACAGCCCATTTTGTACTGTCTAGTCATCCTTGTGTCATTACAAGTGTCCACATAGGAACCTACCTAGAGTAAGTAAAACCTAGGTAGGTTCTACTAGGTTCTAAGGGTAGAACCTCTGGTTTTCATTTAAACAAGCACATTCAAAAAGAGTTTGATGAGAAGTACCTTAATAGCACTAAACTGATACCATGTCTCACATTACTTTTGCCTCTTGCCTGGCCCACAGCTGCAGAATGGGTTTGTGACTAGCAGTGGTGGTGTAACACAGCAGTAAGTGAGTTTGTAACACAGTTACATCATATTTTATCACTTTAGAGAATGTGTTTAATTGATTAATAGATTGTTCATAAATTTGCAGCTTTACTGTAGCTAATGCCAGCACCATTAAGTTGTGTAGATTATTCAGATTCTCTCAGCTGCTTACCTTTTATTTTCTTCAGGATCTTGAGCATCCACTGCATTGTAAGTTTGTATCTTAGCTACATTCAGCAAATTTTTCTTTACTGTCAGTATGTTTAAATCAGCAGAGTCCAATAAGCCTTCACAGTCACTAAAATTACTTTTTATCCAAATAAGCACAGATAGTAATCAAGCTGCCTCTTACCTAATGAAACTTTTTTTGCAATATTGCTCTTTTAAATGGTAGTAGCACTTCAGTTTTTGAGATCAGTGTACTGCTTTTGCTTTGGAACACTTTACAACCAATGTATCTAGCAGCTTCCATCCAGTTGTCATTCAGAGAAGTGCTCTGGTTTTTTGGTCTTAAACTCAATGAGCCAAATTTTTCATGCTATAAGATAATAACTCTAGAAACATTTGCTACAGACTGACTTTTGCTGAGCACACAGCGATGTAAAAGATGCTTAATGTCATGTTTTATAGCTGGTGCCTTTATAGCCTTTGCTTTTTTATAATATGCAACGTTTACTGTTGCACTTTTCTACTTCGATATCCAGCAAAGAAATTAACTGAAAATATTACAGGCATACCATAGTTGATGAGAACAATAAAGCAGTGAACTGTGTAAGTAATGTCTAAGCTGTGAAGAGATAGTTTCAGCTGTAACTTTTGAAGGTTTTGTTTGCTTGTTTGCCTGTTTTAAATTGAAGAACCATTAACATACCCAGACAGAACATCTATGTCAATCATTAAAATAAATCAAAACTTTTTAAAATGCATTTTAGCACTAATGTTCTCCATGCAAAAACTTCACATAGTATTTGTATATATATCATGTAATCAGGCTTTTCCGACATTTCTGTGCTTCTGCTTCTATTCTGTTCTGCCGTTCTGCCTCATTCACAGAAGGGAAAAACTACAGCACATAACAAGACAACTGCTTAAAGGAAATTTTCCTTCTAATACTGGATATAAGACTGAAGTACTTGAAGATCATAAACCAGGGGACTATTCTGGCTCAGCTGTGTTTTTCATTTAATGAAAAAATTTCTACAGTGCTCCCTTGTTTCCCATTTTTGGGGCAACCTTACAGAAAAGGATCTATAAGTGCATCCTTACATGTAGCTTTCCTTTAAGAGTCCTCTGACACTAACAAAAAATCTTTGCATAATCACACAAATGCCCAGAGGTGATTGCAGGACTATAATCCCCTTTGACTGTAATTTCCTTTAACATTAATACTTGTTTGAGTATATTCTTGTCTTACATTAACAAACTACGTGTGCAAACAAATTATCTGCTTGCAAAGAAGTGATTATCAAATTTTGTTTAACATGATGATTACTATTTGACTCACAGTGGACATTATTATTGTTTCTCCATAATCAGACTCACTTGTGTCTTTTGTGATTAATAACATTTTAAACACATACAATATTATTTTTTGTTGTTTAGTTAATTTTATGTATGAAATTTGTGTTGGAGCATTTGATACATTTTAAAAAAAAGGGCAGTGGGTCGTAAAACACACACAAGTGGTCCAGAAATGTTATCAGTAATAGACTAGGAATCTCCATAGGTATATGTGTAGATAAGGGATCTTCTCTTTACACGTACCTGACATTCTTACAGTTTTAATCCAAGAATCTTCTTTGCTGTTTTAGTTGCAGCATCCTATGATGATCTATTAACTGACATAATCAATAGCTCTACTTGGAAGAACTGCTTTCCTTTTATCACAGGTTGCAAGTGAAGTCACAGTGACGTTTCTAGATGACTAACATATATAAACATATATAAACATGTTGAAATACAGTTTTATCTTACTACAAGGAATCCAAGACTGATAGGGAAAGTTGGCTCCACTCTCTGCACCATGAAGAAGTGGAGATCTGCTCTCTGACTCAGAGTTGTTCTATAATTAGTGCTTCCTTAGAAGGAAACCTTAATCTGTCGGTAGTGTCAAGTCTCTGATTTGAAGTTTTTACAGCTTGCTAATTCTTACTGTTTTCGCTTCATACCCTTTCTATACTAGTAATCAAAGAGCAGATTTCAGAATTGTACTTTTCCTAAAATTTTTAATTAAGTTTGCCAAAACTTTCCAGCTCTTAATACTTCACATCTAGCTATCTCTAATATTAATTTTTCATAATTCTACAGATTTTGCAGGACTTTCTTCTAAATAAATATAGAGACATCCATGTCTGAAACAATGCTTTCTTCACACAACGAGAGTAGCCATAGGATCTATATTCATACCTAGGCAATTATGAGATTTTTAGTTGATCTTAAATAAAATTAGTTCAGGTAACTGGTTTATTTAGAATGCTAATAATTGTGTATCACTTGTAATGACATTACACAATGCACAAAAATGTGACTTCTCGTATTTACTGGCTTCTTAAAATTGAGTAAAATAAATTCTTTTTTAAAAAAATCCTTAATTAAATGAAGCTTTGATTACTTATCTGTCTGTCCATCTGTTTCACAATATTTTTTTAAGCAATTGATCAATTTCTGTAACATTTGAGAAGAGGGAAACTCTCAAAGAATATTTTGTGTTTCATCAGCCAGGTGACAGAAAAGAAAGCCTGGCCTGTACATTTGCAGTTCGAAAAAGGCTTAAGCTCATCAATTTCCTGTTATGTTTGGCCTGTTAGCAGCCAAAAAATAACAAGTGGATCAACATATGCCCTTTCTTCTGTAATAGGTAATTAATGAGTGAATTAGTGAGTCTGAGTGATCCTAGGAAGCATGTGGAAGGTCATAAAGAAAAAACGTAGGGAAGTGTGGAAAGCATTAGAGGGGAAGATACAGGATATCTGTCAGGGGATCTGAATTTGTTCTGTCATTGAAGCACAGTTCAGCAAGCTACAGGAAATCAAGCTGCACCTTCTTCACTTTTCAGAAAACAATTTCATCACTTGTTAGAAATAAATGCTCGAGAAACTGCTCATCCTGTTACTTGTCTGATTTGCCAGCCTACAGATGACCTCTGCCAAAGTACCATTGTGTGCCTCGTTCCGTACTGTATTTATATTGATTTCCACTCACAGCCCCACCGCTCATTTCTAGGTTCACTATAAAGCCTATGTCTCTTTCTTAACTTTCCAGACAAGGATAACTGAACTTTATTCCTATGGAATAAAGAATAACTGAATTACACTCTATCCTGGAAAATAAGAGACATTTTGATTTAGCTTATTTCTTTCTTGATTATAAGCTCTTATACTAAGGACATTCACACATTTAATCTTTGTTTATATGACACTGAGTAATTTGAGGCACAATATTTTTAAGTAATAACAGCCAGCTCTAGTTAAAAGGGAGCGACCATGAAAGCACTATGATATGTTGCATTCAAAATGCTGTAAAATATAACAATATTTAAAACAATTAATTTGGAAAATATATGCCCATTGGCACTCTTTCATCATCCATTTATTAGACTCACACATTAGACCCTTTGTAAGTGGTATTGCTTAACCAACAAGAGAACCACTGTACAGGATTATGAACTTCACTATATCCCCACTGGGACATGCATGTTAAAGAAGGGAGCAATTTAAAAAAAAGGTGAGTTTATCTAATGAGATGGCAGAAAGTTAACAAGCTGGAGTTAAAACATAAATAGTGTTTCTGTATTAATATAGATGCTTCACTACTTCACATGTTATATTACTACTTATTCCCATACTTCAGATAATGAATGTTTTTTCTGTTTTTTAATCTTCTCACTGTAACTGTCCATTTCTTTTTTCATTATTTCATCCTACAGACAACACTGCTGCAGGAGTACAGCAGTGAGTAGGAGGCTGCAGTAAATAGGTCACAGCAATTGTCTCACAACTTTCCCTTCAATCTCCTATGACTTTAGGACGTTAGGTGTAGACATAGTGATGAAAATATCTTTGTCCAGCTCAGCAACATGCTGTGAGAGGCAGTTTGTGGAATAAGATCCTGAAAAAGACAGCAGCATGAGAAGTGTAAAAATATAACACGAGGGACAGAAAGAAAATGTCTTTGGCATTAAAGCAGTATAAAAGGGTAAGACCTGATTCTCTTTGCAGTTGTTACTCTAAATCAAGAAAAATGGTATCAAAGTAGTAGAGTTAAAATTGGTTTACCAGAAAAGATATGCAAAGCTTTACCTTTCAAAAATATCTGGTCTTTTGTCTAGAAAAATAAAATATGATAAAAAGCCCCAACATGTGATGAGGTTAAAGGTAGTTCTGGAAGGAAAGGCACAAAAATGAATTCTTCTCTAACTTCTGAACTTATTGGTAATGCATTTAATAGGTTGTTTGCTTGTGAAGCTTGCAGGTCAGTGTACAGTATGTACACTGAAACAGTCTTGTACTGTTTTACTTACAGAAACAGAAACCTGTGAATTGTGACACATAAATTGTGACACATAAAAAGTTGTAATAGATAACTCCAGGCTAAAGAAGAATTTTCTTTTGCTTTTTTCATAACTGTGATGAGAAGAAACACAGTTGACTAACTTGAGCTGAAAGTTAGTGATTTTTTTTATGCACAGAAATAAGCATTAGACAATTCAATCAACAACTGAAACTGACCAATCAACCCAGTTCCAGTGTCATTAATATACGAAACCTACTAAGAATTCTGAAACCCGACATTACTTTTGGCACCTAAACCAGAAACCCATTAGAAACAGTTTTATGTCTTTCACTGATCCTAAAACAATTTCTGCTTTAATGTATGTGCAGTTTAATGTGCTTGGGGTTTTGTGATTTTTGTCTATTTGGGGGACTTTAATTGTTTTTTTCTTTTCTTAGAAATATTGGTGAAGGGATAAATATCCTGAAGGGATAAATATCCTGAAGGGATAAGTATCATAAAACTGAAGGATTTTGTTGGGCAGCTCGCTGTAATTTGCAGCTGATAGTTTCATCTATTTCCAAAAATATTCACAAAAGAGAACTGCTTTTCAAAAAAAAAACCAAAAAAACAAACAAAAATCAAACAAAAACAAAAAACAAAATCAAAGAGATATTTAAATGATTAAGAAACAAAAAAACATGGATTACCCTAAGGTTTCATATTTGTATTTGACAGCTTATTGTCGAAATTTTTATTAACTTATTCCAGGTCCATGCAGTCAATTTATATATATATATATATATGGTTGGGTTTTCAATACACTTTCTAAGAAAAGCCTCCTGGTCAGACTAGAAAAATCTGAGAATACATCTAAAACCTCCTTATTTCAATATGAACTGCCTCATGTTTCAGTATGAAAGAATATAAATTCTAAAAATGTGGTCTTCTGCATTTATTTTTACTATTTTTTTACCTGTTTTGAATAATAACTCAAGTAGTCATTAGACATATTCTTTCTGAGCAAATGTAGCTGCAGCAAATAAACTTGGAATGACTCTCCCATTAAAGTTTTTGTAATTTGAAAACTGAGATTTAAGATCAAATCTTTACTTCTTGGGTTGTAATTTTTCTTTAAAAAAAAAACAATTAAAAAAAGTTTGGTTATTCAAAGTTATGACAGCCACATAAAAGAAATGTTGCATGGTGCAGGGAAGGCCTGAGGACTTTGGAGCTTGAAGTCTAAGTCTGCTATCTGCTAATTGCATACTGAAGTGCTGAAAGTTTGAGACTGACTTGATGGATTGATCTACTGATTGATGTAAAAAAATAAACAGCAAAATATAGATGAACAGGACAGGACTCATGCCAATTTAAATCCAGCTGTACAGCTAGTGTGAACATTCTAGACTCAAAAGTAACTGTGTGGTGAGATGAATGAAGCCTAATGCCTTATCTAATAATGACTGTTCATATTTATACATGTTCTTTACACTGGATATCTGTGTGCAAAGCAAAGATTTTAGTCAATAATGTTCTTCTGGAACACACAACCAAAAATAGGCATTTTTAGGTCATTACTCTTGTTTTTTGTTTGTTTGTTTACCTGTTGCCCATAAACTGAAACTTCTTTATATCTGCCTGTTAAGGAAGACTGATGTTATAAGTAAAGAAGTAGAACAGCAATAAGAATTAAATTCTTATTTCATTAGAGCACTATCTATTTACCTATGCAACAGTTATTCCTGCCTGATGTCAAAACCCCAAAACTTTTTTTAATGTTATAAACATAAAAACCAAAATGTCAGTCTCATGACTTTAAACATTTGACGTTGATGAATACCTTATCAAGGCTCTACAAGGATCTAAAAACTGGGTTTTTAGGTATTTTACCCCCTGTGGGCTAAATAAAACCCCACCAAAATCAAAAGTGCCTTTGAAATCCTATGTTTAAAGACAAGGCACAAATGTGGCAGATGATCTAGGGCACAATAATGATCATGAAGAGAAAAAAAAGTAGTACATTTCTCCCCATCTGGTGCATCAGATCTGGTAATCTACTGCTGAAATTTAGAAAAAAGCTTAGAACAACGTGGTAGTATCTTCTGTAAGTCTTTCAATAGTGCAAGGTTCAATAGAACAGGATCATAAATACCAGAAATATTGCAGACAACCAATTATAGACAAGAAGGGTAGAGTCTCACCTCAGAGGTGTAAATATTTTTATGCTGTGTGTTGCTATGTCATGTCATTCTGAATGAATACCCTTTATTTTCACAAATAAAATGACAGTGGTAATTAGACTTCTTGGTATTTTTCTCTAGAATGAAGCTGTAGCTATCCAGGATTTATTATTCACTTCGCCATTTCAACAGAATGTTGGCCAAAGATTATTAAAACCTCCTCATTTAACCCACTCTGTGGGATATCTTGGATGGCTAAGAGCAATGCTTCTATGTCTCAGAAGTCTAACTCAAAGTCACAACCTTTTTTTGTTTTTCCGTAATCGATTATCTGTCAGGAAGCAGAAAACTTTTATTCAAGGTTCAGCTCAGAAACAAGGGGCTTAAACCAGCATCTAACACACTCAAAGAAAACAACTGTAAGCAGAGAAGGCATTTGGATAGCAAGCTTTCTTTTCTTTGTTAATAGCTGGGACACCGTTTAGCAGAGAAAGAAGAGGAGGCTCAGGAGACACCTTATCACTCTCTACAACTACCTGAAAAGAGGTTGCACCAGGTGGGGTTTTGCCTCTTCTCCCAGACAACCAGTGACAGGACAAGAGGACGTAGCCTCAAGCTGCACCAGGGAAGGTCCAGGTGGAATATAGGAAGGAATTTCTTCACTGAATTACTTTCAGACATTGGACCAAACATCAGAGGGAAGTGGTGGAGTGACCAAGCCTGGAGGCATTTGAAAGATTCCTGGATGTGGCACTTAGGGCTGTGATGTAGTTGACAAATATGATGGTCCATCAAAGGTTGAACAAGATGATCTTGGAGACCTTTTCCAACCTCAGTGAGCCATGATTCTGTGATTCTGGCTTGGCAAGCTCTTAGGTTAGGGAGACCTATATCTCACTGGGGATTATAAAAATGAAGGATCATTCAATTTCTATTTTTAACTGCATTTTGAGGAAAATGGCTCTAGACAGATTCTGCCTTCTGGAAAAACACATTTTATCACCACAAATTTTCATATATATATACACATATACATATATATATATACTATGTATATATATATATACACACACATAGCTTAGAACACAGAAAAAATATTGTTCTAAGAGTCTAAAATGCCAGTATTTTAACAGTATATGATCTAATGAAAATCCAACAAAAATGTTAGACCATTTCAGAGTTTTCATTATACCTAAGACACTTAAATAAGCCTTAGGACTGGTGTTCTAATGCAAGTTCAGTAACATTCTCTAGAAAGAGATGAGGAAAAAATAGCCATATAGTAACTTTTTTGTGGGTTTTGCTGTAGGTGAGCGGTAGCTAAGAGTTATTATGTTGCTCTTATTTATCAGATATTGTAGTACCGACAGCCACACTTCTCTTGCTCTGACCAGATAGAGCCAAACTGCAGGATTCTTTAGACTTTAACATTTTTAAACCCTCATGTCTTGAAAAATTAATATTATTTTCATAATTTTATTTTCAGCTTTGCCTTTGGCATAATGTGATTTGATTAGTCAGCACTTAGTGCGTGACTTGAACTAATGATTAATACTATATAAAATTTATTGAATGTGTTAACTTCTCTATTGTAATTGTAATTAATGAAAATTAACAGTCCTATTTGCTATAAATCAAAATTACCATACAGAAAAACAACGATCCTTTTTTTTTGAGGGGTTAACTATATTTTTAGGTTTCTGCTATTCCACAGTAGAAACATAACTGCATAATGTGATAAGAAAGATTGTAAAATTGCATAGTAGTGACTTATAATAGTTTTCAAAATTACTTGTCCTTACCAAAGTCAAACGTATAAGGTAATATACAGGATAAAATAAGAAATAATATGATTTGCCTTAAACCATTTTTATACCTCTAGTTTAAAGTAATGTGCATTATATTCTTAATAAAATAATAAAATAAGTCTCTTAAATACAATAAAATGTTACCCTGTGTGTGCAAAAGGAAAACACTGATCAGCATAATGCTTGCAGAATTTAAAAAAAATAAATAAAAAAAACCAAACAAACAAAAACCAAAATATCTTAGGTAATTTTTGTTGGGGCTTTTAAGTACAGAAACTATTAATGTCAGTAAACTTAGAGATACTTGTAAGATTTTAATTTCCAGTTGTTCAAAATTATTGATTGTATAAATTTTATTTGTTTTTCTGATTGTTTTATATTTGTCACAATAAGCAAACACTGAAAACTTGGCCCCATCTTCATGGTATGTCAAGCAAGGACATTATCTTATAGACATGTCATAGTGATGAATTAATTAAAACTTCAGAAGTGCTCATATTATGCTAATGAACTCTGCTGGCAAAGCTAAAAATAAATATTTTCAAAAATAGCCATTTACAAACCTTTAGAGTGGCAATTATTAATTACAAGACACCTTTAAGGAAACGAACGATTACTCAACTGACTATAAGTATTTCTCCAGTTATGCAACTTCAAAACAGGAGCCAGAAACAGCATTCAAAGTGTAGAGCTTCAGGTGGCATAGATGGAGACAGTTCTATGGAGTTAAGTTCAATGACAACTATAGAAACAACTATTATCACAAACTATTGTGTGTGATAATTATGCATAAAGTTTTAATTGTTTAGTTGCTGTAACTATGTTTGACTTTTGAGATGTCACTCAGCTTTCTGTTAAATTTATCATTAAAAATATCGTGAAGGTGTAATGGACTAAGTTCTTAATATGTTGTTACACATAAAAGCCTTGATTGTACCTTCAGAAAGGTCCCAGTAGGGCTGAAATTGTAAGATGCATTAAATAAAATAAGTACAATGCTCAGATATTATTATAATCCAGTCTTAATGGATTATTGATGATGTTTCATGGTGTTAATTTCTATTTGCTGCAGAAGGGACCAAGATGAAGCCCTGCAGCGTCTTTAAATAAAAGTATTTAGACCAGACTGAAAGAAATACTTGGTTATATTTAGCTGCTCAAACCAGCTTTTGTGTTTGTGAAGACACCTGGTAACTGTCTACCTAAATTCAGTATGTTCTTCCCTTTTTGATCTGAAATTTTTCTCCAGAGCTTTCGTAGCAGTAGATATAACTTCCCCTATCAGAGTAGTCAGGTTATTTACTCTTGAAACAAGACCCACTGGAATTAGAAAATAGGCTGACAAGATCTTAATGTCCTGAGGGACACAGCTGACAAGCAATGCTCTAAAACCACTCCGCATTTACAGACTTCTCTGAGATGCCAAAAGCAAACCAAGAAAAAGACAAGAGTCGAAGTCTCTTTCATTTAAGAAATGAGAGGTAGGGATGTTCTCTTTTTATATAACATCCTACCAAACAGCTTGGATAGATTTAGGTAGGCACACCTCAGCCCAGCATGATTCAGACTTGTTTTCAGTGCTTAAGCACTTGAACCAGCCTTCCGACCTGGTCAGAAGCTAAAAGTTGCAGGTGTTCTGATCTAGTGAAATTGAGCTGCTGCGTAGCAGTAAATAGAAGATAGAGCCTAAAGACAAAGAAGAAACTTTCATACCTAGTGCCTAGATTTCCACACTTATTCTGCTGCTTCTTATGCAGCGTTTGACTATGAGCTTTAAATACAATTGAATTTGATGTTTTGGTATTGCAGCAGTATTTTCCTCTATTACTGAGCTATGAAAACCAGAGGTGTCAAAAGGAACAAGGCAGATAATGAATTCACAGGTTAAAGCTCAGACAACTGAGCCTTTTATGGAACTCCAAGCAAACCAATATATTTCTACACAATGGGAATCTAGCAATTGTCTATAATGTAAATAGGATCAAAACATAGTGCATCGAAATTCTTGAAGTTGCTAGAAGAGTCATTACAAATATCTAAATTATTTGAACTGTTAGTAAATTTAAGGATTCCATTCTAGAGACAAAAGAGTATTTCTGTTTCACACTTTTCAGTTGCTAAGCTCTAGATAGTGCTACAGTAGATTCCTGGCCTTCCAGTATCAAGAGAAAATTGAGTTAAACTGTCTGTGATAGAAACTAATAGTCCTTGAGACTCATTAGGGAACATCTGTTAAATAAATGTACTGAACTCAAAGCTTTTTCTACAGTTTTTAGAATTCATGTCAAAGATGAACAGAGATAGAGTATTTTGAGTGACAGGGAATTTTGCCTCTTGACATCCTGGTTTTTGGGAGTGACTGCATTTTCTTGGGGCCAGCAAACAAACAGTGTAGAACTGATTATGTATATATCTCTCAATAAGGGGTATTTTATTTTCAAAAAAATTGTAAAAAATATCTGAACGTGAAATAGTTATTTCAGGCTTGCCTAGTGAACCTAGCTAGTGGACTCTTCTTCTCTCAACCACACCACCCATCTAGTTCATACTGCATCATAAAAATTAGATCCCAGGAACATCAATAGTATTAAATGTTTCCACTACTATAGGAATGGGCACAAACCTATTTGCTGTGTTTTGGTAATTTCTATTTTTGTTTTGTATTTTTTTCCCCATTGTCACCTCTTTTTCAGCTGTCCAAAACAGAAAGTAAGCATGCAACCAAACAAGCAAGCAAGAAAGAAAGAAAACCAAGAAAATGAAAGACAGTTAAAAAAATTAAGTAAATTCCAAAGACCTTTATTTGACTTACCTGCTAGAAAAATGCTGAGACTGACCTTGTCAGCATTCATAACTATGTGGGATTCCCCAGATGTGTGACTTTTCTGTTGTAAGCTGACTCAGCTTTAAATGGAAGCTGAAATGAGTTCTGAGAATCACAATAATAGCATTGAAGTCTGAGGGTGTCTTAACCTGATGCCTAGTATTTCATTTTTAGAGCAAAGAAATAAAGAGGGATATAGTATCTTCTCTACTATAACCATGTCTATATTCTGTAAGTAAAGAGAGTAGTATGTAATTATTTTTGTATGCTATTTTATTATGATAATAATAAAAATGTAATTAAAAAAAGAGTAAAAGTAATATCATTGCAATCATTAAATACACAATAATATCATAGTCGGTTTCTTTATATGCCATAATGAAAAGTGTGATTTTACTTAGAATATATTACACCTTATTTATTCTACATACTCCAAAAACAACAAAATCTTTAAGTAAACTGCAGATCTCAAAATGACCCTCACTTCGAATGGCAGTTGCAACTAACTCCTCTGTTTCTTGTGTATCATCTATTACTAATGCACTTGCCATAAATGCATATTTTTATCCTGAATATCAGATTAAGTGAATTCTTTAATACTGGAAATTGAAGAAAAAAATCTCATTTAACCTTACGATTAGGATGAAAATTCAAAGAATTTTTTTCACTTTTACTAGAATATAATCTTATGAAAATGTCTTAACTCTTCTTTCTTGAATTTAGAAGGAGAATCTGAATTTTTCATTATAACTAGTTCAATAACAAATAAATATTTAATTATTTGCCTTTTTTTCAGCCTTACTGGGACAACAATCCCAATAATTCTGATTTCTAGAAATAATTAATATATCTTCCCTCATAATCAGATATTTCTAGTATTGAAAGGAAATAAGATGAAAAGAATTGGAAAGAAAAGACAATATATTGAACACAATAGACATCAGCTTGAAGGGAGATGGAAAACTATAGGAGAGGGTAGACTCTTTGAGGAGAAAAAAACACTTGTAAACTGAAGACTCATCTCCCCAGTTATATTCCCCAAAACCCTTTCAGTATCTTAGTTTTTCTCCTTCTCCTACCCCTAGAATCTAAATACTATTTTGATGACAAATCTCCTGCTCCAAATTTGATGCTCCAAACATGAAAACAAAATGAAACAGTGCAACTCTATTTTGTCCATGTTCCTTAGAAGTCTTGAGTTCATCCTGCTTTCTACATTCACATGCAATCTACTTTCATATTCAACAGTGTTTCATATGTATTTCACAAAACCTCTCTTTAGCACATCAAATTTCAGTGAAGATGTGAATTGACTTATATAAATAAAATAATTAAGTTGGACGGGAAACTCTCAATATTTTCACTCAGTATTTTTACTCAGTATTTTCACTCCTTTTACTTTTTCTTTAGAAATGTTAAAGACTCTATAGCTCAAATGTGTGGAGAATTTTTTTCAGCTTCCTGATTTTATACTAACTGAAATCCACTGTGTTTAAATGATCAATTTTGTGTCAAAACCACATAATCCTACAGTGCATTCTGGCTCTCACTGTAATCTGTGTGCATTTTATGGGTAAAAATAGAGTTTCATACTTACTTTTACCTCCATTCAGAACATTCTTTAGTGTCTTGGTCAGTGTGGTCTTGTATTTTCCCTGAAGAACTTGGACACTACGACTAGACATGAAAATACAGAAGGACCTCATCTCCTTCAGAACTGAATCATCAAAACAAACACAAACCCCCAGGACGATAAGAAATCTTTCCTGGCTTGAAAGAATTAAATGATCCTTTCAAAGTCTTCTCATTTTTGTTTTTATCCCACAATGTCTGATTTATGTACAAATATAGGGGAAATTGGAATAAAATGTTAATAAGGTCTTTAGGAAAAGGCCCTAAAACAACCTTTCATGTCTAATTAATTATATTCTGTATTAAAATCTGTAATGGATTTGTGCAACCTGAACAGTGAAATTGCAGAATTCAAGAATAAGAATATCTGCCTAAATAAATTTGAGTCAAGGAAGTTCTTACTCCCTTGAACACCTGACAGTTCTGTGTGATTGTTTCCTAATTAGTAGTTCAGCCTTGATAGCGAAGATACATAAGAAATTATATTGAAATTCAAAAGCTATCATTTATTCTGACTATATGTTAGTCATTGCAGTCTTCATTGTAAGTCTGTTTAGCCTAGTGTTTTTTATAACAGTTTTGTTGGAATAAACACTGCCAAAAAAATAATGGAAGCACAAAATAGCTGAAAGAACATTGGTGACTAATATTTCAAGGTCTCTCAAACTAAGAGAAGCTAAGCACTATGCAGCACTGGAGATGGGTTTCTAAAGTGGGAGAAAATTCATATCCCAGTATGTATGAATGTTAATACTTTCTTTCCATCCCTGCTGGAAAATCATTCTCCTTGCAGGGATGTTTGCAAATGAATTCACTGAGTCTTTGAAAATATACGCTTTACCATACCATAAATGCTGAGCAAATTATTTGGTAGCTGGAACAAAAAAATTCTCAAACATAGCTGAAGGCTCCACAAAGGTGTTGTTAAAAGGAAAAAAGAAGTAGTTTGTAAAAAATATAAACCCTAAAATGACAGAAGTCCTCTAAAAATCTAGTAATGTAGTTGTCTAAATTCCTCCAACAGTCATGTCATTTGCCTCAAATAAATCAGAGAAACAGGTGTTGAAGCCGTTTCAGGTTTTAAATTGAGATTTTTTAGCTAATATCTATATGCCACAAATATAGTCAATGTTTCAGATTATGCTTTCATACTTCTTCAGTTTAGAAGAAGAAAGTCCACAAACTTTCTGATAATTTTCATAGAATTTTAAGCCTTTCTTAGCAATGAATATCTTTCTCATAATTTTTATCTCATAAGAATTTGTCCACACATAATCAATTTCTTTTTTTTTAAATTCAAGTACAGTATCTGTACCTTATGTTGTTTTCTAGATTTATGGATGTTAGACATTGCTAACTAATAGCATTAGATGTAATGGAAAATAGGTAAATTAGATCTTAAAGATAGTCATACTTAAACCTAAAAGAGCTTGTAGCTTAAAAGTCCCATTTTACAGCCTCATATTTCAAGTTGAAACAAATTTGTATTACTCTGAACATTCAGGAATCTATTTAATTTAGTAACTTAAGTCTATTTAATTGTTAGTCCACTATATTACCTCAAAAAAAAAAATTGTACAAGATTTCCTCTGGTAAAAGAGAAATATTTAATGCAGCTAGGATATATTTTCAGCTTGATTAACATATCTCACAATCCTTAAAACAAATTAGTCCAGAGTACCTAAAGCTCTGCCCCTGGATATTCCCCATAAACCTTCAATTGCTTTACAGGTGGGGCAAGGTTGTTAACAAGCTTTTATGTTTGAAGTGTAAATTAAGCAGAATTTCAGAGTCAATGTCCAAAGAAGTGTCAATGTTCTGCCTCCTGCAAATGTTGAAGTACTTAACAAACATTTTTCACGGAAACATTAAGTCATGCACCTGGAGTTTGATTTTGTACAAGGCTACACATACTGGAATGTTGGGTGACCTTTGAAAGTGGTCTGCTACCTTATTTTTGAAGTTATTTGGGCATTAAAAAAAACCCCTGCTGCGATCCACATTTAAGCTTCTTGCTCCCGAGTTTATTTATACTTTTAATCATAGGATCATAAAAACAGGGCAGGATGGGATTACAGAAGGTCAGCCATTTTTCTGTCAGGATCAACTCTAATAAAACCATTCTTGACAGGTATTTACTGAAGATGTATTTAAAAGCCACGAGTTATGTAAATTCATCAGCTATGTACGCAATGTATAATTTGGAAATAGTTCAAATTTGTGCCAATGTACTGGAAATAGTGCCAGTGTACTTGAGCTTATAGTCCTCAGTTGATCTGCTCTGAGTTTCTGAGGTGTCTTCTGGAATGAAGTTCTTTTACTGGAGAGAAAACCAGGCCTCTCCCTAAGAAGCCTTTATGTCTATGGTTCACAAGTAATTTCCCTACAGAAGCCTCTCTACTGTACACTGATCATGCCAAGTCAGACTCTTTGGTATCTTGACTTAGAAACATAAACGTTGAATATGTGAGACAATCAAAAAAACGTAATTATGTTGTCCACATTATGAAGAATGTAGCCTTAAAAGAACAATACTTTTAGTACTGCAAAGTGTTTCATCTAAAAGAAGACCCCAGAGGGCTAAGAGAGCAGAACATCTGTTGTAAAGTGTTTTGAGCTACTCCAAACTGAATCTAGGAATAAGGGATGAAGTAAAAACTATGTGATTCTTCCTATCCATCTAAAAGGACATGGAAGGACAGCTTCCCACTGGGGGATTTCTTTGCCTCTTTAATCATTACACAAAATTAAACTCTCCCTTCCCACTTGGTGAAATCTTCCATAGTCATACCATGAGCAGGAACAAACAAGGATGATGCACACGATGCACCTGACAGATTGATGTCTGAACAAATATCTACAAAGACTTAGTTGTACTGAGATTATACACTAAGCAGTGTGTTATGGACAATACCAAATGATAGATATAAATACCTGGGTCTCTGTGGGTCTTCTAGAAGGGAAACAGGGACTTCTCCCTGAAGCATGTTATTAGAACAGTCACGTGTAATCACTATAATTTAATACTCATTATTCTATGAAGTTTGTTTTTTTTAATTTAAAGCCAGTATTATAACAGCTAGTTTATTATCATCTTCCATGGTTGAAAAATTAGAATACATGTTAAAGCTGTTTACTTCTTTTTTTCACTTTGGTCACGTTTTTCCTAAACTCTATTACTCTGGCTCTATCCAACTGTAAGTCCTGATAAGAGCTGTGTTACAATACCTTCAGCTTAAAGAGAGACATCACTGCAGTAGAGACAGAAGCAAATTAGGTCCCCTGAGTCTTTGTCTCTTGATTATCCGTACTGCTTAATTTTTAATTTACTCACAAGCTCTCTTCATAGAGAAACTTCTAGTTTCCCTCTAAGACAAATTTGGTTGCAATTCTGCTGTATTCATACCAGAGGCTACTTCCAAAAGGAAATTTCAAAGACTACATGATACTGACTGTTGTCTGCTCTAGGTAATGACACACTAAGTAAATTGTGGACTCTATAACATCCCCGTTAACACTCTCATGTCATGAGACACTCTATAGAATTTGAATTTAATGCTGTAAAGACACTATTGCATTTAACTAAATTAAATTCCTCAGTTGTTTGAGAAATTTTTTACTGGGTCAAAATCCCATTATGCACATGTAAGAAAAACAGTAATTAATCCCTAGGGCTAAAAAGACACTACATGGAGGCAAAAGTGGACCTGACCAAGTTCTAGCCAGTGCAAATACCATCACTGCTGTTGAGGGTCAGTCTCCCCAGAAAAATACAGCCGTGAGCCATCCTGCAGCACTAAACTTCAAAGCAAGAAGCTGCTCCCTGGAGATCTGTTCAGTAGCATAGAGGAATTTAGTAGATCTAGCATGTCTGCACTTATATTGCATGTATTCCAACTATCCTATACAATTCGTAGATGGCAATAATAGTTTGCACATAAAAATTATAAAAATTTGCACAACATAAATATATAAAGCAATAGTAGTGGGTCTTTTGGACTGTAAGGTTATTTATTTTCCTAATAGATAGGGTCTAAGTTCATCATAAAACAATTGATGGAAGGCTACCATAACTTTTGTTTCTAACCTTGATGTAAGAATCTTCAAAATTTGTGGAGTATTCATTGAGCTTTCCACAGGCCAGTCTTGCCTTCTACTTCACAGTAAAGTGAAGAAGAAACTGTTTCCCAGCAAACAACCCCTCAACTTGACTCTACTCTAACTTCACAATGAGAAAAGTGAAAAAGTTTTGAATTTGACTAAGTTTCAGGACAAAAATAAGCTAACTCCAGTCATATATCAAATCTTTCAGAGAGAAGGCGAAAAGTTGTTGTTCGGCGAGGAGTACCATGTATAATGAAATTTGTAACATTTCATATGTCCGTTCCCCAACACAATTTCAAAGGTCTAGAAAGGTAAAGAGGCAAAAAGAAACCATGCACAAACACCAAATCAATAGTTCACATCAGACAAAACTGTTCATATCACAAAGACTTTCAGGTTTAAATAATGCTTAATAGTAAAGTATGAACAATAAAATTAAGCTATTAGTTGTGTTAGTAGTATATAGAAGAACTGGAGGAAGGTGCCAGAGATTGGAAAGATTAATGTCTTGAGACATCTTGGGATGCTTGAAGTGTCTGGTAGGAGGCAGGTCAGCCCTTGGTTTTGGTGAGGTGGTGCCCTACTGTCCTTACCCCCCAGGCCTACATTGCCTGTCTACCCTGACTTGCTGGAGGCAGCCCCTCAGTGTTGTCTAACCCAGCTCCTGGGTGGTCAAGTGACCAGAAGTCCCACGTGGGAGGAAGTCCCATGATGGGACAGGGCTTTAAGAAGGCTGACCATGAAGCAAGTTGATGTTTAACCCTACCTTCATCTTGGAGTTTTTCAATCTGTTACATTGCTAGAACACAGGAATTGGTAGCTATATGTGTGTTTTTCTCTATTTCATTTCTTTTTTTTCTTGCCTCTCTTCTTCTTCTTCTTCACCTTTTAACTCTCTTTTCATGGAACATAACATGAAATGGATTTAAAGGTTGCTAAACTGAATGGACCAAGTCTATGCTGTGATAAGTGCTTTATGTTGTGCTAAATCTTTTGCCAAAATTCCTTGATTATTTATAGTTTGCTGGCAAACTTTTATGTGATTTTTAACTCTTGACAATATCTGGTCGGTATTCCTCTCGAGTTTCTACCCAGAGCAAAAGAACCTTGGTTTAGCCCCACACACGAAATGTCCAGGGCATTACAGAAGGTGATAGCTTCTCTTTGGAAACATCATTAAGATGGCATTGTTGGTAGTTTCCCCAGGATAAAAAGATGTGCCAAGAAAGATTTGGTTACAGTAGTTGCAAAATCTGTTTGTACTGTTTCTTGTGTTTAGCATAATAAAACTGAAGAGAGTCTGTTTCAACCAGGTATTGCTCTACCTTTTTCATTAATATAACACTTAGTACATCAGCATTCTAAATATTATAATGGGAAAAGTTATTTTATTTTTATCCTTATACTAACTTGCATGTTCTTATTCTGTTTTTATCACAGTTTCCAGTACTGTGATCTCTTAAAGTTTATATGGAAAATGCTTGAATAAATTAAAGATCACAGTCTATTGTATTTCAGGAAGAAAGATCAATAGGCTTTCTGACGGCAAGCTAAGATATTGGAAAGGACGTATTTAGGACAATGGGAAATTTCTGCCACAGCTCATATGTATTGAAATTTGCAATGCATGCCTGATGCTGAAAGTCATATGCACACCAATAATCTTTATTTTGTATGTTATCCATCAGATTCAATATCAGTGGATACAGAAGCTTTAGTATTATTCATCTCTATAAAGATTAAGAAAACAGCTTACCTGAAGGCAAGTCATAGAAAATATCACTACTTCTTGGCCAGAGGTGTTCAGCCAGCTGCACATGAAGATGTTTGGAAGTGTGATTCAGAACAGTGAGGCAGCTTCAAACACACACTGAGATGTCCGTGATCTAGGTGTCTTGCTGAGCCAGATGCTTAAATCGCCATTGGAGATAATAGAGAACTAGTCAGTGGGTGGATGTAGTCATTTGAAGTTAGAGAACTAGCCAGTAGACCAAATCCATGTATTTATTTCAGACCTAACTGAACAGCTCTCTAGCCTCCATTTGTTTACAGTTACAAACTAAAGAATGAGGCACAATATCGGTTTTAAGAGAAGATGAGAGGTACCTAGTGTATAAAATAACGTCCTATTTCTACATGAATTTGACATTCTTCTTTTGCTGCTGATATTCACAACAAAATTCTTCAGCATAACTGAAAAGTTCTTGCAAACAAATACCTCTCTTGTTGCACTTACTATTTAGGAAAGAAACCAGACAAAATGTTCAATCTATGCTACACATCTAATATTAATCTTACTTAAGTTTGAAAATGTAATAAAGTAAAATGTCTATAGGTGTCTCTTCCAAGAGTAGTTAGGCTGCCATCACCATTTATCTTTTCTTAACTATCTAGACTGTTGTTGCATAGGTTGTTTTGAATAGCATTTTAACATTTAATGTGGTTTTGCATAATTCTGACATAGTGCCAGCAAGGTCAGTGCAAATTCTTATTCTTTAGTCATGTCACAGACCAGGCAATGTCTCAGGAATTTCCTGCTCTTGCTGCATCAAATCCTTCATCACCATTAGTGTACATGTGTTTCAGGAAGCCCTTAGAGAGCATGTGAGTGAAGAAGTAGAAAACATAAAAAAACCTGCTAAAACGAAATTCTGCCTGTTTATATAAGAGATGAACTTTCAATTAGAATAAAACTTTAAAGGTTGGATGCTATAAAAGGTGTAAGACTTCCTGGTCACTGGGTGTTTCTGACCTTAATCTTTTTTTTAATGGGTACAATAGAAGATAGGAAGAGTAAAGGTAGTGGGATCCTAATGCGGCACTAAAGAGTGAAAAATTTAAAAAAAAACCCCAAAACTAAGTGAGTTTTGGTGAAGGAAGATGGTCTTAAATATATACAAAATCTATTTTTAAGATGCTTTCCTTAAAAAAAAAAATTACTTAGTGGTTATTGCAATTTCTATAGTGACAAATACTTGCATGACTTGCTCTTAATTTGTTTTCCCCCACAGACAGCAATGATTCATAATTACCTAGAAAATTTCAAGGAAATAATTGGTTTGTGTACTATCATTTTTGTTGGTTTGCAGTTTTTTTGTTTGTTTGGGGTTTTGTTTTGTTTTCATGGAGAGGTTTTGTTTTTTCCCCCCTCCCCCCACCCCCCCAAGCATTTTGGTAATCATTCAGGAATGTAATTGTGCATGACATAGTACTGAATGAACTCCTGTATAAAGGGAGTACATCATTTCTCGTCCTCAGCAAGGAGATACAGCTGTGGTGCTGATACAGGTAATTAGCTGCTTCTTACAACAAATGTAAGGTGCATTCACTAATGCCTGGCTGCTCTGTGCTACATGAACAGACAGATCCTATTTGAACAAGGCAGAAATATGCAGTCTAGAATTCTATCCACATTTAACAGTGCAATTAGCTTTGTGTTTAAATGGCTATTATAAGATCTGAGAAGCTGGAAGTCTTTTTCCGAGTGACACATGTTAAATTTGTCATATAAGCAGGCACAACTGATATGCCTTACATTATTAAATAAAAATGGTTCAACAATTTTTCAATCTGTAGAAAGTAAATAAAAGCATTAGTTGCAGTTAAATGTAATGTTTGCGTCATACTTTTTATGTGTTGTAGCACCTGTGGAAGACCTGTGTGGTAAATGTTAGAAATCTGAAATTTGGCAGGGAAATTCATTGACCTGTGAAAACCTGTTTGCATTTGGCCAAGACAGTTTGAAGAAATCCTCTCTGTATGATAGCTTTATTTTCATGGGCAACTGAAAGATGACAAATGTAAATGACCTATCGATCTTTTATCTCCCTTTTGCTACTGTATGAGTACGTTTAGTGGAAGTTTTCAGTTTGTGATTGTGCTGCCACTATCAAATTGGAGCAGGAAAAGGAAACCATGTTAAGATAGAGGAATGTATAGGTTGCTTTCCAGATGGGAGAGAGACATGATGAAATGTTTCAAAAAGGCACTATTTTCCCAGAGTTAGCAGGGTATTTATTATGTAGTGAGGGCATTGATACAGCAATCATTTGATATGGCAATCAGAAAGTAATTTCTCATGTTGTGAAAGTGGTATGAAAAATGTAAGCGCTTTCTCCAGTGAAAGAAACAGACTTGTGTCAGGCAGGACTGGAAATCCATCTCTACATTATCCTGAGCAAATCAGAAGCATACAGGGATATATACAGAAGGAAAGCCATTTGTGCAGTCATAGTAGTACCTATTGCAAAAGTATAATTCATAAATACATTGTACCATTGCAGAAAAGAAATAGCACATCACTGTCTTCTTCAGATAAACCAGAACCTTTCATAAAAAAACTTCAATATGGTTTGATTTGTTGGTTCTTTTTCCTAATTTAATTACATTCCATGAAATTAGCAAACAAGTAATATCAATCTATGAACTAAAATACAGTGAGCAAAGGAGAGAAGTAATTATACTTCTTTGGGTGTTGTTCTGCAATCGTAAGTTTTTTAGTGGGTAGGAAAAGTTCTCTGGGTGCCTGCACAAATGAACATATTTGCTGATCTATTCCATACAATGCAATATATTTTATTTTGTAAAATATTGCCTGAAGTTTCTTCAAATACCAGTACAGTAGAAACATAGTAAAGAATAACAGAGAATTAAAAGTTCTGTTAATAAAATACAGTCTAATATCAAAATTTTCCCATTAAACATAAAATTTAAAAAGAAGATAGTTTCTTTGGTTTTCTTATTACAGGACTGGAACATATAATTTTGTGGTCCATGTACAGTTGGTTCTGACATGATTTTTTGCCTATCAAATTACATTTTTCATTATGGATAAAATTTCAGCTGCCTTCCCAAAGTTCTTATTAAAATCCATGTCAATGAAAACCGCTATGTGTTTCATTCTATTTCATATTTCATATTTACATGATTATGAGAACTCTTGAACAGAGCCTATAGAGGTGATTTTTAATCTCTAACTATCATTATGTACCTCCCAGGCCAATTCACTAGACAGCCAATCAAATTTTTGTTCAGTGGAAAGGAGATTTTAATAATCTAATGCATTCAGGCTTATACTCTCTGCCTTATTATTTAGTCAGGTACAGGACAAAAGGACAGAACACCCTGCTAACAAATTATATCCCTGACTCTGAGTAGTGGTATACTTGTATTTAAAAACTAAGCTTTCACAGTTCTTGCAAGAAGAATATAGAGTCGCCAGCTTTCATTATGTATTGATCTTTATGTGGATGTCATTTAAGTACAGCTGTTCTACATACGGTCTTCAATTCTTATTTTTCCATAAGTCAAGTGTTGCCTGAAAAATGTTAGGAACATTTTAGAAGTGAACCTGTTCCAAATACCTTCAAAAAACATGTATTTGATTTTTGTATATGAGTATCCAGATACAATAAAGAAAGACAAATACATAAAAAGAGGTATAAGATGTCCTTGATGTCAATATGAGACTAACAATCTGGGATGCTGGAAGAATATTGGGATGTAATGGAAGCTCCAAGAAAGAATGCTTTTGAAGGCATGTTTCTTTTTGTTTCCCTTTCCATTTCTGTCTATACATTTTTGAGTATTGAGAGTTGCCTATGAGTGCTAAGTAAATACTGGGGAAACTGAAGGAGGGTGGAGTTACTTAAAAATCCTAAATGCTGAGTTGTTTTCTAGATAAACAACTGTATAGAAGGGTACTTGAACTGTAATTGCTTCCTCAAAACTATACTGCGTGCATTATATTTACAAGAATATTCAGAAATAGCCCCCTAAAAATACAAATTTGAAAGATGCTATCATTAGTTTCAGTAGTACTACTACTGAGCTAAGAAAGGAAAACATTTTATCTGTGTGTCATGAGAGCACATTCTTCTTGTTTTATCACTTTCTCAAAGTTAGACAGGACTAGAAATTAAGCAGCTTGTTTATAGGCAAAACCAGACAACACAAAGAAGACAGGGGACCATCCTTCTACAGAACAGTTTCCATTCACCCAGGGACCTGAGATTCGCTTGCTGTATGGCAATTTGCTGTAAAGGTTTAGCCTGAAACTGGAGATGCAATTCAGTACTGAGCTTTAGCAGATAATATGCAAGTTCTCTCCATGTGGGCAACTGCCCAGTAGGCACCAAACCCCAAACCCATTTCCAGGAAAAAAATGCTTGCTCATTTTCAGCTCTTAATTAAGATGGTGCTCACAGTGAAAGAGGCCCCTGCAAGTTGGATTTTCTTTCACAAGTCCAAATTTCACTCTGATTCAGTCAAAAGTTTTTAAAATCTTGTAACATAATATCATTGCTGTATCATTGGATTATTGTACAGGCTGTCACATGTGGGTGGCTGTCAACGAGCTGCATTTCATTCCTTTACGCCTCAGATTTTCAGTGAGCCATTATGAGTCATTAAGTGATCAGAGTCATTTGTGCAGAACTGCAGCTTCTACACTTTTCATCTCACTGTCTATTTTTGCACATGCGATATGTTTCCATATTTGTTCTCTCTATATATATGTATATGTATATATATATAAACACTTCACACTAATCCATTGTGAATATATTAATATAGATTAATGCAGAGTTTGTAATTACGAGAAACTGGTGATAGTAAAAATTCTCTCTTGCCTTGCATGTGCAACTGGTGACAGGGAGTTTGTTTTTTTGACATGATTACCTGAATGCTTTGCTTTACAGCTGATGGTAATGAATATAACATAACTCAGCCATCCATTTGGATTTGACATAGTCCTCTAAGTGTCCTTGAGCATGGGAGTGAATTCTAGCTCTGAGTGAAAGCCAGGGAAGGCAGTCAATGTTGTAAATGCTCAGCACTTCATGCAGATTTCTGCAGAACTGAGCCAAAAGCAAATATGCCCCAGAGTATTGACAACAAAATTGCTCTGGCTCAAATGCACTTAGTCATGACACCCTAAGGAGAAGTAAGAGATTATTTTCCTCAAAACAGTCAAACATGTGAATATATGCATATGCGTAAATATGTATGTTTGTAAATTTTTCTAAAGCTGATGTTTAGAACTGTGCTAAAACACTTCTTTTGAAAAATCAGTACATGAAAAACACAGTTCATACAGTTTTTTCAAATGGTTCAGTTGAAAAAAGTAGTGAATTTAGACCTTGAAATGTGTGAATAACTTATATAACCTTTTTTTCTAAGTAAAATGAACTAAAATCATTTTGCTGTTGTTTTAATTACCAAATAACAAGCATTTCAACAACTAGGTGCTGACCAGAAATTCATCCATGAAGTAAATGTAAGGGCTAGTTTGTTTTCAAAACATAATTAAGTGTAAATTCCTTTTTCTGGGCATGATCTCTGTTTAAAAATGATGCGTGTTTGAGAAAAGACTTGATGTGGCACTCAGTGCCGTGGTTTACTTGAGGTGTTAGGGCCGGGTTGGACTCGATGGTCTTGAAGGTCTCTTCCAACCTAGTGATTCTGTGATTCTGTGATCTGTTCTATTTCATCCTGTAAAAAAAGAAAGCCCCTTTTGCTAAGCTCCAGAGCTCCTTCTGAATCTTACATTTACATCTCACATTTCAACAGAGACTGGAAAGCAGTGTTCTAGACTCACTAACACATTTCCCTGTCCTGCCGTTATGAGAAGGTCAGAATCAAAACTGGAGCAGGAAAAAGACAATATAAATAAGAAGATGATCTCTTCTTATCTGAATAGCAGTAGATGCTTTACTTGAAATATATAAGCACTTAAGCACAAAATATAGTGCTGAAATGTTACTTCAAGACTCATTCCTATTGACTATCCTTGCAGTCTAAAACATTTCCTTTTAAAAAAAATAAAGGAAATCTTATACATCAAAGTGAAGGTGACTGTTTACCACGACACCTTTCTGGTTGCATTGTCAATGCAAGAGGAAATAAGACTTGTGCTCAGGATGCAGGACCCATTCTGCTGAGAATATAAAGGCTTATCAATGTAAATGTGGGGCTGGGACAAAAACAAATGAGGTTTATTTTGTCAGACTGGGCTCTCAAGATGTCTTGCATAAGGCTATTTTTATCCCCCTCCATCAGCTCTTAATCTTAGCAAAGCACTAACAAAAAGCCTTCATCAGTGTTGGGGGAAGGTATTTTATGCATAAGGAAGTTAATCCCAAAGCATCTATCTCATACATTCTTCTGCCATCCTAATTCATTGTTGGAAATAGAGAAGCAATATACCATCAATAATAATTATTATGCTTAAGCTTTATTGGAACAGTACCAGAATTTCCAGATGATCTTTACTTTCCAAACAACCCTACTGATATCCCAGTGTACTAGAATAACATTTGTGCATGATTTATGTGCCAGATCTTCAGCTGGTCTAAAGCAGTGCAATTTTACTAAATCCAGCGGATGCATGTTTTACAACAGGGGATCTGAACAGTATTCTGTTCTTCAAAAAAACCCCAACTGATTATTGAGTTTACATGAAATCAATGGAACTACTTGCAGAACAAGGTGAACTGGGGGGTATCAGCTGATCCATGAAACCAAAAAGCTCCTTAAAAACTAATAAAAATATACTTGAATTACAAACACTCTACAGATTCACAAGGCAAATATCCATCTGACTTCTTTTCTGCAGTATCTAGATTAATGTTATTTTAAATTAGAGGAAGCTTTGAATGTCACTTGAAGATGCAATTTAAAAAAATATTGCCAAGAGGAAAAACAAAAACGTCCCTTTTCCCGGTGCTTATTTTCATAGAAATTCACAGCACCAATCAGTCACTGAACCTAACACTTACTTTAACCTAAGGTAGAAATGCAAAAAAAATGAATAATATTGGCCACAAAACAAAATTTAAAACTCCTCACTAAACAGCACTCTGCCATAAGTGAATATACTCCTAGAGCATAATATTAACCCCTTGAATAGAATCATTAATCACAGAACCATAGAAAGGTTTGTGTTGGAAGTGACCTTAAAATCATCTACTTCCAAGCCCCTCTTCCATGCCATGGGCAGGGACACCTTCCCATAAATCAGGTTGCTCAAAGTCCCATCCCACCTGGCCTTAAATGCTGCCAGGGGTGAAGCATCCACAGCCTCTCTGGGCAACTTCAGTGCCTCACCTCATAGTAAAGACCTCCTTAAAATGTAAACTAAACCTATTGCTTTCTGTTTAAAGTCCTTCCTACTTGTCATATCACCACATGCCCTGTAAAAGGTCCCTCTCCAGCTTTCTTGTAGGCCCACTTCAGGCACTGGAAGACTGATAGAAGGTCTACCTGGAGTCTTTGCCGTGCTAAATAACCTCACCCCTCTCAATCCAAATTCATAGGAGAGGTGGCTCAGCTCTGTGATCATCTCCATGTCCCTTCTCTGGATACCATCCAGCAGGTCCAAGTCTTTCCTAAGCTCTGGTCCTCAGAGCTGGATGCAGCACTCCAGGTGAGATCCAACAAGAGAAGTGGGGGAAAATCACCTCCTTCCACCCGACCAGGTTTCACACGCTTTACAGACACAGATTGGAGAAAATAATCTTAACTTACATGCAATAATTTTTTTGGATTATAATACATTTTTTATTTCACAGTATTTTACTTATTTGAATGTTTTCCTGGGGGTCATGAGAGTCAATCAATGTGTTCACCTTGGTAAGAACATGAAAGTCATCAAGATGAAGCCATGTAAATCATTATTATTCTGACTTGGATCTAGAATGAAAAGCCACTTTTGAAGCCACTGCATGTTACTTAATGTTGTCATTTATGTGCAGGGTTTCATAGTTCAGACGTAAGACCAAATTAAGATTTCCAGACCATTTCAATACAAACTAGCCGATAGATGAACAATAGGTTTTTTGGCTGCTACATCTGAATCTATGAGAATACATTTACAGCTCTTAAAGGTAAAAGAAGGTGAATCAAGCCCATGTCATTGAGTAAAGGAGAAAAGTCACCACCCTAAAGCCCACAGTGTTTTGAAAATCTGTAGTATAATACATTAACTTTTACCTTCAATTAACTATTAGTTCTAGTGTGGTTTATTGTCACTCAAGGTCAATGCTTTAATTAAAATTCATTAATTATAATTTTACCTCATCAAAAGTTATTACCTAATTATTATTGGATTATGTATTACTGCTACCTAGCTTAATAAGGCAGTTGAGTTGAAGACATAAATAAAATTGTATTTAATTGGGTATTTAATGCATTTTGTTTTAAAAGATTATGACAACAATAGCTAATAAATGTTAAGTAAAAATGTGAGGTAAGATAGGCTTATGGGAAACGAAGCTGTACCTCAGAATATTTTCTTTGTATCTCATGACAGAAGTTCTAATTCAGGCATTTAAAATACAGCTTAAGTCATGAATGGAGATGTAATAGTCAGATAAGAGCCACTGCAGAAAGCTGAAGGATGAATGAGTACACATGTCATTTCATGTGTACTACATCTTGGGTGATTAATGATAGAAAATACAAATATATACCAGTCTAAAATCCATGATCTAGTTAGTTGAACTTGTTAGGAAGGTTTTTTCACCACACCTGACTCTATCTGTCAAGAATGAATTTGAGTTAAAATGCCATGGGGAAATAGGCTCCTTTTTTTCACAGGGTTGGTCTGTCAGAGTTCTAATTTGTAATTCTCCTTTTGAGACTGTCAGAGACCCTTCTTGCAACTCAAAAGTTTAATTACTACATTTGCAAGGGTCATCACTCAGTCACTGCACAGAAGATGAATAGTGCAGGGCTATTAAATAAAGGATACTTTCTAGAGCTATTTTTAAAAAACATTTATGACAAAAGTACCACTGTTCTTTAGGACGATAACTTGATGTCTAATCTAAATTTCTACTGTCATTAGAATAAAATGACCTTCTGTCTATTCCATGGACTTCACTTTTAAAATGCTCCATAGTTCACAGGTATTGCTAACTTCAGCTTTGCTGTTATCTGAAATTTTATAACAATAAATTAAATTGTGAATTCCTTTTTTTTTACTATATTTAGCTAATTAGAGGATAATATCTTCAAATACTTATTTGTACATATATCCAAATCAAGCATGATCTGCTGGGCAGGTTCAAAACCTTTTTCTGTTTTTCCTCTGTGGACATTTAGATGTTTGAATAGAACAAACACTAGTACACATACAAATGACTGTATTTCGCCTCAAATATTTGTCAGAAGTTCTCGTCTGGTGTTTTGCTTCACTTGTCTAGCCAAAGAACAGCAACAGCGAAGAGTCATGTATTTTTATGTATTTTTGTAACTAACTCAAACTCTGTCAATTCTAACGATAGCTATGAACTCGAAGTTCTTATTTGTAGATTAGTTACAAAACTCAAATATTTATTTTTATATTGTCGTCACTTAACTCGTATCTTTATTTAAAGCATTTGTTTTGACAGTTTATCATATCAGTTAAACAAAGCAGCTACCTGGGAGATTGACCCATAGGAAACAACTTTTGACAAGGATGAGGCATTTGTTGCATGACTCCAATTCCATAAAACTTCGCCCAACAACTGTACAAATCAGATATTCTATCCACATACTATATATTTTAACACAATCCCTTCAGTGAACAAAAAGGCATGATTTTGTTAAAAGTAATATTTTCTTCATATGGCATTTCTTTTTCACTTTCTCAACTTCAAGGGATTTCCTCATTTTTGCTTTTTGTATATACGTTTACAGTCTTTAAATTAATAATTTTTAATTGATGATTAGCTAAAAACTAAGACGTGCACTACAAATTGTATAATATGAAGGGAATTGTACTGTCACTGTCTGTCATTTCTATAAATATTAGGAAAAAAGTTACTTTTTCCTGGCAATTTACCTTCAAAGAAACAGATTGAAAATATATTAATTTTACATAATTTATAGCTGGACATTTAAAAATATCTCCAAAATAATACATTAGATTGATTATCTGATAAAATGATTTACTTTTTAAAAAGATTTTATTTTTGAAAGATTTCCCTTCCCTGACCCCTCTCCCCCCCACCCCATGGTGAGTCACTGTGACCACTCCTTAAGGTCATCTGTGACAAACACAATTTTTAATTTTCATGTCTCTCACTCTCTCTCTTCTTAATACCATTATATTTCTCAATATTTTTAAACACTGCTCTTGAATAATTATATGATCTGCATTTAATGAATATCACATAGAACTCTTAGTGTAGGACTACTTTTCTTTAATTAGTGCAGTTGTACCATCATGGAGGAGAGATTTGCAGAAAAAAAAAAAAAACCCAACACTTGATCATATTGGAAATCCAACCAGACATTTTAATGATGGAAAATCTTAAATTCAACCTAAAAAAATCACAGTTGAAACATCTATCTCTTAACTGTGATTTCATGATTCATGGTTTCAAGTATACTGGCATAGCCAATACCTAGAGTGAGTGCCAACAGGTTTTACTATTTATATTTTTCATGTGAATATCAGTGAAATTTATGGTTCAGTTTAGTTTGATCCATAAGTTACTGTAACCAATTGTATAACTTCAATACTAATATGATATCACAAAGTATAGACCCTCATTTAAAGCTGAACACAGCATACATATTTGAAAATTTGATTAGTTATTTCACTGCTTGCATTCTAGTACTTTAACAAAACCAGGGTTGTATTTAACTGAAATTTGTTTAGGCTTGCTGTACAAGGAGACTTAGCTAGAAATGCAGTTTCTGTTCCAGTTAAAATATATGAAAAAATGAGTTAAAAAGCACAAAAACCCAAACAAAAACAAAAGAAAACTCCAANAAAAAAAAAAAAAAGAAAACCAGCACAGAAAACAAACAACCCAAAACTTCAACCCACAGGATGCATAATCCCTTCGTAATGATGAAAGGCAGAGACTAGAATTGAGGTGAAAGACCAAGGTTTTATTAGGTATTTGATTAAACTTAGTGTTTCACAAACATTGGAGAATGTATGTCAAGTAAAGAGAAAAATACCTGTTGGTAATGTAGCTAATTTGGCACTTGTGTAGGAGCCCAGTGAGATGGAGTTGTCTTAAAAAGAAGGAGTTGGAAGGGCTGATAGCTTTGAAGAGTCTGTTTGTTTACCTATTTTAGGCTCAAATGAATGATAGTCATATTATACTTACTGTATCTCACATTCTCCTATTCCAAAACTTAATTCTTCTGCAGGTGGGAGCATGGGAAGAACTTAATGATCTGTCATTGGTAGTTAGCACAGAAAGAGCCACAAGAGACAAAGCTGACATCCAAAATTATGTTTGGTTTGTTTTAGTTTTTTTTACAAAAAATGAAAATAAAATCAAGCAACTGAAATAAAATTGCTGCACCTGTTTTTATTTACCTGTGAGAGATACCTGGAGAAACTGTAGAGACCACTTAAGATTCTTTCTGTAAGTTATCACATTTCCTTAGCAGTGTACTTGAAGAATTGAAGTTATAAACTTTTAAAGACCCCAGGTGCAAGCTTGTAGAGGCAGAATTAGATACAGACAAGGGAATTCTTCAGAGTATTTTGCGTCTTTAGTTACTCCTGTGGAGATCTACATCGTCCTTCAGGCTGTCACAGTACACTTTCTCTCCAAATAATACATAATTTAGTAAAGTACTAAGTCAGAGGTGCGTTGTGACCCATCTTTGATATGAATGGCAAGGGAGCCTTGGAATTCAGTTTGTATAACATCCTACGATATTTGTAGTGAAAGATGCACATGATATACATTCTGTTGAATTATAGGTCACACATATCATCAAGAGATAACATCTTCATATCTTCCTTCAGTTAAAATTCGGAGATGTTTATATCAATTGGGTGAGAAGGGGTGAAAGAAGAGAGATATACAATATCCAAAGCAAAATGGTAATACTAAATCAGGTTTTCTCCAAGCACCACCAAGGCTCATCATACCTGAACTGAAAGCAGATGAGCTAAAAATAGCTGCCATATGTTGCCTCAGGAATCAGTGGAGAAGAACAGACACTGAAGATTAGCTGCAATTAGGTGCAAACAATAAGAGGGGAAACAAAGTTTGAAGTTAACAGATTTTATTTCAAGGGATCCACAGGACTAAATAAAAGAAAATTAGGGAAATTCCACTGGATTCTGATCACCTCCTTTACATCATGGCAAGGCGTCTGACTATTTCAGTCTGTTCCAAACAATTCTTAAAAGCCATTATTTAGGCATAGTTTAAGAGATAGTGGAGCCAAAACCCTTATCCAGAAGGCTGCATCAAATACACTGTCAATACCACCTCATGCAGGCCTTCAAATACATTTTAAAAGGTACCCTGAAGCACTCCAAACCATCTTTAATGACATGCAACATACACCTGCAATTTCACATTAAAAGGAATTCCACTCTGTTGGATGGAGGAAAAAACCTCCCTATTATTTCAGACTGTGAACACATAAAAGCAGGGTTTGCAGAAGAGCACAGGGCTCAGAGGAGATTCAAGTGCTGCTCAACACAAATATTTTAGTATGCCTTAGCTTCAGTTCTACTTGTCCTGGAACCTATGATAATTCACTATCTTTGTTTAAGTTAGCAAAGTACAAATACAATACAAATACATAAATATAAAATACAATAAAAATACAAATACAACAATAATATTAAAAAATCCCTCAGTAATATCTTGGGTTAGACATTTAATGATTTCTCATTGGAAGTATGGTTTCATCTTTCTCCCTTCCTTTCGTATATCTTCCCTGGAAATGAAGAAGGCTTCTGACAAAAGAGACCATTTAAAAGGCTTGGTGAGCAGTAGGACACCCTTACAGCCTGATTATTGTGCACTCAGAGAGGTAGAACAGGTAGGATTGGCATTGCTTAGTGTCTGCCATGCTCACTAAGGCAAGTCTAATTTAAGGGGTCTGTAATGTGAATGCCTACTCCTCACTTAACTATTCTGGGTTACAGAAACAGACATTTCCAAGGAATAATGGACCTGCCCTGTTCTGAGCAGAGTCTTTAGAATGAGATGAAACGCTCATTACTTTCTGTCCATTAAAAGTGAAGCCCAACTCAGACACTGTAAAGCCAAAGGCTGAACATCTGAATCACAGTATGGACATTGGTCAGCAAAACTGTAAAAACCTGCTCAGATCACTTTTATAACTTTAGGTACCCAGGAATTGGCACCCACCATTTTTCAAGATAACATTCTCCACTTAAAAGCCTGCTAAACTAAGCTGCACAGCCTAGGGAAGATCAGCAAAATACATTCAATGCCTTTCAAGGATTTTTAACAAACCTCTGCCATATATTTACATATGACAGGAAAAAAACAATGAGATAAACCTATTCTCTTGTCAATTGTTTCAGCACCATTGTAATATTTTCCTTCTTATCATGTGAAATAATACTGAAAAATAAATGGTTACATTTATTAGAATCCTAGTAAATCCAAGAAATCTTGTCAGTCAACATTAACTGTATGAATACAAATTTAACCTATTTTCCACTATATCAGAAGGATAGTTTTTATTAAGATAAATTTTAAAAAGTAAAAAAAAAGTCAGAATATACTCAAGCTATGGCATAGAATCCCTACAGTCTTCTATTCAGTTAATGAAACTTTCCACTGCAGCATGACAAAACTATGGACATTATTTGTCTAATCTGCCATTCCCACATCACTTTTGGTAGAAACATTAAAATAAATTAGATTGTAGAGTTTGTTTAGATAAGTATTTTGAAGGTTTTTCTTCTTATTTTCATTTTATTTTGTTATTGAGAGTAATCAAAGTCCAAAATATCTCAGAGAAATACTGTATCTTTTATGAAAAAAATGTAACTTATCAGGAAAATACAGCTTGGAAATTTTTTTTTCTTCTATTTGCCTAGAATACTCAAATAAAAATGTAAATAAGAATAACTCTCACTTAGCTCAGATACTGAAAACTTGAGTGAAAATAGCTAATATATAATTAATAGATACATGAAAATGCTATTGCACAGGTGGCACAGGTTATATTTTACATATAGTTTATTGGGTTTTATTTGAAAATGTTACATACAGGATGCTGTTTGAACCTTTCTTAACTTCAGCATTCGCTGAACCATTCTGGAAATTGCCTGCTTTGACAAAAAAAAAAAATGTCCTTTCAAGCTGTTTCAAATAAAAACTGTTGCATTGTTTGTTTGAATACTAAGCTACGGTCTCACAGAATTTAATGAGAGCACTTCAGTGGGAAGGTACTATCCAGTGCACATACAGCCTGAAAAGCTGATTTTACAATTTGTGGTTCTTTATCCTATGTATATTTGGATAACAACCACAGTCTACAAAAGGTGAATAACTGCAACTTTCCAGAGGATTAGTGATGAGCATTTTCCATTAAATGATTAATTTCAAGTATCTTACCCAACTTGCACTACATCAAGTATCATTCAGTGTCTCTATGGATTAAAAAAATGAATTTTCTAGCTTTTCAGAGCTGTAAGCTATGGTAAGCATTTGAGTAACCAACACGGTCTTCAGTTTCATCATACTTGTTTCAGGGCAGAGCAGAATGTGAGTGCCAAAGCATAATGAAGAAAATGTGCTTATGTGATTTATAAAGTTACCTCTCCTCACACTAATACACTGTTGAAACCAGATAGTTTCTGGAGTGTAGTAACAGCAAGCACTGTAACAGCAAGCTGTAACAATCATCCTACACATACCAGAAGAAAAAAAAAAACCCAAAAAACTGTGTTTTTGGTGATTTCACACATATCACAAAAGGGATATAGACAATAATTTAAAAAGCCTGCCAATCTCAAGCTCCTCAAAAACTTAAGAAAGAGGAACAAGTTAAAGAAAGGAAAAAGTTAAGTCACTATGAACTGTTATGAGTTCTTTTGAATTTGTCTCACTGTAAGAAGGTTCTGAGAAGTATGCTAATTAAAAAAGTTAAGGAAAGACACTCTTTTATTCATTAAGTGACAATCAAATATCTCTGTTTGTTAGCTATAAAGGCTTGTAACAGATTGCTTGCCACATTGCTGTCCTCCTACTTCAAGGGCAGTTGCATTAAAGGATTCTACCTCTGACTGTATTTTATGGTTTGCCTCAAGCTGGGTAGCATTAAAATTCAGGTATTGTCATACTGGATCAGAGCATCTGGGTCCACTGTCCTAACCCTGACCGTAGCAAGTTCATAGACTTCATACTCAAAAGTTTCTGAAGAAAACTTCTTATCTGCTATACAGAGAGAAATGTTTTCTTATTTTTTCACTAATTAGAGGTTGGCCTAGGATCTGAAGCTTGGAGGTTTTGTTTCCCTCTGTGCATGTGCTCACACATGACTTTATGTCTACTTGTGAATATGTGTATATGTAGGTGCAGCGTGATGGGATAATTGGTACCTTATTATCCCTCTAAACAGACAGACAATGATTTTTTAAGATGGCAAGGCAGTAGTTGGATAGCTAAATGAAGGAGGGAAGGGCAGAACTGTGATTTTTTTTCTTACACTGTAGTCCTTCTGATGCCTTGGGAACACTGACCTGAAACAGAGACTGGACAGAGCTAGAGAATAAAGTAGGTATTTATTGAAAAGTCCCCAGCATCCAGACCAAGGCTGCACCCAGGGCAGACTAAGAATGGTCACAAGATGGCTGACCGGTTACAAGATCTTACGTTTTTTAAAAAGTTTTGGTCCATTTGCATACTGGGGTTTAATTGTCCAATTACAGCTTCAGGCTGTGAGATCTCATCCTTCTTGTTTTCGGTCTTCAGTCCACCATTGTTTATGCTGTTGGGCTGGAAGTTGTCCTTGGTCTTCAGCAGGAAAAGAATTTGTTTTGTCTACCTACTCTGTGAAGAGAGCTTACCAGCACTTAATATGAATCTCAGAACTACATCCACAGGCAACACAGAATCTACAAATATGAAAGCTAAAGTTTAAGGAATCATTTTCACAAAGGGAACATGAGAAAGGCAAGTTGTTTTTTCAGCTCTATCAATAAGGTTACCTTAAGAAAGTCATCTGTGAAGACCATTGATATATATACACGACAGCAGCCAAAGCAAGTTATTTGACACAGATGAATGATTTCTAGGTGCAACCTAAAAAACTTTGACTTAATTTGACTTGGTTCCAATAGTCTCACCCCGTAGAAAAAGTTATTATCCCCTTTACAGGTGTTATTCCAGGCCTCTTGTTAGAGGGTAGAAATGAGCCAAGCACAGACTTCTTGTTCGTCACAGCATGAAAAGGATCCTGGTTTATTCCTCTTTACAGCTCAGCCATCCTGACCCCAACTATTCACTGACTCTGGCTGCAGCAAGCTCCTGCTGTAGGTTTCCCTTGCAGTCTCTGACTGCTGGTTATTTCCTGCTAAACTACGACTACAGGTATTGGTTGCAGACTCTGAATGCAGGCTTTTACCTGGCTATACTATGGCTGCAGACCCAGACTGACCTCACAGCAGTGATCCTCTCTCCCCAGGATCCTCCTTCTTCATGATTTTCTTGTTCCCTCCTCCTCAAGGTTCCTCCTCCTTCATGATTCCCTCTAGCCAGCTAATTCCTCCCTTTTATCACACTGACCTTTATTGGCTGTAGCGTGTAGCTGTGACTCATCAGGGGCGGGGCTGTATTGGGTAATTAACACAGCTGTTACTTATCGGGGATGAGGTCACCTGTGTTTGCCTCTCCTACTGCAAGTATGAATTCTTTGTTGTCTTTGAGTACACTACATACAAGACATAGGCAGAAGGCAGAGTGTGTACTTTGCTCTGTCAAAGCCCAGTGGGCATGGGAGCAAAAGAAGTAGAGCTCAAAATCTCACTTGACACACAAGTTTGTGGAAAATTATATATTAGATTTATATTAGAAATATCAACTAGATATTTAATTAAGACTTCATCCTGTCAGCTATTAAAGCGAATCATATAGTTTGGATAAATGAAGGGAAAATATGTCTACAAAATCTTAACAGTATAAAAATAGAAGTGCTGTCCAGAATGTTTTGAAAATACTTTCTTCTAGCAGATAGCTTAGTACATGTTTTGTGTCATGATAGTTTTACAAATTTTCACTTTCTTTTTTATAATTTTATATCTTTCTTATCTAATAATTGCTGTTATCTTTTAATATAGAAATGGATGATTTCTATAGTTTTCTTTGATTTATATAAATCATCATTCTTCTCATACTCCATCTTTGTTACTGCTTAACTTCAGATAACTTTTACTGCACTTACTGCATCCCAGTATTTTATGGAAACAAAGTGTCACTATGGTTGAGAAACCACAATTTCACTTTTTCTCTTGGATACACTTCAACTGAATCTTTTGACAGTCACATTTCTTTTCAAATCTGATTTCTATTGAAATTAATAATATAGCCTACATATTCTCTTCTTTATTTGCCACCAGAGATAAGTTGCCATGTTATAGCTAAAATTCATTTGATATTTGTCCTTGTCAGTGTATCCTTGCTTGTTGCCCTACTTCAGTATCTTCAAGATCGGTTGCTGCTTCCTATGCTTCCTATTCCAGCTCTTCTCCATATTGACATTTCTTCCCAACATTGATGATTTTTTTATATAGATTTGTTTATTGACAACACTGTGAGCCTCCCCTCCTGCTGAATTACCCTGCACATTAAAAAAAAAAATCAGAATTGTCTGCCATGTAAGTGTAAAACTTTATTTCATTATAAGCTAGAATGTTTATTTCTGAAATGCAAAGCATCTGACATATGTATTTAAAAATACTAAATATTTCAAAACAGTCCTGATATATGACTAGTTAAAGAGTTAGAAGTCTTGTAAATTAATTTTTCACTATGATCATCTACATTTTTTTGAAGATTTCTCATTTTTAATCCCAGCAAGAAGTCTTAAATTTAATATACTCAAGATTCCCTTTGCAACTGTCTTTTCAAATGCAATAGCATCTGGACATGTCTTAACAAACATTTTTTAAGTCCTTGATTAAGCTTTCATTTGATAAGTTCAAAGACTTGTAGCATACAAAAAACAAAACTCCATGTAAACATTATTCAGTCAGCCATACTTTTTTTTACTCCCCAGTGACAGCTGTGAAATGAAATTCCTGTTACATTTTGCTTGTATACTGAGGAGTCCCAAAAGACTGAAGCAAACACATATTTTACAGTATATGCATGATAAGCATTTTGCCTCCAGGATACCTGCCATTTGACTACAAAATGTACTAGATTTGCATTTTACATATCTAATTGTTATTATAATATTTTCTATCAATAAATTAAAATGTAACAGTTATGATAGTAAAGGAGTAAAATACCATTTCAGTCAGTTTATTTTCATATTTCTCTTGCCAAGAATGACTCAGTAATAAACCTTGAGGAAAAAAAACATAAAGGTAAATAAATCTATAGACAGGATTGTGTGGGTTTTTTTGGATTTTGGGGTTTTTTTTAATAAAATACATACTTGGTGATGTGCTTCCCCACTCTGTGATAATTTCCCCTACTCAGAGCAGAAAAAAAAATAAAAAAATTGATGCTTGGATTATTGTATGCTCTACTGACAGTTTCCACAAGAGAATGCACATCTTTCCTAAATTCCCACTTGGACAATTCAATTTCTGGATGGTGTATGCAGGTTTTTTTTTTTTAAGAACTCACTTCTTTTACTATTGACTGGAGTTTAACTTCCTTTTCTAAACAGTAAATTACCTTGAATAACAAAGAGATGTTGCCGAGATTCAGTGATATGATAGAGATATGTTGACATGCCGTCACACTGGAGAGAAACAAAATGAAAACATAATTCATGGTTCCAGGTTGTAACCCAGTGAGAAAGGCTCCTCCATTCTGTGCTCAGTGATCCATTCTGGAGAATTAGCCTATCAAAATAACAGATAAGAGTTCAGTATTACTCTGTTTTAAACAGAAACATTTTAAAATAACAATTGATCCCTTTTTTAATACTTGAGTCCATTAAAACTCATTTGTTGATTTACAACCAAGTTGGAACAAAATATTTTTAAAATATGCAAATTGGCAATACTTTCAATATAAATATGCGAGTTTTGTGTGCATATTACATCTGTTTTCTCTGCAGCACTGTAAGTTTGAAATAAAAATCTTCATAACCTGCAGCAAATATGTTCATTTATGGAAAGTGGAACATTTGGTGAGATACTTTCTGACTGTGCCCTTCCAGAAAGGAAATTCCATGTTATGTGTATGGTAGTGTAATGGAAATTAAATAGATGAAGTACAATAACAAAGAAAGTTGGAGACAGATTATGAGACATGAATGCTTTCTGTCTTTTGTCTCATTGTGGACTCCAGTCATGTGATTCTGTTATATTGCCTGACTTCTTCTCTGGGCTTCCCAGTGGCTGGGGCAAAGTTGTCAATGCCTGTGCAGCCCACGGCCCAGGGCCTGAGGCATCAGGTAGAGGAGCTGTGGGAGGAATTGATCAGTCTGTGCAGCAACAGGAGCTGGACAGAGCCTTCACAAACATGCAAGAACTTGAACAGCTCAGTGCTAGAGAGTAAGGACAGCAGGAGACTATGCCTGAACAAGTGGAAGAATGATACTCCGAGGATGGAAGTTCTTGGAAGATTTTGACTTCTGGCATCAGGAGGTGGGGTAAAAATTCTGGACAGGACTGGATCCATCCTGTAAATTAACAGCTGCTGGTACAGCTGGTGGTGCAGGTATTACTTCAGAATTTTTGAGCATGGATCCCTCTTAGAAGCATAACGAGTGCTAGTGAGAGAAAAGATATATTTGTCACACCGATGAAAAGAAAACTTTGCTAGCAGGATGAGGGCAAAATTTAAACTAAGCATATCAGAAATCAGAGTGAAGTGAGGAAAACAGTCAGAGAGCTTGATACAGAAAACCAGTCAAGGCAAGGGACTATGGACAGACACATGTTAAAATAACTTGACGTATTCTCCATATAACAGGTTCTTATGGGGACTCGAAACCTCCTTCTAGGAAATCAAAAAAAAAATACAACCCTGAATTTTCCTAAAATCAGCAAAGCAGCCCAATTAGGCTGCTGTCCCCACTGCAAAACCCACTAAGTTTATTCAGCAGCAAGACCCCTAAATTTATAGGATGCCCTGCAAACTAAGACAGTTTATGATGTAAATGGTGATAGATTTTATTGTGGGATGCAGGGGCAAGAGAGTTCTGGTATGGAACAGAGAGAATTTTTAGGACTGTAAAACTTACTACAGGACGTTTTAAGGTACTATTTCAAATGTATTGTGAGACGTATGTGCACGGAGCAAAGTGGGCAAAAAGAAAGAATGCCAATGCATAGGGATGGAACCAGTATGGAAAAACAAAGGGAGAAACAGGTATACATTCATGTATTCTTAAATTTTCATTTTAGTGCTTCATATCTGATTTGGGCTCTCCAGTGTTTTGCAGTCATTCTGGCTGTATTAGACAGACAGTCAAAAAATATCCCTTCTAGCAATCTATCACTACGTAGCCACTGGATTTGACTTTCAGTGTTTTTCTTGGATCCAAGCACTTTATTGTTAAGAATTGACATGTTTCATTCTCCTTAATTCATTATTTATTTATTGCTAAGGTTTACTGCATTTTTCATAGATTTGGGGAGCACATCTTCATCTTCACATAGGAGAATTGTCCTTTTTTTAAAGCTGTATTCCCTGTTCAGTCAAACTATTCTTTAATTTGTTGACTATTTTATTAAGCTCATATTGAATTAGAAAGAGACCTTTATTTTTGACAACATTAATTTCAAGACATAGACAATATAGATCTTAGTAGAAAAAAACCATGGAATGTATTTACTGAAACACCAGAGGAGAGATTACTCTTGATTTAGTCCTTCAGTGGGTGGAATTCTATACTTAATACATACTATGAGGTTAATGCACTAAAATTTGATATCTTTTAGGAAACAAACAGAAACAACAACAAAAAAAATCCAAGCCGACAAAAATTCTTAGTAACTTTCATTTTAAAACAAATATGTACGTTAAACTGAGGGAGAGAATTAAAAAGAATATCTGAAAGATTAATGCTAGCTTGCAGACAAAATGAAGGTACTGTGAAGATTAAATATTAGAAGTTCAGAGTAGATATATGGTACCTATCAAAAGCCATTCAAAAGCCATTATGTTTCAACAGGAAATAAAAGACAGCTATTCTAAGTAAGAAGTGAAAGTTTTAGCCAAATGAAAATTTGACAACGATATAAACTCTAGAGTGGGAAAATAGGGGAAAGTTGTTGAGAAGGATTGCAAACACATTCAAGTGATCTGCAGCTGAGGTATTGAAAAACACATATATTATATTAATTGTTGCTTAGCCTTGTGTGATTGATAAGTAGAACATAGAATCCTAGATTATTTTGGTTTGGAAAAGACCTCTAAAAATCATCTAATCCCTTCAATGAACAGGAACATCTAGATCAGGTTGCTCACAGCCCAGTTCATCCTGACCTTGAATGAATCCAGGGATGGAGCATCTGCCACCTCTCTTGGCCACCAGTCTTCTACCAACCTCATCGAAAAAACTTCTTCCTTATATCTAATGTAAATTGACCCTCTTTTATACCCCTATTTAGTTAACATAACTTGAGGCAGATTTAGAGACGCCTATTGAATATTCTTGAGATTCCTGCCCCACTGTGGGAAAGATCAAAACACAATGGTAAATTACATCTGCCAAGATCCCTGAACCACAGACAAAAACAGCAGATGTGGTGATCCTCTAGCACAGGCTGAGCTCTGCTGTGCCTTTGATTTCACTCTTGTGCCTCTGCCTGGGTGCAGCTTTGGGATCCTCCAGCTGGTGAGATAATGAAAATAAATTTACATTTCATCTGTGGCTTCAAGGTTTTTCCTGCAACCTGCCTGTGTCAGCTCACGTATCCAGGAAGTTAAATATAGAATCATAGTAAGACATTTCAAGAAATATTTGAGCAGAAGTCTGCCAAAAGGATAAAAAAACCACAAAAAACCTCTTAAGTGCTTCAAAATCAGGAAACCTTCCAATGAGTGGGTGCAGCCACTAGATGAGATGTAATAGGAATATCCTAGGAAGGTAAATACAGACCAAAAGGATTACATTATTTTTTTCACAATATTGTCGACTGTGGAATATTCCCATACTGAAGGCATTATTTATATGGATGAACCAGATGGATAATTCCAAATCAAATCTAGATAGCAGTGGGCTTAGAATAAATTAATAGAATTAACAACTTGGCTGAATGCCATTTACCCAAGTAAGGCACTGAAGGAACTCAAATGCGAATGTCAACATCCTTTCTGTTTAAACCAGCCTTGGCAGAAAGTGAAAATTATTGCATTTAATAGCACATATTTGAAAAAGGACTTTATCAGCAAAGGAGAATCTACAGCAGGTCAACCTGCATTTGATTAAAGATTAAATTCATAGACGTATAACTATATGCAACATAAAAAGAGGAAAGGACTGCAAATATTTTGTGTCAGAAATTCTTACTTCAAAAACCTATGGGAATTTTTAAAGAAATCAAGTAGCATATCTGTCTGTGTCATTTAGTCATAACGCATTCAAATTTCAAAAATCTGACCATGGTCTTCATCTCTAAAGGGTTCTAAAAAAAAATCAGGCAAACAGGAGGTTGTGTAAAAAATCCCTTTTGTTAAAACCTTTTATTTCCTATAAAGTGCTAAACTTAGCACTTTATAGGAAATAAAAGGTTTTAACAAAAGGGATTTTTTCACTCTCAAGGAAATTTACAAATGTTGCTATTTGAGAACAGTGCGGCTCCATAAATTTGTAAACATTCTAGAAAAAATATGAATAATAAGACCACTAAGTTTTCTGGTAATGTTGCATTATTCAAGAGATATGATTAGAGAGAATTTTAAACAAAAATCCCACTGTATTGACACAGTGCACAGAAAAAATGAAATCCCATGTCGGTGAATACAAAAAGCAATGGAGGAAAACGTTCCAACTACACAGATAAAATATTGTCTGCCAAATGAAGTAATATCACTTAAGGAAAGAGGCAAATTTATTTAATGGGTGTCTAAATAAAAATAAAAAATGAAGGATGTGAAGGTCTTTCTTCATATTCGATATAATTAAATTGTGAAATTTGTCGGTGTGTATACAGAGCAAAGCTATAATGGAATTAAAACAGGACCAGAAGCCACAGAGGATAGATTTATTTTTGTACTTCAAGAACAATAAGACCAAATGAATTCTCTATCTTAAAAAAATCCCTAGAACAATAATTTCCAAATGTAATGACAGTATGCTGTTCATCCTAAGTACATGCTAATAACCCTTGGATTTTATCAATTTTGCTTTACAAGAGGAATAATCCATTTTAAGTTTTGAACAAGCTCATACATTCTCTGTATGAGCTAGCTTTAACAAAGTCATCTTGGCTGATATTTTTGTATTTTTTATTAATATACATAAAAGCTTTTTTTTCCTGAGGTTGTCTAAGATCTATTCAATCTTTAAATTGACTTGATGAGAATTATCATTTAAAACTAGTTTAGAAACAATTCAGAACTGTTATTTACCATGGTTTAGGTAATTTTTTAAGATAAAAACTTTTTTTTTGGTTTTTTTCATTATTTTTTCATTAAACAATAACAGAGAGCTAATTTTTAATCTTGGCCCCAGACCACCCCCTTTCCCAGTGTATCCCAGAGTGTATGTTTGCACAATTTATATTTCATCTATGCATAATGGGAAGGAATTTGTTTTGTTAAATATTTATGTTTTCCTGTTTTAAATGGTAGATACATGGCCAAAACCACAGCACCTTAAGACTCTATATACTGGAATACTAAAAGTTATTTCTGCTCATGCTATTTAGAATCCTCAGTTAATAGTTTATCTCTTTAAGTCAAGGAGAAGCAAAACTTACAACTTGTACCTAGCAGCAAGGAAAAACTGATTTGCATAATGCTCAATTTTAATGCAAAATGAATTTTGAGATGAAGATTTTTTACATAGCTATTCAGAACCACTCAATCACCTGGGAACATCCAAAGGTGTTATTGAGCTCAACTCATCTTTCCATGTGAAATTCAGACTAAACTGTGCTTTATATATCTCATTCTTTTTAGGTTAAAATGGAATTATACCTCTTACAATGTTCTTCATTATCTGTCTGTTCTGGAATGTAAGAATTTATTTCTGTAGACTTGCAATATTGTGCCAGTAGGAACAAAGGAATTCAGAAAGATCCAAACAAATGCATTTATAAATCTCACAGTTATTCCATTTTATGGCATTTCATCCTGTAGTGTACATAATCAAACTCTTTCTGTCTCTGGTTTATAGTAAGGACTGGTTCGGGGGTTTTTTTGTGGCTCAGTTCACTGTTCATCCATGCTGACTGTCTGCTGAATTTGCTCACTTTCTCTCCAATTCAGTTTTCCAGTGGAAATTCCAAAAGCAAGCTGAATATTACTCCCCTGAAATCCAGGGCTGTGGTTATGCTATTGATTTTTCTCCCTTCTTCCAGGATTTCAGTCTCCCTAATCTCAAAGTTATACCGCTGCCAAGGCTGCCCTCAGCCTTCATATCTGCAGTGGGATATTCTTACTTTGTAACAGATCTAACAGAGTACCACAACTATTTGACCCATCAATCAACAGCATAAAGGAATCAATATTTTAGAGTAACATAAACTTACCTGTTGACATTAACTTGGCTGCACATCTGATAAGGTTCTAACCCAATATATTCTCATAGAGCTTACTTTCTTAATGTGATTCGATCATATGGTTGTATCAATGCCAATGCTGCTTTTAAATATTCTGAAAAAAAGACCTATTTATACAAAAATAACTTTTTAACATTATTACCTTTCAAACCATATGTAAGTACATTTTTGAGGACAGTCATGAGCTGGCTGACAGTGAATCGGAGAAAACTAACTGACCCAGTTCACTTTAATGTCATATTTACCTCAAAACCTTTTTTTAAGGTAAAATGGCAGGAGAAAACATCCCAGCAAATTAGTCCAGATCAAATAAGTCTCCTTAACAATACTAAACTCAGAATTTTCTTAGAGTTTTACTCTTTTAAATTATTTAAAAGGCTACTTCATTTATTAACCTCTCCAAGGAAATTTAAAATCCCTCATTAAATTCTTCTCCAATATTATCATTCTTATCACCTTGAACTAGCCTCCCACTAGTCTGTCATGCAATTCCTCAAGGGTTATCTAATTTAATCATCTTTCAGAATTTTAGAATTATTTATATCAACTACACTACAGAAACTGATGCCAAAATTATTCTCAATAATAAATCTATGTTCATCTTTTGTTTAATTTAGTGGCTGGAGAGTGGAATTGCAAAAGATCTATTTTTCAGGTCGTGTCTCAGAGGGGTATCCAATTAAAATACTATTGTGCTCTGCAATTTATTTATCTATTTATTTATTTNTAGAACTTACTTTACTCCAGTATAATTTACCTTATCCTTTTGTGGAAGATTTGGTCTTCTTATTCAGCAATAAGTCCCTGAAGAAATTATGCACACTGATCTAGATTGTTTATCACTTCTTAAATAGAAAGAGAGACCTCTGGGAAAAACAGGGTTTCCTTGCTTGAAAACTTTAAAATATTAAAGCTAATATAAAGTCAATTGCTACTGCTGACAATGCTTATTTTCTTTCGAGAGTTACCTCGTTCAATACAACTTTTTCAAGGGAAGGAAAAGAATTACAGATAGAAGAAAAGAATTACAGAAGGAAAAGAAGGAAAAGAATTACAAATTCTGTAACTTTGTTTCATGTTTAGCCGAGACTGAAATTGCTCTGTAAAAATAAGGTATCTTTGACATTGCAATTCTTTAAATGTGTTAATAAATGCAGATGTATCCAAACAAAAAAAAATGCTAATGACCTTCAAATATTTCTAATAGAGCATCAGTGATGAATAAAATTAATAGATTTGTAATCTGGCTGCTGTTTATATTTATATGTGTGGTGAGAACATATGAGATTTTAGAGCAAAAATTTGCCTCTGACAAAAATATTTTTATGTTCCTGGAATATTCATGTAAGATTGCACATAAACACATATTTTTCAATTATAAAACTAAAATTTTATATAATTGCATTATCTGTTTTGAAAAAGGAACTCATATACACCTTACCAATTATTATTTAATTAATAAACCATTTTTAATGCAATTATGATTGCCAGGGATAATGCCAGCTACTGAAGATTATCAATGCCCTTGACAGATATGATGTGCTGCATTCACATGGGTGTATGATATTTAATAATGTAACTCTGAATCTTTAATATCCTGATGTTGAAGATTTTTTTTTTAAACGGGAAAAAATGTAGATGCATGCACAAAACAAAGGACAGAAAAAATAAAACTCATGCTGTTACTTTCACTGTAACACATGGATCATTTTCACCCCTTCTCACAATCTCTTTCCACCTTTTCTTATTCACTGTCTCATAAGATTTAGGAAATGGCAAGAAAATTTTTCATAGTAATAGAAACAGCTGTTTCTTCAGCAATTTTTTTTTAATTTGTTTGCAATATTTTTAAAGTTATATCTTTATCCATTTTAATAAATAAAATTAAATTTTAGTATCTCTTAATTTTTGGTAAATAGCTCTTTTCTGCTTTTAGGAAGTTGAAGAAAGAACTGTTGGGTAGAGCAGATTTGTTAGAAGCTGGTGTCTTTATGGTATTTAACTGCCCCATTTTGGACCACCTCCAGTTCTAATCTCAAATATCCAGGGAGGTGCACCATGTCTTTACCAGGACACTCTTTTAAGGGAAAAACCTTGAAATGTGACACCTTGAAAAAAATTATAAAAACTTAACCACAGGAGATTATCTGAGGAAGCTTCAATAGATGACAATGAATATATTGCATAAGGCACAGATGGTGAGAACTTACCCTGATGTCTTCATTGCCCACTCATTTGCTTTGTTTGTCTAATTGCAAATCAGAAGATAAAGGCCTGAGTCACATTTTGAAGAGAAGTAATTGTAGAAATAATGTGACAGTTTTTATCTTTGTGTTAGCCATCTGCATCTTCTGTGCCATTATTCCACTATGGTTTGTAACTGACAAAAAATATAAATATATGTACCAAATTCCTAGCTGAAAGATCTTATGGAGAGATTTTATATAAAATATTAAATTACATAGAATGCCTATGCATTTCTCTATATATTCATATTAAATATGGGTGTATATACACATATCCACTCACACACAAAGATAAGGAGGCTTTTTAAGAAGCTTTCATAAATTTTCACAACTTTTTACCCATATAGACTTCAGTTTAAGAAATAGGACAAGAAATATTATTCTGTGGTTTTGGCTGAGTTAATTTTCGTCACAGTGGCTCATATGGGGCTGTGTTTTGGATTTGTGCTGGGAACAGTGTCGATCATACAGAGATGTCTTTGCTATTGCTGGGCAGGGCTTTCTCAGGGTGAGGAACTTCTCTGGTTTTTGTACTGCTATGTTGATAAGGATGTTGGGGAAACTGGGAGGAGACACAACTGAAACAGCTGACCCCAACTAATATATGTCTATATGGTATCGTGCCCAGTATATAAATTTGGGGGGAGACAAAGAAAAAGGGGTAAAAATTTGGACTGGTGCTGTTTGGCTTCCCAAGTCAGTTACCCATGATGGGGCCCTGCTCTCCAGGTGATGGCTGGACACCTGCCTGCCAATGAGAACCAGTGAATTAATTCCTTGGTTTTGCTTTGCTGACACGTGTGACTCTTGCTTTCCCTGCTAAGCTGGTTTTATCTCAACCCACAAGTTCTCTTACTTTTACCCTTTTGATTCGCTCTCTGAACCCATTGCAGGGAAGTGAGCAAGTGGCTGAGTGGGGCTTGGCTGCTGGCTAAGGTTAAACCATGGCACGTCTTTAAAAAACTAAACTTATAAGTTCTACTCTTCCTGGAACCTGGCAGTGCTAAGGGGAGATAGGAGAATTACTGAAATTTCGAAAATTCAGAGACCCTATGAGAGCTTTTTGCAAAAAAACTCCATTTGTAGAAGAATCTGATATTTGTATGACACTGAAGCTTTCACAAACACAGGTGCACACATACACAAAAAACCCAGATAATTTTAAGGTATGGTCTTGTAAAGGATTTAACAAAGGGACAACAAATATTTTTCATCACTACACATGCTGGTTTAGGAATATTCTGAGTGATGAATAATAGAGAAATCAGATTGCTCTGTATTTCTCAGAAATAGTAATCAAGCTACTCCTCTCCTAATATTTGCTTACCTTCCCAAGTTTTAAGTGGATGAGTAACAAATATCACAAACCTTTTTGTTAAATATGTTGTGTATTTTCTGAAAGGACTCCCCTATGTTATTCATTCTTTATCTCAGGTTCTCATACTCATACACAGACCACATAGATACACAGATGCACGTGTGCTGATGCACATTGTTTATTTGTCCTTAACGAATATAATCAATATGTACATAAAAATTTACCTCAAATAATTTTTTTAATACAAACAGACTTCTTTCCGATTCTGGGAGAGAATAAGTATCTGACTTCCCAAATATATAGTTGATATTCATCTTTATTTGGGTATTTTTCTCTGTAAACCTCTAGCTACGTTACAAAATCAATGTGAAAAAAGAGCTAGACATACTTTCAAAAAAGGAGCAGTTATATCAGTAACATATAGAAAAGATTCATTTTCTGAAAGTATCTTACTAAGGAACTGGAGGTGGTGGGATGAGTAGCTTGGATGAAGACCCCTGCTCTGTAGATAAATTTACTGTGCCATGTGAGTTTCAGCCCATTTCTCCTGAGTACATAAATAGTATTTAAAAAGGCAAGTTAACTAGTGAGATTTGCAGCCTGATTCTTTATAATTATATGCAGAAAATCTTCTCTGAGTGGTGTATCTTAATGTAATATTACATTGTCATAAGCAACTGAAGTATTGCAAGGGAATTGCAAATAACAAATTATTTTCCACATGGCCTAACATGTTCAAGAGAAAAGTGTTGGCAATAAATTGTTTTTCATTGAGATGACACACCTGAATAAAAAGAATAACATGGATAACTACAACTTTACTGTGGAAAGGTTTTCTCTTTTTCTCTAGTTGCCTTAATTTTCTAATTTGTTTGTTTGTTTTTCTGGTTACTTAGCCATTTAAGTAATATTCCCTTCCGCAGATTGGAGAATAGAAGATAGCTGGCTGAAAGTTTCTCAAGTCTGATGTGTAATGTGACAGCAGCATTAAAGTTATTTCTTGAGTTATTCTGTTAAATTCCCATAATAGTAATAATAAAAATTGCTCGTAATAATAATAAAAAGGATATATAGTCAGTATGATCACTTAGACCTTCATCCTGCAAGACCCTTTCTTAAAATGAAATCACCTACTCGCATCCTTTGACCTTAAAGTTTCACAAGCACATTCTGCAAAGTTTCAGTAAACAACCCAATATAAAGAAAATTGGAATTAGTGGCAGAGAAATGTGCTGTTCTATCAAGTGGAAAACTTATATAGACTGACCATCACAATTATATTCTATAAGCTAATCCAATTTTTATATTTCTTCAAGACTAAATAGTACCACATACCAAGAGTATCAACATTTGTCTTTAATAAATTTATTGAAAGCTAAAGGAAAATCCTTGGCAAGAATTTGAAGTAATCTGCAATTAAAATGCTACATGACTATAAAAAAATACCTAAAATTATGAGTGGTGTTAAAAAAAAATAAAATGAAAAGTAAGATAATCTCTCTGTGAGATTAAACTTTATCATAAACCAATAAAAATTATCAGAATTGAACAATAGATGAGCCTGCATTTTTTAGTCAAGCATTCATTTTCTGTGTTAATACTTTGGGAAATACTTAAAGTACAAGTAACAAGAAATTAGTGGATACAAGTTTTTGTTGGGTCATTTGGGAATTTTTGGATTGGGTCATTTTTTTGGGATGTGTTTTGTTGTTTGTGTTTTTTTTCATCTGAAAGGAGCTATTTTTTTTTTTTTTAACACGCTCTAGATGAAACTGTTAGAACAAAAAACTGGGGTAGGAAATCATCCAGATCTTATACAGATTGTATAGGGTTCTTAAATTAAAATATTAAATGCATAGTCAAAATATCATTTTTGTTATGATGTACAATTCTCTGCACAAATATCACCTGAACATTAATTTTTCTCACTCATAGTAGTTACTTATGCAAATGAACTTCCAAATATTATATACTCAACTGGGAATACCTCTGAAAGTACAACTCGCGTAGTCGCTCCAGCCAACACTTTATACTTTCCTTGGATTTCATTTTTTATCTATAATTCATTAATTCATGAAGGTCAAAAGTCCTTCAGCTAGTATGAAAAAACTCAAGAGTTTAAAATCCCACAGCAGGAAAAGTAAAAAAAAAAAAATACTTAAATATCTTTAACTTTCCACTTCTTCTGCCTTTTAGAAGGTTGATCAGTCCCTATGTGACAGTAATAATAATGAAGATTTCTTGAAGAGTAGATGTCCTCAATTATGCAGTATAAATTGAAGGTAAAAACAAAACTCTATTAGTATGCATCCTTGTATTTCTTTGCTCCTTCACAGTTTCCTCATAACAATGCACTTTCTCTTCTACTTATTACAAAGAACTATTCCCTTAACTACTCCAGAGTCTTTCCAATAGTAATACATTAAACTCAAAAGCACCTGGATTGTGGTATTTGAATAGCTGAAGAGAATTTTTATTTCTCTTTAGTTTCTTGTCTTAATCCCAAACAGGATAATAAATTAAAAATGTGAATGTCACAAGTATCAAAAAATTATTCAAAAGTATCACCTGGAGAAAAACAAAAATTGCCATCTGAATGCAATTTGAAAGCCTTGTTCCTTTGTTATAATGTTTTTTGTTTTGTTTTATTTTAAGTAATTATAATTAAAACAGTAGTAATTGTAATTTAGAAATATTGATAAATTTCTGGACACATCTATGCAGCAAACCCATTCCTATTTGTTCAGTGATGGTCCAATGTAAAATGGGAAACCAATCTCAAATAGGAGAATTTGGATGCTGAAGCCATGAGAAATGAACCCCAGTTCTCAGTTTCACACAGTCTCAAATTTATTTATAAGCAATGTGAGTACAACAGCTGGTTGGTGATTTCTATGTTTTGATATACACAGAGTTCATACTAGTTAAAAATTACGGCTTCATCCCCCCTGATCCTATTTAGATCTCTATGAGAGATCCAGAGAATCCCCACATTTAGAGCTAATTAGCGTTTGTTGGTTAGTTCTTAAGTACAGCTGCAAAATAACACATATAAAGCTGTTGGCAGCTTCCTGACAACTTGGGTCATCTTTTCTTCTTTCCTTCTTTCCCATATGTACCAGATCACCCTAAACAGACAGCACTGAGGAGGCACACTCTACGTCTCATTTGCGTGAGCAGGCTGTACCCCTTCGCAATAGAAAAGTCATGACTGACCTAGGTCAAAATTCAGTATGCAAGGCTTGAATAGCGAGAGAGTCCAGTGAAGGCCACAAAGGGAATCAAGGAACTGGGGTATCTTTCATTTGAGAAAAGATGGAAAGGGCTGTGACTGTTCAGCTTGAAGAAGAGAGGCTCAGGGAAATGGAAAACAGAAAGACAAACTCTTCTCAGTGGTGCTCTGAGACGATCTGCTTAAATTGAAACGTATGCTATTCTGTCTGAACATAAGGAAACATTTGCTTACTTTAAGGGTGGGTGACCACTGGAACAGGTTTCTCAGGGAAACTGTGGTGTCTTTTTATCTGTGGAGATATCTAAAACCTGACTGAACACTGTCCTGGGAAACTTTCTGTAGGTAAAGGTACTCTTATTTGGGTAGAGTGTGGCTGAAAGAATTTCCAGAGGCGTTTTCTGACTCCAGCCACTCTGTGATTCAGTGAATTGGCTTTTCAGCTTTCCTTTTCAGCCACCCCACTGCTTGCATTGATGCTCTTTGCCCTGTCTCAAGGAGGTATAAACTGGGTGGACACACACGCATTCCACCTGCAATGAGCTTCTCAGTGAGATTAAAAATAATGCTCTGGGATGAGTGGGTCCCTGTTTATATGGTCCACATTATCCCCCTGTGTTTTTGCATTTGCAGCTGTGGAGTGAGCCAGCTTCCTGAAAAAGAGTGCTCAATGCCCCTTTCAGAGACCTGGAAATATTCTTAGGCTAAATAGTTTTTTCTGATTATTTGTTAACCTAAAATCAAGTATCTTAAAAACTTCCTGTTAGACTAGGCATTACATGAAGGAAAAGATTCATCTTTCCTTAAACACAGACTTCTAAGAGTTAGATAATCAAGTTTTGCTGGTTCTCATAGGTAGACTTTAAAGTGAATGAATGCAGTTAGTTCTGTAGGGTAGAAATTCCAAACCTCAGGGATAATATATCAAAGTAATGGTTTTGAGCTAACATTGTGAACAAGGTAGACATTAATATCTTGCACTGCATTTTTTTAAACTCTGTTAGGAAATTATTCTTGTTCTCACCCAAATGAGGCTGCATAATCACAAAAAGAGGAAGTCACACAATAATATTTAAAGAAAATTTATGTTTTTTAAGAGAGTTAAAATAGGAATCTATCTATCAGGATTAGCCACTTTTAGCTATAAATTCATAATAAGTTTTTTATCTGGGTCACCTTTATTCATAATTCTGTTTCGGGTTTTTGCTGTTTTTTTAAATTGGATTTTGCTTTTTCTTGTTGTTTTTTTGGGGGGCTTGGTTGGATGGGTTTTTTCCAGGCATGTTGAAACAACACTACAGCTGGCTGAAAAATCCAGAGCTTTATTTAGGGAAGTCTTACTTATTCAAGTAGCTTCACTTGTCAGAAATTGTATGGGTTATGAAAAATAGCTATATGGGTAATGAGTTCAAGATATGTCATGGAACAGGGATGATGTGAAGTGAGATGTGATGTGAAGTGAATAATTAAGTTTTCATTGTTATGTTTGGAGTAATAGTAAAGCAATTAAAACCTAGAATCAAATTGCCCTTCTAAGGCCTTACCGTCACCTTAATTGATATTTAATCATATTTAATCATAGATTAAATATGAAGCCCCATCATAGATTAAATATGAAGTATTGCCTTTTGAAGGTTAAGCAAAACAAAATCTGTCTAATTGATTCAAGTGTAATAATTTCTTTTTTTTTTAATTAGGCAATCTTAGGATGAAAACAATTATCTGAAGGATACTGTGTTAATGTTAAAAATATAAAAAGCCAAGAAGAAAAGAAACACTGTTACAATGACTGATTCTGTCTATAAGTAATGTAAATCAGTTATGTCTTTAAGAATTTTTGCTAAATGTGAAGCTAAAGGAAGTTCTAAGTAAAACACCAAGTTGGAATACATTGACAAGGTTTGTTTCAACAACCAGAATCCCTACTCCTTGACCCCAAATACTTATTACTTCCAAATTAACCAGATATACTTGTTCCATAGCATGAAGTCCATATTCAGACATGAGCTGTGTTTATCTGCTTCAAAATATGAAACATGATGTTCTCTTTATTAGACAAAAAACTACCTACAATTAACCAATTGGAAATGTAATTTAAATATTCACATAGAGATGGGTAGACATACATAGAGATTATTGTCAAAAGCTGACCTGCTCATGAAGGTAGTGGAATATTTGACTTTTTTAGCCTTCTTCAGACTGAAGAATCAGGAATGCTACTAATATCCAAAACAGATGTGTCAACTTCTGTCACCTGCAAAAATTTGAATAAATATTTCTTTAATTTGTAAAAACTAAATTTTGAAGTTTGCATCCAGTGGGGTTTTTACTACAATATATATAAATAAACCAGGCAAAAGAGGAATAAGAGTTACAGTTCTCACATGACCATCTCAACTGAAAAGCCTTTTTTTTTTCTATCTGTGAACCTTTCATCCTTTTATACATGTGGTCTCACTTCAGCAGGATGACATAATGACTTCTAGTTTTTAAACACCCATCTAGATCTACCACAATAAACTAAATATTTATAGGAGACTGGACAGGCAAAATTAAACAAGAAAAAGATAATTAAGAAAAAAAGCTATTGCTAGATTAAGCACTGTCTAAAGATAGACAGACAGACATACATACAGACTCAACTTTATTTGCAGTGGCAAATGTGAGAGATATACAGGCTACTGCTTCTAAGCTTCTCTATTTTCTCACACATACAATTCTTTTCCTAAATTCGTTTCATTAGCAAAGATGCACTACCAGGGAAATCAAAGCTGTAAAGGACTGGTAAGCCACCTTGTCTGCAGAGAGTGTATGCATCTTAAACACTGCACAAGCAGGGCCTGATTCATTCCAGCACCTGTATTTTCATCTCTTGCATTTTACAAAAAATTCACAAGCAGTAAAGATGTTTCCTATTAGAGGGGGGGGAAAGTTATTCTGGTATTTATTTTTCTTCTGTTTACTTTTATTCTACCACAATAGAAAACCTTTTTTTTCCCTTAAGATTCCAGATCTTCAGAGAAGAATGGTGAAAAGACCTCCTTTTCCTCTTTAAGTGTTCTATGGCTTGTCTCATACTTTTGTGTGGTTCATCCCACATCTCTATTTTTATCATGAAGAATTAGAATAACCAGTTTAATTTTGAAAGTGCTAAATGTTCCTATTTGAAATCTAATTGCAGTCCATCTGGCCTTAGTTTAAGCAACTGCTAAATAAAAGATATTAAGTAGAACATAATTACATATTACGTTTCAAAATTTGAAAATTAGAAAGTAACTTGATTGAACAAACTGTGTTGCAACACTATACATCACAGAGAATATGCATTCATTCCAAAACTAACTGCTAACCAGGATAATTTATATAATCATTATCGTGGGCTTCCTCTGTTTGAATTTTTCTCCTTGACATTTTTACATTAAGAAATCATTAAGTTTTGTATTTTAATGCAATTTTTTCATTTAAATTACTCGCAGATACTCATTATGGTTATGACTGTGCATGGCTTTTAGCGTTAATATATCTCTGAAAACACATTGTTTGTAATTCCAAATCCTCGGCTTTATCATTTAAAATTTTAACTCCTCTCTGAAGTTGGACTAATATGGTTGCTTTGTTTTCAGCAAAGCCATCTATTTTGGTTTAGAGAAGCTGGGGAATTTTCTCTTTTTTATTGCACCTTGCCTTCTCATAGGCTTGAATTCAGTTATGCAGTTAAATATGCATTTCCTATACCTGCTCTAGAACCATTTTCCTTTCTGGCTGTGAATGAGTACGGACATCAACATGTATGACATGATGTTGACACTGCATTCTCTTCCTTTTCTTACTTACACCAGCTTTTCCCTTCTGCACCCCTGCAGCTGAGTTGTGTCTTCAGTTGTCCTTCTGTCCTTTATTGTCTCTCGTCAGTGCAGACTGTTACTTGGTTTAACAGTCCCTCTTTCTCATCCTTAACTGCTGTCATATTTTACTTCTTCAGCCCCTTTTCCATGCAAGACTGCATACTTGGCCCTTGCCTATCCTTCTGCTGGCCATCTGTTTTCCCATTTTTAAACAGTAGGAACTGGGGACAAAAAACACTGGAATTAGTCTGGTCTTCCCTCATGCAAAAGGCTACAACCACCCTGGGCACTAATCACAGCAGACTGATAACAGGAAACTATGACCACACCTGACATACTCTGCTATTTCCATTAAAAAACTCCGGAGTCCCAGTATTTTTAATGTCCACATCTCCACAGTCCCAGTATTTTTAATAATATTAAGGCTTAATCCTAGCACATATCTCTGCAGTTGGAATTAAATGCCGAACTGTGTCTGCAGTGATCTTTAAATCAGTTAACAAAAGAAAAGAAAAAAGAATGCAGGGACATGCAAATGTATTGTTGATTTATCACTTTAAAGATATGAAGCAAATACATATGAAAAACAGCACCACTCCCTGAAGCAGTCTGTCTTAAATATATCCCATAAAATGGAAAACACCTCCAAACCTCTTCACACTACATCAACTTTATTAAATTGTTTACCAAAGAAGAGTCTGAAGACATGGTAATTCACAAATATATATTTCACATAAACTAGTAAGTCAATTGCTCAGTAGTAGGTGCTCTTTATTTTCCTTTCTCTAGCAGAGGAGTTGACTAGAGCAAGTATATGTAATGTTTAAAGAATTCTAGGAATGTCAATTTTTTTTAGAAAATTATTTTTTTCCTCTTAAAAATAAAACTGTTCACCATTAGACTTAGCATAAGCCATTAACTGCTAATCTGATAACACACATGAAAGTGAAGGATTGCCAAAGTGTCTCTTAAAGTATACGGATTTCAGAATAATCAAAGTATACATAGTATAATATTTTTCATCAGAATTCTTAGGAAGAATACTACAGATATGAAGTGACCAATGACATGAAATAAGTGCATTTAAGGCATCAGGGGTATAAATGCTTGGCTTTGGTGGACTGCTGATGAATTTAATGTTACGCTTCTGCTGTCAAGAGAGAAAAGCCCTAAAACCTGTTTAGCTATGCGTAATGATCTGCTTTTGACTGCAACTTTTTGCTGTTACTGAGAAAACCTGCGGTGGCAGGATCACATTTCAACATGGATTTTATATTTTTGCTATAAAAAATGGATGTTCTTCAAAGTAGTACAAGTATTTAATTCCAGTTGTACATACTGGGATGTGCTGGGTTTGTTTGGGGTAGAGCCCATTTTCTTCACAATGGGACTGTGTTTTGGATTTGTGCTGGGAGCAGTGTTGATAATATAGAGGTGTCTTTGTTATTGCTGGGCAGGGCTTGCACAGAGCCAAGGCCTTTTGTTGCTTTCCTGTATTGCCACACTGGCATGGAGACTGGGCATGAGTGGGAGGAAACAAAGACACAACAGGTGACTCCATTTGACCAAAGGGATATTCTGTATCAGCTATGTCATGCTCAGTATATAAAGCTGGGAGATGAAGGAAGAAGGGGGGGGCATTTGGGGTTTGTCTCCTCAATAAACCATTGTGCATAATGGAGCTCTGCTTTCCTGGAAATGGCTGAATACCCATCTGCCAAAGGGAAGTGGTGAATTAATTCCTTGTTTTGCTTTTTTTGCATGCATAGCTTTTATCTTTATCTCTGCCCATGAGTTTTCTCACTTTCAGTCTTCAGAATCTCCACCCAATCCCATGGGTGGAATAATAAATGAGTGGCTGCATGGAGTTTAGTTGCCAGCTGGGCTTAAACCACTACAAGAGGGGTTGAACCAGTTTTTCTGTTTTTTTCAAGGTAGCAATTGCTCAATTTTTGCAGTATCTCCTTGCAAATATTATTCCATTTCTTTCCATTGAATGACATGTGATTACCTCCAGCAAAGTTTCGATAAAAGTTTGGGAGACCTAAAAAAATATCCTTTTTTATATGGAGTCATAGGCTAGAAATAATATCAAGATCAGGTATGTGTCTGTAGACAGATAGGTGTCTGAATTTGAAGATCCAATTACACACGGAACTCAACAGCTCAATTACTTACCTAACAAGGGTCTTGTGCTATTTGAGATCACAGACTCCTAGAATGGTTTGAGTTGTAAGAGACCTTAAACATAATGTAGTTCTAACCCTTCCTGCCAGGGCCACAGACACCTTCCACTGGTCGTCAGAGTAGACCTGGGAAAGATACTTTGGCATATATGCTTGAGAAATAATAATGCCCTCCTGCAATGGAAAACAGGATCTGAGCAGATTCATAGCCTGCACAGGAAAACCCCACATTTTAAAAAAATGCATATCCTAATTTATGCACAATTTATTAAAATGGAATTTGCCAAAGTGGGCAAAACAAATGTTTTCCTTTGAGCTTTTAAACTGTTTGGAAAAAAAAAGCTAAGAGCTCTAAACCAGTCAGCTTCTTAATTCAAGTCAGAATTAAAACACAGAGATTTAATTGTCTTTTTTTTATTTTCCTATATCAGAAAGCAAAAGTAAAAATAAACCCCAACACTATGAAAAATACCAGTTCAGAGATATTATATGTAAAAACGTACAATAGAATGAAATAATGAGTTCTCAGCAAGTGCCTTACTTATATATATATATATATTTTAAATTCAGGGATAAAAGAAAAATCACACAGAAATTATGCAGTCGAACACTACCTTAATTCATTTTAATGTAGCTGTGGACAGAAGACAAAGGGGTTTGCCTGATAAGACCACTGAGTGCCACAGTAAATCCTAAATGGCAACTAGGCCACACGAAATAGAAACCTTTGAAAATAATGTTTTGTGGAATGGTTTAAATGTCTTCCAAACCTATGTAATTACAAGAATGGGTATATGCCAGTGATGGAAGACCCTGTTTCATCCCTGTTTCATGGTTATGGTAAGAATGGGGCAAATTACCACTCTATCAATGGATATTCTCTTCTACCCTAGCTTCCTGAAAGTTGAGTATGTTTAGCTATTAGAGTATATAGATTTTTAAATATTAAAATACTACTATTATCTTTTCAGAGTGGAACTAAAATACAGAATTCGTTAATACCTTTCTTTATCTGTTTTTTAATCTCCTTACTGAAGAAAGAAATCACACTCAGAATAAAACTAGTGAAGAGAAAGACATTTAGCCTTCATTACCACCTCATCAGTTCAGTTAGAAGGAAAACAAACAGGATAATGTGGGTTGTTAGTTTTCCTCTCCTTTGCAGTTAATACAAATGTGTCTTTTTAAAATCCTGATTGCCTAGAGCATTCCAATCAGCATTAACATTAGGGAAAATTACTCAATGCAAGTTGAAAATGAAAGACAGAAAACACAGTTAAAAGAAGTAACAGAGCTTGTTCATGAAGAGTGTTGAAAAGTGCTTGCAGAAGTCAGGGCATGTGAAAAAGAAGAAAATTTTGTCACAATAAATATGCTCTCCAAATTTGCTGAAATTAGTTTTTAGTTCTTATACTTATTCCAATAGTAATTCAACAGTAATTCAAAACTACCCACAATCTTCAACTTTACTGTAATTGGGAACAGCAGGACAAAGTCCCCTAATGCAAACAAAACCAACCATGGAAAGAGCACTCAAGAAAAATCTCCTAATAAATAGCACAGAGCATTCAGGGGTAAAGATGTGATATCTAGTGTGTTTTCCTGCACTCACTAATTCAAAGTACTGCCTTTATATCACTTCCTAAGCAGGTGGAATCTATTATGTCAGAGCATTTGATTATCTAAGATGATACCAAAAATAAGTTAACTTAAAAATCAATGAAATATCTGTGTGAGTAAATTGTAGAGTTGATGTGCTTAAGCTATCCCTTTCCTCTTTGCAGGTCATTGCTGCAGACAAGGGGTATCACCTTCAGACTTGTGTGAATGACTAAGGAGTTCCCTTAGGAAGGCATATTATCATCCTGTTAGCCAGCAAAGAGAAAATCCATCAAACAGGAAAGGAACTTTATTTATGGCTATGCAGAGAAGTGTATTTCCTTGAATATCCATATCTTGCATAGCTTGATGAATGCTTGAGATCAACAAAATCCCTCCCAGAAGTACAGTCCTGATGTAGATATTCACCAGAGAAAATTGTAGACTATGAATCAACAGAAAGGCAGAGGCTTGGTAGTGATCTTCACTCTGTTTAAGTAGAATAAAAACATGCAGTAGAAAAACAAGAATGAAATGAGAACTTATTTACTTGGAGAAAAAAAAAAAAGTTAAAGGAAAGTTTTAACCAGAAGTGATAGGAATGGAAGGAATGGATTCTCATGTTGGCATAAAATACTACAATAGACAATAATTTTAATGGATGATAAAAAAATTAATAAGGAATCTTTTTTAAGACAAAACCTATGAATTTTAGGGGAACTTTTAGGAAAGAGTGACAATAATTTAAATACAATTACAAATATACCGTCTGTCACGTCTTCAAGACTCATTTCTACATAAGACAGAAATTGAATCTGAGATCTCAAAGGTAAATAGTCCAGGATAAGAAAATGTCATATGAGGAATAAGGAAATAGATAAAAGCTAGAGAACCTTCATAAAACTAAGAATGTACAAGTATGAAGAAAATACTAACCAAACCTTTCAGAAAAGGTGCAATGAGCCTTTGCTACCTAGAGGTTTTTAGTCAAACTTGGTTCCAAACCTCTGTAATACAGATAAAGAAAATATAAAATAAGCTTTCTAAATTGTCACTTAGTGAGTGTTGAAGCACAGAATGCTCATTTTGAATGACTAGACAACAGAAACAAAGATATTTATTTTCTATTTGAGGCTAGAATGTAAGAAAGAAGCATAATTTGAAATATAAATGGGTTTCAATCAAACATTATTTTCATCCACTTTAAGAAAATTTCTTGAGGAAAAAGTGTATAATTTTTACTATAAAAATTGAGTTTAGGTCTTCGGCTGTGACTAAAAAAAGATGGACAAAGGAAAACCAATGTTAATCGTTAATAATTTGTGTTATCTCTGAACTATGTAATGAATGTATCAATACGGAATTTATCAGCATCATTCAGATGTCTAGTGCTTGATGTGCCCTACCAAATTTTACATAACATTCAGCTTCTAGTCCAGAATACATGTTTTCCTTAATCCTTATTCTTTACCTCCCAGTCCAGCTCAAGTATCTCTTATATCCGTGTACCAGTGGCACTAGACACTGTTCAAGAAGGTGAATAAATCCCCAAGTGTTTTCTGTACCAATTAAGGACAGAAAGGCATGGACGACCAAGATTATTATGGCTGACATGTACAATCATTATCAAAATAAAAGCACTTTAAGTGCTTCAGAAAGTAGAAAACTGACCTTTTCACAAATGTTAAGTCTCATGGCAGAAGAGCCTCTATCGTAGTGCAGAGTGCTTCTGTAAGTCAGTATTTTAATTACCTGAATGATTTACATTTCCAGTTTACCTGCCTGCTCTCAACCGCCAGCCCATCTTTCATCTTATGTGTGCAGTCACAAGCAGTGTGAAATGTTATTAAAATGCTTAGGCATAATTGATAGAGTCAAGTTCCCAGCATGCCTAAATTACTTTCATCAGGACATTTTTTCTAAATTTAAGACCCTGCCCTGAAGGTTTTCTAAAGCCTGGCCTCCAAACTCAAGATAGCTGTGTTTTTTTATGAAAGACACTGCCTAATTCTATGAGCCAATGTAAGAAATTAGTGGCGAGAAAGAATCTCAGTACAGAGGTAGGGAAAGCAATGCAAAAGAAACATCTGGGTAGGAGGGAAAACATTATGCTGCTGCAGGAAAGGAAATGCAGAATTAAACTGTGCTGGTTATGCCTATTCACTTACAGCTGAGGAATTTGGGATAAGTGCCTCCTTAACAGTGACTCCAGAAAAGTTGCACTGCTTTACCTTTTGCATAAATGTCCCTATTTGGTCAAATGTAGAACACAGACTTTTCTGATTACCTAAGGATGAAGATGGCAATTATTCTTAGCTTTCTTCAACTATTTAAAAGCCATTTTGCCCCATTATTGGTTACAATAAAGTTGATTTTTCTTCCAAGGTGATTCGCATTTATGGGCATATAAAGTAGCCATATAACTAAAGGCTTTAATCTACACATCTTGTTCTGAGAAGCCTCTTTCTTTTAGGCAAAACTAAGCTCCTGTTCCAAACAGCCTAATTTCTAATTACTCCATCCTGAGTAAGAGGTTGTTTTATTCTTATCAGCAGAATTTTATTAAAAGAGAATCTGCAATCTTCAGCAGACAAGGTACATTATCTGAACTCTGCCTTCATCACCTAATCAAAGCCAATTTATAGAAAATTGTGCATCTCTAAGGTACTGAGTATTTTGTTGAAAAGACCACATTGCAAAGGGATGACACCTACATCATCAAGGACAGAATGTTATTGGATTTATAAGCTGCCAAGCACTACAAAAAACATTTCTGGCTGAAGTCATTATTTACCATGTGATGTCACACTGGATACAATGTAACAGGATCTGGTGATACAATTAAAGGCTAATATTAGTCCTGCCTCCTTTTAACTAAGAAATAATTCAGTTCCCAGGTAGACAAATGAGGCTAAACAGCCAATACCTTATGTCTTGAGATTATTACAAGGAAAAATAGTCCATGACTGTCTTCGACTGTTATTTTTTGAATTGGCGTAAAAATTTGGTTTGATAATTGATATTTGCAACTATTTCTGGGGTTAAACTATATATTTAGAATTTGCTTTTTAATTACCTACCCTTAAAATAGTCATCTTTTTAAACCTAGAAACATTCATTTTAGGAGAATCGGTGCATAGAATGTCACTTCAAGAAAAGGAAATTCATTCTCACTTCACTAAATAATTCTGGTTATAAAGGGATCAGATTATCCATCTGTGTGTAAGCTCTTCAAGATGATACCTTTTTGCTATTTTTTTCTGAAATGCTTTTTTTCAAGTTTTCTTGAAATGAATTACACTACCAGTGTCATGCTTCTTATAGCTAATTGGTTGCTTCATATATTGCAACATAAAACCTTAAACCATAAAGCTGATTCTCTCTCTCTTTCGTCTCCATATAAATTTTGTCTGGTGTTCCTTGCTTACAGCTGTAGAGACATAATTTGATGCATTAATAATACAGAAAGCAGACACCAAGGGCTTTGGAGGAAACATCTTCTATATTTTACTGAGAAAAACTCCTTAACTTCTACTGTCAGTATCTCTCATTCTGGAAATGACTGAATCACAAGAAGTCAAACTGAAGTCCTAACACATTGGTGGCAAAACTGTAACTTCAGTGAATCTAGGAATTTTATCTTCTTTTATCTTCTTTTATTTATTTTTTCTTTCCAAATGATATTTTTAACAATCAGACAATTCAAGGAACATTGTATGCAAGTGACTGTTGTTAATGGGTAACCTTAAGGGAAATCACAGGGATGGGGGTGTCTGGGGCTTGGGAAAGAGCCTGGAAGGGGAGTTGTGTATGCTGGTTTATCCTAAAAGCATCAAAAACGTTCCTGATTTGTTTATTTAGCAGTAGAGACATAGCCTGGAAATAGCTTTAGTTCTCAGTTCCCCAGATTTAAGATACTACTACCAAAGATTTTTGCAACACATTTTGTTATCTACTTAGAAAAAACATATGCTTAAAACAAGAAATTATTTATTATGCTCTTTAGACAAGCTAACATTCTATTCTGGAAAGTCTAAGTTTTTTCACTACATTAAGGTCTCCCATTTTAAAGAACTTTCTCAGCTCAATTTACACCTACTTACAGATTTTCATCTCATATCTGTTGTTGCTTAACCCAAGCTGGCAACTGGACACCGCACAGCTACTCACTCCCTCCCTTCTAGTAGGACTGGGGAGAGAATTGAAACTGGGAGTAAAACTGGAACAACTTGCACACTGAGATAAAAGTTTTATATTTAACAGTAAAATCCATGCAGTCAAGTGGAGCAAAACAATTGTTTATTCACCACTTCTCATGGCTAGGAAGGTGTTCAGCCATCTCCAGGAAATCTGGGCTTCGTCATGCATAACAGTTACTTGGGAAAACAAGCAGCATAACCCTGAATTTCCCCCTTCCATGAAACTGCCCCAGGATATATACTGGGCATTATGATCTATGATATGGAATATCTCTTTTGCCAGTTCTGGTCACCTGTCGTGGTTATGCTCCTCCCAGCTTTTTTGTGCTGCTCCTGCCTAGTAGAGAATGAGACACTGAAAAGTCCTTGGCTAAGGGCTGTTTTGCCTTGGAAACAGCAAAATATCAGGGTGTTACCAACATTGTTCTCATACTAAATCAAAAACCCAGGGCATTGCAGCAGCTACTAAGAATATGAACTCTGTCCTAGACAAAACCAGGACAATCACATTGCCATCAATGTACTGCCTCTGCTCTGAAGATGATGCCAGCCTCAGCTGGCCTCTTGCTTTTCTCCTGACAAAAATCTCTCTGGGTTTCCTAACGAGGCAGTGCTCCAGACGAGGCTGATAAATTTAATAAATTCCTACTTTCAGTCATCTCGAGGGCCCACTTTTATGCAGTTTTTAATGTAAATCATCAATACATAACTTAGAAGTGGACAGCTAAAGAAAATAAAAGGTTTTTTTGTAATCAGTAAACTAAAGACATTAATGAGAAAACATTATCTAGATGGGGTTTTTCCTCTATTAAGTCCCTTCTTTCTTAATCAATTTTATTTGTTTTTAATGAGACTAAACCCATCTCTTTATCTTTATAAGCTTATAAACTTATAGGCCCCAAGCAAAGGGGTACAAGATAAACAAACATAAATTATATCATAATTACTTAGTGCCTCTAAATTATTAACATACAACCACACCTGTATGGTCTAGTTCTAAACATAACATACATTCTGTTTGTGCTGTTGCTTGTGAGAACAGGTATAGCTAAAAGAAAGAAACTACAAATATTATGGGAAGAGGTTTATTTCAGGCTTTTTTAGCTACTGTGTGAATGCATTTATAACAGTCATAATCAGTAATCACTTTTATTGGCTGAGAATAGCGGCAGGAGTAACTTCTTTTTTAATTTTCCAAAAACTACTTTGTTTATAAGTTACATAAAATGTTATCACAATTTATCCTTGCAGTCTGGTTCTTGGTACTCTTCAGTGTTTAATATCCCTGTTCTGTTTCTCTAATAGGTCTCCTTCCATATAAAGGGATTTGGTTGGGGTTTTTTTTCATCCTCAAATGTACTGTATCTCTTGGTTCAATGCCTGTGTTTCTATTTTTTCTGACACTTTCTTTTTATCTACATAATTGCTTTACTGTGAGACTTATCAGACACTAAAGAAGAAACAGAAGGTTTTATTTCTGGAGCTAAATATTTAGCTTTCTTTGTAATCTAATAGCTCCTCTATTACATGGATTTTTTATAATTTGATTGCAACTGGCCAAATCAATAGTCACTCTGAGCAAAAGGCCTATAATTACATTTAAGCTGATATGTTATGGAATACATAGAATTCTGAAGCATTATTGTTGGCCTCAAAGCACTGTTATTGAAGGTGACTCACACCTGTAACTGTAAAATAAACATGCAATTATTACACTAGTTAATGTAACCTGCCATATCAGTTCTCCTTCTTAAAATTATCAGTGTGAAATGGAATGATTCTTGTTTAGAGCAGAAAAGCAGGAGGGCTATCCAAGGACAGCTTAAATGTCATGGGAAGTTTATTTCAGGTTAATTGAATTTAACTCTTTTTGGCCTTCATTTTTGCCAGGTGAAGATTCTTTCTGATATTAAGACACCTAAATCCAATTATCTACCTCTGGGTCAGGAATCTTTTCCTTTGGAAAAAAAAATTAAAAAGACAAGTTGTTTCTGCTCACATGGGAGAAGTATGAGGTCTTCTGGAAAAAAAAAGTCTTTCCAAAGCAACTCAGGTATGAGAAAAAAGTGGATTTATATGAATATTTAATACTTATTACTACTGCCAAGTATCCTGCACCTCCTACTGTGTGATCACAGTGTCTAATATTTTTCCTAGTTTAGCTCTATGAATAAAGAACACATTTCTTAAAAATAAGTTTCTTTTGTGCTTTTCAAAATGTAGGATGTATATCTTCTTTCATAATGAGTAGTTGCATATTCAGAAACAAGTATGGCTCTAATGTTTCAACAGAAAAAACTTGAGGATATTTGCTTTACTGCTACTTTGCAGATCGCTGTTTTAGGTCAAAAAAACCTGCAGCCATTGCATAAGTACATTAAAAATTTAGGTACTCCTGTATATGTAAAGTAGTAGCATGGAAGCAATAATACTTATGTATGTATATTTATCATTTTTGTGTATAATGAGATACTCCCACCCTCTTGGTCAAAGCCAGTAGTAGTAAGAAAAAAAGTAACACGCTCTAAATATATCCAGCGGCTAGCTGCTTAAAGATCTGTTAGAGGATATGGATGAAGTAATTCCTTTCACCTCTGGGGAAGGGATGTGGATTACCTGTCATCACTGAAAACAAATAAAAAAGGCTGTCTGGGATGACAAAGGTAAGAAGATTCTCAATTCCCTGCAGCTAAACAGAAGTATTTGTATTCTATACTGCTGGAATAACTCACTGTACACTATACAACTGCACCTTGGATAAGACTGCTGAGACACAGGATATATTTCAGTTACTTTAAAAATGAAGTTATTTATAATAATTTGGTAGTGCAGGAAATGGAAGCTGGAAAGTTTCCTAATCACAAGCTCATAGAGGGATGCATTGTCTGCTCAGCAGAGACAAATTGAAAGGCACTGTAGGCTTCTAGCCTACAGTAATACTGTATTGTCATTGCTAGGAACACCCACCTGAGTTTGCAGGTCCTCTTTCAGAATCAGGGGCTTGTCACACTTGTCTTGTCTGAACCTGTTGTGAATGTTTGTATCTTTACTTTTACTTATTTTAGCTGTGAAAATATTTTTTTTCTAATTTCTCTCTTTTTCTAAAACAAGTAATACATTTTTTTCTTTCTCATGACTGTGTCTGAGTCTACCTTTTCTTATTTCGATACATTAGGCTTACAGTTTTGTACAAATAGTAGCAGTAAGCATGTTCTCTTTTTATAGCAAGCTACTAATGGCTGAGGTATTGATGTTGTGTAGAGAAATACAGTCCTGGACTGATAGTAGAAGCCCCAGGAACTGGGGAAGGAACACAGGCACAGGATGATGGGAAACAGGGACGAGGTTGACACTGGGCATCCTACGGTTGTAAGAAACACATTCATGGTAAGTTAAAAAATGCAGCCCAGGATCTGAACTATGCCATGAGAGAACAGACAAGGCTCTGGCATACATAAAATGAACCACATTATAGTGTAAAGTTGCATTTAAGTTGCAGACCAAGAATAATGTTTAAATTTTATCAAATTTATAAGGAACAAAACTACAAAGGGGGATCCTAAAAGGTAGAAAGGGAAATCGCTGACAAATACATTATGCTCCTTTCAAGCAAATAGGGAAGCTGATGACTCCCTTAATACACCCCAAAGGGATTGCATTGTCCTCAACACCCAGAGAGACAGTGGAAGAGTGGACACGGCAAGAAGAGGACTGACTACTGGGATACACACATATCCCAGTATGTTTTTTTCACTGTGTTTGGTAAAGACACTGCCTACGTTCTTCGAATAAGAAGTGCAGACAATTGTAGCCACTGTAGGGTTCCATGATCTTAAAGGTCTTCTCCAACCTTAGAGATGCTATGATTCTGGGATTTGAACTGAATTAATCAACAAAAAGCATTTTGAGAAAGGGGGATATTCATTGCAAATTTAGTCTTAAGCACACTGCTGATTTTTCAATTTTAATTTCTATTAAGGGAGAAAATCGTGGGGAAAATATATTCAGGTAAGCATCATACTTAACAATGGAAAGAGATGGCATTTGAAAAAAAAAAAGAAAATATCCCTTTCATTCAAATGCCTTTTTTTTTTTTTTGCAGGGTTGTATTTCTCTTGAAACTAGATTGATTTCACAGACTTCAAATATTAGAGTTTCTGTTCAAAGCAAATGAGCAAAAGACTTATCTTTGCCATGTACAGAAAACAGTTCTTAACTTTTTAAGAAACCATATTTTTGAAGCGATAAAAGCAATTGCTAGAAAAAGAAAGAATTTATATCCTATGGATCAATTTATGCTATCAAAAATAGAGTATTTATCATTCTCATCTGAAAACCATGGTTTCTTTAGATAAAGGACTTTTTCTGTTGCCAGAATTACACATAGTTCTAATCTAGACTTTAAAGAACTCTCTTTGGGCGGATATTAAGTTCCATATGATTTTTCTTTAAATAAATACAGTCTGAAGGATTCCATTTTCTCCTGACAAACTAATATAGAGTCTGACAGAATAAGGAAGTAAAGAAGTTGTACAAATAAATAATTTCAGTCATCCACCATTCTGTGTCAGTAACATTTCAGTTTATACTGGAAAAAATATAGAATGCTACAAATTATTAAAACTAACAGAAAATAAGAGTACAAGCTGGTAGTTACTTCCAGCAGAGTTTAATACCTTAATCATACTCAATATTTTGTTTTGAAGATAACATTAATAGAAGAAAAATAGCTCATTATATGAGTTAATTGCTGCTCAGCGGGTATAAGTCTTCTACAACCTGGCCCTGCATATTTTTTCAGAACTTAAAGAATATGTCAGTTCCAGAAATATTTAATCAAATGCATCATATTAATGATAAAATATTTTGAAACTTTGATAAGTTATCATGGGAACTGAACTTCTGAAAATAGGGTATTACAGTGATTGATTTAATAGGTAATGCTTATCTTACTGGAAAAAAATGGAATAATGAGATTCTTCCAGTAGGGTTTCATTATCTGGACAAAATAAGTATACTATTTGCAGACATCACTTGGATTAATTCTGCAGTTCTTTGGGAAGGAGTTAGTTCATTGTGGTCACGAATTTTTTTTTTTTTTTTTTTAAACAGTGTTTGGTGCAGAGCAGAATCCAGGTTGCTGAAGCCTTTGAATACTACTCTACCTTTTCATGGTTTCTCAGAAGCAGGGATGACACCTTCTTCTACATAGCCCAAAATATTTTCTTATAACTCCTTTGAGTTTCAATCCGTTTGCCTTATCTAGAGTGTTCTTTCATTGATTCTATGATTCTGTGAGTGCTCCAGTTTCCATCCACCACAACTCTATATACTGTTAGAAGCAAGAAAACTTTTGCTACTCTAAGAATGCAGAGTAAGTAGCAATTTAAGAGATTGTGTAAAAATATGAATCATCTATGTGTGGCCGTAAAGACTCACCATTTTTCTACCATCTTATCAAATAACATTCGAATGAAAGGCATGGAAAAAAAAAAGGACAAGATTTTTTTGTTCCTGGGAGAGAATAACCTGAATCCATACCTCCTAAAATATCTCCGAAAACAGAAACCTGACAAGACTTTGACATGTTACCAGTCAGTCAATATTGCAGACTTCCTTTAGTTCTGTGCCATATCTGCCAACCTCACAAGGATATTTTTACTGGTTTTTTTGTATTATTTCAATAGCTGAATCTAATCCCTGGTCTCCACAGGCACATTTTAATAACAGTTTACATGAAGTTCCATATGCAGTAGAGTTCAGTTCTAGATCTGGAACAGAAAAATATCTGTAACTGAAGACATTACAATCTCTTCTACCACATATAATATAGAGAAGAGCAAATGTCTTTGATCTTATGAAATCATTGTTGGGTGAATAAAAGTCAGGCATGCAAGATACATTTTTGTGAGTACCCCTGCATACAAAAAAATAGTAGTTTGTGGACTGGATATTTTCTGAGCTTGAGAAGCACTAGCTCTTCTCAAGGGAAACTTTTCAACAGTTTTTCTTTTTCCCAAAACAACCTTGTGTGAACAATATTCCTTTCCCATAACAACAGGTGTTGTTTGCTATTTCTGTTACTTAGCCAATGGGAAAAGTGTCAGTCCTATGGATCAATAATGTGTCTTTTTAGTGCAGCATTTATAAAAGAGCTGAATGAATTGTAAATAAAACCTGATTTCTACTGCCTTCTGACTGGAGTCAAGCATCCTTATTTCCTGTCGTACTGTGACAAGCTGCTTCTACTAAGCAAAAAAGCCCCATATATTATAAAAAGTATGTGTATTTTGACAAACAGAACTTTTGACTTGGAACTCTGGAAAAAAAAGTGACATTTTTTCTGTCTTATTCAGAGTCCTGGGATTCTGAATTCAACCCTTTGATATTTAACTAACTTGCAGGGCACATGCTTTTTGGAAAATAGTGTATGGATTCTGTATAAAAGCCAATCCAATATTTGGATTTTATTTCCAATACTACCTCAGTTAACATTTACAAAGGTTTAGCCTCTAGGAAATATTTAGCACATTATTTAGTATGGAATATTTTTTTTTATCACTGATCAAAATCATATACTCATTTTTGAAGATTCAGGCTCTAATTCCCCATTTTTTGTCAAACACAATAATTCCTGCAGACATCTCATATGCTTGAATGTAAGCATTCAACTAAATATTTACTGTAGTAGAAGTTCCACATTTAGAACTCATAAGATTAAATCCTATTTCTGGTTTTATTCTGCAGCTTTTTTATTCTATGACATACAGGAAATCTGCCTCTCTTTCATTAAAGTCTCAGTCGAAGACATGTAAAATTTTTGTACATATATTTGCTGATGTGTTTTTTACTAAGTATTTTAAGTGCCTAACAGTTTCTTATGGTCTTTTTTCTCTTTTATTGCAGAAGAAAACTATACAATACAAAACTCATTATGCAGGTCTTTTAAAACAGTAATTAACATTTGTACTTCTCTATGGCAATTATCATATATTTTTAAATGTCGTTTGTCCTGCATGTTAAAGTCATATTAAGCATCTCAGTTGTATTTCTGAGCTGGGATAGCTTTTAATGAATATTCACAATCAGGTTTTTATGTGAAATCATTCCTTCCTTCAGCTAGTTTAGGAGGAATTGATTTCATAATAATGACATTAAACTTAGAATAATTTGTATATATTTTATGATCTATCCACTATTTTCAAGTCGTTTGTGTTATTACAACTACAAAAAAAAATTTAAAAGGTTTCATATAGCTCCAAAAGCAATGCAATTAGATAGTTATTGAGTTCACTTACAGTTAAGAAATGTAAAAATGGCATCTAATTAACACTCTTCAGTATTTTTGATATTTTCTGAAGGTATTCAGATACACTAATCACTGTGTGCTTTAAATATATATGGAAAATCAGACAATTTTTAAAAGGAAGGTCTTGAAAGCCCTACATTCATATTAAAATAAGTAGGAAAAAAAACCCCAAAACAGGTAAAACCAGACCATCTTCATTGCATCATTAAAATGGCAAAGATTCACAAATCAAGGAAGATACTTTAATGGCCTATATATAACTGAGAGAACTTGGTAAAAATATTTAGCAAAAAAATTATTTGAAATAAACTTCTTTTAATTGGAATATCTTGAATTTCACTACAGAAAATAACCATGCTTTCAGTTGTGGGACCATCTGTAGACTCTCCTGAATTATACAATGCAATGTGATACAATGAAATAGCAGAGCTCTAGGATTAAAGCAGTAGGTAAAGAGAAGGAAACAGAAAAATATGGATTCAGGAGGTGAATATAGGGCAGAAGATGATAATGGATATAGACATGACTGCACAGGTGACTGGTCTAAGGGTCTCAGATTTCCTGAGAACAGTCAATGGCAAAACAGAGGGTAGTCAAAAGAATTAATTAGGAAGAGGAAAAAGCACATGTGCAACATCTGGTATTTTTGCACAGCTGCTACAGGGTCTCCTTTTGCTGATTAGAAGAAAAATACAAACAGCAGGTAGGTGGTTTCAATTTTGACTACATTGCCACTGAAGAAATGAGAACATGCTTTTCTCCATTACCTTGCATCATTTATAGTTTGCCTCCACAGCTGGCGACTGAGAATTATTTCTGTACTATTTCTCCCAGCTTCCCTCTGATGTTTTATAATTTGTATTCTACTGCCTTACTCTCTTGGATGCATCAATAAATTAACTGAAATGCCATACTGAAACAAAGGACAAAATTAATTCTAGCAAGGTATTATCATTTGTTTACGAAAACTCATGAACAGCTCCCATTCTCCCTTGGCATTGTTGTATTGTTTTGAAAAAAAAAATTATTTTTTACAGGACAGGATGTGTCATTACATACCAGGTGCACTTCTCTGCCTTTGAGGACTATATGGATGAGTGGCTTTGAATGTCTGGATGACAGTTAGTTGCTGGTAAACTAAAAATCCAAATGATCCATTCTGCATTTTAAAACTGATTCCTTTCCTCTCATACCCTTCTGTTTTCTTGCAAAGGACAAGGGTTAGGGTCTTTCAGAGGTGGAACTTGTGTCTGGCTCATGAATAGTTCTGGTCCATGTAGAATAATAACAACAAATTAACTATATGAAAATTTAACATTAACTCAGGTTAAATGTGAGAAGCTATATAAATTAAATATGCAAAGGGTTTTTTTTAATTCTCAGTGTCTTCAATTGGGAGATCTATATAATCATTTAGTAGCTGAGCAAGATGATGTAAAAGTACCTAATATATACTGACTTACTAGAGGTTATTTTGCCCATTTTTTTACAAGTTATAAGCAGTAATGCAAGCTGAAAAGACAAGATTATTGTATTATTCTGATTTGATTTAAGCATTACAACAGTGATTACACACAGAAATTCATATACTTCTACGTGCAGCTCAGTAGCTTCCTAAATTCAAGTACATGATAAAATGGAGACAGAAGTCATACCTAGTCACTTTGCCATAAAAATATGTAATTATATTGGAGTAACTTTGAAGATACTGAGTCATCAAGGATTAAGTGGCAACTGTATGCCCACATTTCCCAGTATTTATAATGTTCAGTAGCATCTCTATTTGTTGATTTGTTTTTATGATGAAAGCTGCATAGAAGGATTATTTATTACCTCTGTGTTCTGTGCTGTTATCCTCTTTGCTCTTCAAACCTTGCCAGGCCAATTAATATTCCTTATCTCTAAGAAGGGCAGTTCTTTTTATCCCTGAATAAGTGTAGTTTTACAGCAGCTCCCAACACACCAATTATTCTAGAACACTAGTATGATTCCATTATATTATGGATAAGTGCAGACTTTGCTCTACTTATCAAACTCAAGACACTCAGAATATGTTATATAAAGCATTAATAATACTTTTCACTTTCTGCCTCAATTTTTCTAGCTTATCCTTTTCAAGAAAAATGATTTCTGAGCATGGATGAAAGCAAAAATTTTAAATCTAAATATCTATTGTAATGTTTTTTTGTTTTTCACAAGTGATATTGTCATTTTCTGTTTACACTTGAAGCCGAACTGATGAGAATTTACTTAACTAATTGACCTGTGGAGAAAAGGGTCCTAAATAACTCAAATCATGCACAGGAATGGATACCCAGCTTCACACAGGTGATGTCCAACCCAGTGACCTGGATTTTCAGTGGATGTCACGTGGGTCTTCTAGACCTGTTCTAAAATTAATATTTCATTACTGCCTTTCTTCTCTAACCACTACAGCTATATTATAAAACTCCACTGTATTGCTCCTTAAGGCACCATATTAGATTAAAAAAAGGAACCCATTTCTCCAGATCCTACAACTGTGAACGCTCTCTCTAACCCCAAAATATCTTGTCTCCTGTCAGAAATCATGAGAACTGTGATTGCTTAGCATTATCACACAATAGTGGTACTAAGTATGGAATAAAACAAAAATTAGATTCTATTTTGATACCTTTTAAATTATTTGAACCAATAATTAAGTTTCTGAATTGATAGAAAATGAAGATAAAATGCCTTTCTGACATGGGCACAGCAGTGCATCTAGCAGAATCTGTTATGTGGGGGTTTTTAGGCACCATTTTACAAGTCTCTTATTTGTACTCTTCTCAGAAGGCTGCATTACAGCATTACTCACAAATAGCAGTGGATTCACCCTAAAATGAGGACATCTCAAGTGAAAACCGTACTTGTGTATAAAAACAGTCTGAGCAACTATTTTCTCATTGTTCATAAGACTAATTTCTCTATTTTTCTCTAATTTCTCTGATTTCTCTATTTTTGACTATTTTCTCAAGTTCATACAACTAATTTTATGTAATTAATTATTAAAATTCACATTTTTCAGAAATTTTAGAAAGCATTTTTTATTCATCAAGGTATAACTCGATATATATTTCAGTGCTGGTCTTTATAGCACAAATCATTGAAAAAGGTCAGACTAAGATTCACTGCCCATTTCACTTGGTCCAAAATATTTCAAAATAATTTACTCTTATGACTTTTTGCTTACCTTTTGGTTTTAGGTATGATTAACTCTCTTAAAAAAAAATCCTCGTAATTTATTTCCTAAGTTTTGTCATTTCTAATGACCAGATAAGGGAATGATAGACCCAGCTGTGCAGTAAGATGAATTTTGAGGTTTGAGAGTTCTCTGGTTTATGTAAAGACCACAATTACATATATTTAAAACAGTAGTTAGAGTAAACATACAAAACAAATGAACAAAGAAACAAACAAGACAAATAAAAACACCACAGAAAACAGAGAAAACAGTCTTGTTTACATATCTCTTTCTTCACATCACCATAATTTTACCAAATAAGGGGTTTTTTTGTGTATGTGTCTTGATGGAAACAGCAGAAAGAAGCTTTCTTCATAAGAGTCACAAAAGATATGATCCATCTCAATCAATTTTAGCATATAAAATCAGACCACTAAGTATACCGATTCATCAAGCTTCATTTATAATAAATGGAGAGACCTCTGTACTTCCATTTGCAAAATGAAAGGGATTCCTTTTCTCGTGATTGTCTTTCTCACTCCATTTAATAAAGTGGACTAGTTTACATTACCTCATAAGAAGAAAAAAAAAAATTAAAACAAAACATTAACATTTCAGTCTAAAAGCATTTCTTTTTGTCATTAAAGCTTTTTTTTTAAGGATTTCCTTCTGATATAAATAATTTGACAGGCTTTCTCTATATACATTTAAATTTTGTTATCTTTTTCAAAAGTATTTCAGGATCATGAAGACTACTCAGAACCTTGACAGACCAAGTTAAAATAAAATCATAATGTTTTTACACATTTGCTGTATCTGTAGCTGATTTGAAATATATTTCTCTATATAATATATGAACAGTTTCAAAGATCTATATTCACTTTTATCCTCTCTCTTTCTCCTAAAATAACTTGTATTCTATTTATTTGAAACTCTTTCAGAGATAACTACAGGATTTCTGATGCTACATCCGAATCAGAGTGGCATCTCTTATAATTTTGATCTTTAAAGTGGGACAACTTATTTTACAGCAGAACACTTCTCTGACTTCTATAATGTCTTTATAATAGTATAAACTACAATATGGTTTTGTTTGGTTTTTTTTTAAATTTTTGTTTTCTTCCTCAAGACACATATCTGAAGATTCATGCTGCAGAATGCCAGCAACAGTATGATCCTTTTAATCAGAAGAAAGTCCCAACGACACTTAAAAGCATGTGGATAGTAAAAAAAAAGGAAAGTTCTCTGACTAACCATAAATAGAATTCTAGATATTTTGCTCTGCATCATAGCTGCATTGTTGTTTTCCATGGTTAGGGAGAGAGGTTCATGTGGATCGTATTGTAGACTGGCATGAATAGGTAGCCAAAATCTTCAAGGGTCAGGCTGGAGCAGAGAAGACTGACTTAAATAAAGAGAGGACAGGTAAAGTCATTGATGGGGTTAGGGGTTTGATTTGAAATTTGAGGAGGATGTGCTTTTTGGAATCCTTGTATATTATGAAGTTACATAAGTAGGAGGGGAAGAAAGTGACAAACTGGGAAAACAAAGCTTTTTCAGTATTTTCCATTAAAGAAAGAGAACACAGGCAGAATTCTATTTCAGCATCATCAGGTTCCTAAGATTCCTGGTGGTGTTTTATATTTCCTGTATTTTCTAAATTCTCAACAGTGTCACTGAGTAGTTGAAATTAGGAGACATTTAAATATTTAATTGAATCGTTTAGGAATGAAAACACAAAAGCAACATATCACATGGTTAGGTGATGTTCTACAAGAAAGAAAATGTAGTATGTTGCAGCGAGGACATTAAAGGCTGAATTATGGTCTATTTTAATCGCAATCTGTATTGTTTCTGTGGGTGCTAAATTCTCAGTTTTGAGGGGTTACAGTTTAAGAGATGAACTAACTTTTCAGAAAAAAATCCTCTATTTCGAATACTTGTGGTACATTTTTTTAATTTCTTTTTCTTTGAAGGTAAAAATCAGGACAGAGAGAAGAAATTCTAAGTAGATGTGATTGCTTGTGTAGAAAGATAAATACTTCACTATGGTTTGAGCCATATTTCAAAGGAAAACCACGTGAGATGAATTTATATTTTTGAGAAAACTGAGTACATAAGGTCATTTTATGTGGTCCATCTTACTAATTTACTAGTTTTGCTGACTTTTAAAACATTGCCAGGTACTTAGATCTTCATTCTGGGCTGAAATGGTTAATCTTAACTGGCCCAAAGTTTGATAGTTCAATATTAGGTCTCAGAATCAAATATCATGTACACAATGCTTCACTTCACAGAGGCACAGTTTATATCCAGTTTATATAAGCAAAGTATATATAGGAGAAATATTTCAGACATGTATTGAAAAAAGGGGAAAAAAAGAAAATGAATGCAGTAGAAATGCCTGTATCAAAAATATAATATACGACACAGAGAGGGCAATCAAGTTTTATTATTTTGTGGCAATTATGCATAACCTGTAATAATAAGGAGAATTTTTTATCAGAAACTGAATTTGTTTGTTAATTATGAACCATCGGAATTTTTTTTATATATATTTCAGCAGAAGCTTTTACATTATCTTCCATTTGCAAGACAAATGTTAAATACTGTACAGATTAATAGCTGTCAAGTATGTCCTACATTCAGTAATACTGAATAGAAATTGTTCTTACATTCAGAAAAGGAATAAACTACATTGTTTATAGCCTGCTTTTTGCTTCTACATACCTACAGAAACATGGTGGTAGAGTAGCCATGGTAGACAGAGTAGCCATTATAATGCCTTTTGCACTTGTGAGGGTAAGAAAACACACATCTCATAATGCCATAATGCAAAGTAAAGTGACCTTGTCTCGAGACACATGAAATTGTAAATGCTGCAATAGGCAGTGGGAGGATCTTGTTCTCTGGCTGGATGCTGCTTGAATGCTGTTGACTCTCTCAGTAATTTAGTTCTGACAAGTGCTACTGTCATCCTTAGGGTGGCAGGTAGACTGCAACTACAGTAGTGAGCAAACTTGCTGATATGTAGAAAACTTCTCGTTATTCTTTTGGCTTTTCTCTATTTCCTTACGAACCAAGAAGATATTTTTAGTGTGCAGGTTCCCAGCTTTTATGTGTTCTTCAACAGGTCCTGTTACACCTCAAGTCCAAAACTATCTCAGCAGCACTATATAGCAGCCTTGTCTCTACATATAACTGTAGTAGTGAGAAATGTGTCAATGTGAAACAGCAAGCACTGGAATCAATTTTTTTTATCTATAAGAAAGAGACCAAGTGCTCACATGAAAGAGAAACAATTATATTTTTCATCTACAATTAAAAATATATGACAACTAACAGTTTATAGGAATCTCTCTACACAAGAATCTAAATTTTATCATTTTAGTCGGTATTTTACACAGCGTAGCCCATGCAAAGGAGGAGTGAGTAATAAGTGGTGTTCTTACAAGTCACTCCTCAGGTTCCTTCAAGAACACAAATAAAAAAATAGACTCATATGGTTAATGCGTAAAATCAACTTGGGTCAAAGTTAAGTTGTATAGATAGTTTCACTGAGATTCTCTATGCCTTTATATTTCTTAATTTTTAAGTACTCTTTTTTATAGTTTTGTTTTTGCATAGTTGTAATATGTTCCAATAATAGATTGCTGAGAGAGATAGTAGTTTCATTGGATTTTTTAATATAAATTATTCATATTGTTTGATACACAGTCTTTTACTTAAATCTTCTGGAGTAAAGATTTTCTTATTCTGAATTTTTTTGTCTATCTTTACTTTCTGTTCTTCCTCTTAGAACACAGAAAATTGAGCTGTTTTGTTTTTTTTTTTTCCTCCAGAGCTTTTTTGTTTTGTTTATCTCTACCCATTACTGCTTCACTTGAAAATGTTTTTACTCCTCCGGGCTTCTGTAACAACAAGCCTAAAGCCTGGCTGTAGAACACTTAACCTCTGATTCTGACCTTTCACACACAGGATGAAATTCTTTTAAGAACTCTCTTCTAACTGGAATTGTCAGTCAGGGAGAGTTATAACTTATGCTGAAAAGAAAAGAAAAAGAATCAGTCTACATTTTTTTTTTCTTGACTAAAGCAGGCTGCTGTGTTTATCTCAGTGGGATTTGATACCACTGAGATTGCAAGTCTTAAAGTTTGTGCACCACATACCAATAGACCACTTAAAGAATAATTTTCTTTTAAAAAAAATTAAAAGCTATATCTGCAATCTAATCAAAGGATGGATCCATTTAAAAAAGAGATGTAATGTCTTGTTCTTACTGGACAGGCATGATAAACATGGAAGTTATTTGCAATCAGACAAATGGTTATATGTCTGCAACTATAATAATATGGTTTAAACATCTGTCTATTGATTGTATGGTCTGTTCACTAAATAAAACATGGGGGTTTGTGACTGAGTCTGGGAAGGGAATATTTCTTTCTTCTCAGCTTTAGGGAATAGAATCCCTGTAAATAAAACAGAACAAGTTTTATTCTGTGAGAAATGTCAGGGTTCAGATTTTGTGCCTAAGGCTCTTTCTCCTAATCCAAGGTGACCTTACACAGACTGCATATACGAGAAAATTCCCAGCCTTTCCTGAACCCTGTAATTAATCTGTGTGCTGGCAGCCTGCTGACCAGCCCAAACCTGAACTGTGCTCCCCCACAGATAAGAATACCCACAACCACAGGCACATGCTTGAGCTGAATGCTCTGACATTTCCAGGTTTTCCAACTACAGTATTATTCATCAGATGGTGAATGAGCCCCACCCTTTAAGCAAAGGCACAGCTGCTAGTAGCAGAGCATTGGTTCATGTTAATTTTTATTCAACATCAGAGTAAAAAAAAAACAAACCCACAATAAACTTCAGCAGGGAGGAAGCCTTGAGTAATGTTGTGATTTCCTCCTCAATGGAATCACAACAATCTTGTCCTCTAGGGTAACTTGGTAGTACATCATAGAGGATTAATACATGGCTTTTACTGGAGTCCACTTGTAAAATTTCCTGCCTAGTTTGATGTACTAGGCTATATTATGCTAGAAAAAAAACACTGTTAAAATAATCCTCAACATTGGTTTCCTTTGAGAATAAGGCACTGCAATGCAGCCACTGCCCCCAAATCAAAAATACTATTCAGAAATATGGCATCTTTTAAAGGAATATTTAGAGCCTGGCATTGACATCATCATCCATGGTGGAGAACAGAGCATCATATTTTCCAAATACAGTGAACAGACCCTTCAGAGAACGGTCACTGCGTGACAGCAGGATAAGAAATCACAAAACACTGCAGGTTTCAAACTGAAGGCTGTCTTGGGAAGCATTTGGAAGATCATTCCTCTGTCAAAGAGAAGCTTGCTATTTTCTCCACAATGTTATTCCATCTTTAAAGTCAATATATATTAGCTTTACTTTTAGGTGAGACATTTCAATTGTCTCAGAAGAACTTTTCCCAAACAAAATTCCTACCATTCTGAAAAGTGTACAGAATTCTCAATAGACAATAAGGTGGATTTTCACATTTTCTTACCTCCTTTGACATATATTTGAGTCCTTGAACAATTTAGGAGTTTAAAAGAGCCAAACCCCCCTAACTGTTTGGTGGATATGTGCCACAGTTTTGCTTGCAACTAATGAGAACAATGAGATGGAGATTATTATAAACAGCACACTGAGAAGTTTAAACACAGTTTGAACATTAGTGACATAACCCTTTGACTCATTTTATAATGTAGTGCCCAAGACTGTTTAATTAAATCCTCAAGTGGCAATAGTGGTGTTCTCCAATGATATCAAAATAATTGCTGCCAATGTAAATTAGTTTAAAACCTGAGAGTCAATCAAAATACGAAATCTTGTCAGGGAGGTCAAGACTGAAAAATGCAATTTTGTGTGCAAGACACACCACAGTTCTGAATCTATCCTTAAAGCAAATATATACCTTTTCTTTTTTAACTGATTATGTAAATAGTATTTTTACCTTTTTGTTTCTTTGTTGGGAGGGGAGGGGCAGGGGAGGTGATGGTGGTGGCTTGAACATATGTGGATTAAGATTCCCAGGAAAAATTGATAAGAAATTAAGCAACCAAGTTTGCTTCATATAATGATAGAAAACAACAGACACAAAAAGATATGGATTGGTGCTTTGCCGGTTAGAAAAATTAAACATTTAAAGACAGATAAACTTTAAAAAAGGGGTATTCTTAAAGATAACCAGGAAAGTTTTCTTTAAGATAACTTTAATTTAAAATTAAATTAAAACTTAATATTTTATTACAACTTTTACTTACTCGATAGACAAAAAAAAATCTACATTTTCTACATTATCCATATGCCAGGTGAATGTTTACATCCATCCTACAAGATGTAAAATTAAAACCTCCTTCAATTTTGTATAATATCTTTTGTATATTCCTATATATAATGTGCTGCAAATGTGTTTGGTTTAAAATCAATTCCTCTATTTGTTCTCATGGACAAGACTTAGACTGTCCACTAGATAGAGGCTTGAGAAACTTACCATCACCTTGAAGATCAATCAACAGTTGGATGAGTTTTGAAAATCAGCATTTTTGATTTCTCACCTACAACGGCAGCTAAGTGCTTTATCTGTCTACTTTTGGAGGTCTTGCTCCTTATACTTACACATTAATATGTACTGAAACCCTTTCTAATGTCAGAATTTAATTTCCAATCAATCAGATGCTGCAAATAGATCATCTATGTTTAAATATGTATATGGATATATTTCTTCTCCAAGAGGCACTGAATGCTAATATTACTTTCACAACCATGACATAAGGAGCATTAAATATCTCAGGCCCTTAAGGTGACTGCAATAAGAAAGTTTTATTTTGACTCAGAAAGAATCACAGTGTCTGTTTTGTTTCCCAGCCTTTATTTTTTTGTGGTTTTTTTTCTGGTATAGTACTTTCTATCTTCCACAATGTAACAACATGCTGTCATCTCTGCATAATGGTAAGATAAAGCACATTGCAGATCCTGATTTATTTAAGTAAACCCAAGATCCCTTTTATCAAGCGATTGCTGTGACTTTACCATTCCTGCTCTGCCTTAAAATTACTCAAGAAATATTCTGTGGTCCATTATGCTAAATCAATAGCTTTTAAAATGTGATTTAACAATCCACATACAGTATGTTCTTCTCCAAGCAGGAACAGCATATCCAAATATCCCTTCATAGACCTCTTCAGATTTGCATTCCTACAGACTTTAACATTATTATTCATTATCTGTTTTAAACTGCTTAGTAGAATTGTTCTTGCCACGCTCAACTTGAGAGAATAATATACTTTCATACTGTGTAAAACCTCTCTGTATAGGAGTTGAAAAGAATTTTTTCTTGTGAGGAATATGAAGCGTTTTGGGTTGATTGCCAGTGAAATGCAAAAAATACACATATAACTATTTGCTTTTTAGGGGGATGGAGTCAGGGGATTAAGCATCTACGAAATCAATTGCATGCTTGGTGTCTCTACCATGCATCATTCATTGCCCGTGCTTCTTCTGTTTCATTAGATTACAGGATTTTTCACCTCATAGTAGGGATATTAAGCATTCCATCAGCAGTAGGAAAATGATTTAGTATCTGCATTATGTTGAATTCACTCTCTAAATTGATTCAACTTACAATAATTTCAACATAGTCAAAATCAAAGCCCTTTAAAATTCTCTCAAAACTTGTCATCAGGGGGAAGGCGTGGGGAGTGTAGGAGGGAGAGAGGAAGAGGAAGGTAAAATGCAAACATCCAAAGAAATTTTTCTGAACAATTTCTGAGTCAGTGTCCAACACCTAAGTCCAAATTCTACATCAAGCAGTGATAGATAACATTTCTTCAACTAAGTATTGGAGCTGCATAGAAAAATTGACCTGGGATCCTTATTAGCAGGAACTGTCATGAATATTGGTTTTCTCTCCAGGGTTCATCTCAAAAAGGAAACTTCTGCTTGAAGTAAAGAAATGAAGAAACCTCATATGTGAGTCTGAGAATACTTAACATAAATAATCCAAATTCATGTCTTCATATAAGTTATATCTCTCCAGCAAAATACAGGAAAAAAGATTTCTCTTTGGTAAAAAATGTACTGAAAACATCTTTAAATTTTAAGCATAATAACACTTTCATATCACTATATCTTTGAAAATCTTAAAAATAAGTAAATCAATAATGGACAATGAGTATATGCTTAGGATTTTGAATCTGCAGTATATCCTAGTCAGATAGCTAAACACCATGACATTAAAATTAATTCTTTATTAAAAAAATAAGCTTTTATGCAAACTTTTAATTGGCATCCATATTTTAAAAGGAATATAAAATAACTCCCTCTTTCATATAACATAGTAATATTGGTGTGACCTTTCTTTCTGGATTACATTACATAATGCATTCTAAAATATTACTTTCCAGCTAAATGGAATAATACTAGATATATAGGGTGTAAAAACATTAAGATAATTGTTTATTAACCCTTAGAAGATGAGAGAGCAGGTAGTTGGCAGTTCTGGTCCCTTTAAAATTCTGCTTTTTTCCATGGTATTACTTCACTAGACTTTCATTTTTTACCCCACTGCTACCAACTTCTCTATTCTTTAATGAGAAACATGTTCAATATGTACCTGTGTTATCCTCAATTTCTGCAGTAATTTACTACTAGTCCCTGACATGTGCTAACTTCCTGTTATGAATGCATTTGTTTAGTTTCTAGAAAATAGTTTTCATTTATTTTAGTCTTCTACAGGGATGACAGTTTTGGTTTTGCTCTTTAAACTATCTTGATTCAAGCTTCTGTTCTTTAAGCTCTTTTCTCACTTGTAAGTCATCAGTTAATGGAATAAGGGACAATGCAGTATGAATGCTTTGATCTGTTAGGGAGCAGTGCAGTGAAACAAAGGATTGCATTTCAAAGTCATGTTCATTTTAACATTTTTCTATGCAGTCTTCCACTATCTTTATACTTATATAGCAATCAGTTGATTCAACTCCCCCAGGTTTTCTACTGCAACTCAAGGACTTTGAAAATCAGACACATGAGATGATTCTTCTCATCTGACTTAATGCACAGAAAACCTAGGGAGCTTACAGAAATACTTTAAACTGTGCAAATCACTCTAGGTTTTCTATTTAATCTTCTGAGAAGAAAAAGGGTTCTGCACAGAAGTGTCATCTTTTTTGGGATGAAAACAAAATAAACCCATTCTAGAGGTACGCTTTTTCTCCACATGCTAGGAAGACAATCTGGTATCTCTGACTCAAAAGCAAATGTCTGACAGGTTATTTCAAGGAACTGAATTACTTGTCAAGTTATTAAAGCTTTATGCCTGTGATTTTCAATTCTTTGGCTTATTTTTTTAAGCTTTAGTTAAATTTCAGCTAAGATATATTTTATGCAGTTGATACATATTATGTGCTTCTAAGGGTTCCATATGTAACTTTTGAGACTAAAACTGGTTAAAAATATCAGAATATTTTCATAGACAGTTTCATTTTTAAAAGCCTGTTCAGAAGGAAAAAAAAATTGAAAGATTATTATATTTCTCTCTTTTTTTCAGTGAATTATTTAATATGTCATTAGAAAAGTTATTTCTTAATTGATATCTAGTTTTCTTTGGTTCTAATTGTCATTATAAGTATGTTCCTTAGGAGCATGAAATACATAAAATAATAATACATATAACCTGACAAGAGCATAATCTGAGTGAAGGATGATTAGTGAAGATCCTGTTGTTGATCTGATATACATCTGAAAAGTACTGTCTGTACATCCATGTATTTGGTACCCTTGTAATCTTTGTACCAAGGAATCAGAATGTTAAGCACAAGAATTTAGGTGATTGGTACCAGTCTAACTGTAGATCTTCATTAATTTATCCTAGATAGCCTTAATCATTCATTCTTGATCTGTTCCCTGATCTCATCACCTCTCCACTATCCTTTGCCATAGGATGGCATGGTACAATTCTGTAAACTGTTTATTTTGCTTGCTATGTTTTCCTATTTTTCCCAAAATTTCTGAAGCTGAAAACTAACCCTAGTCAGAATGGCCTTTTCATTAGAAAAAAAACAAAAACAAAACCCACAAAAACTAGCAAATCAGGATATATCTTTAAAGCAGCTTTCTTTCTGTCTTTGTGTTTTGGAACTGTGTCAAGAGAAACAAGATCAAGTGGATGGTATATTACAGAAGTAACAAATTGCTGAGTTATGGGAGACAGCAAGGTGGATGAAAAATACAAGGGACCAAAAAAAAGAATCCAAAATTTAAGGCTATTAATGGTTACCATATAAACAGCTGACTACAAATCAGAACATGAATAAAATCACTAGACGATGAATAAAGATTTGTATATTTTGATTGATAAGTTTCATTACTAGATATAATTAATAGGCTTTTTCTTACATGAGATCTGTTTTTATACCATAAGGATTCAGACTTGCACATTGTCTATCATGGTTTTAAGTGTGTTGCTTGGAGAGGATAATACATCTCTTGTGTTTAAGAACTGGTTCATTTTTAGGGTGTTTTTTAAAGGGAAGAAATATACAGTGAGACTTAAGAGAACTGCTGAATGTGTGGGCAGCAAATTAGGAATGAAAGACCCAGAATTAGCTCTTTAATCAACAAACTAAGACTAATATTTTTAGATAAAAGTGATATCTTCTGAGTCATTGTCTGACTGGTGATATTGAAACTCATTATTCAACTGAGAAAGTACAAAGAACATGAGTATCTAAGGTGTCTTAACTTATATGTCATAAATAATTTCAACAAGTCCTTGAGTCTTTTTTTATTTTTTTTTTGAGTCAGAATAGAGAAAACTTTCATCTATGTCCATTTAATCTATAAGAAAGCAAGAACTCACTATGCTTCCTTTAGTTTCACTGACTTCACGACTTCTGATATAAGGAAGCTGAAAAATTCAGCAAAATTAAGAGCTAAATTCTTTATTTGCCAGAGATGACTAATTTATACCATGTCCACAGGAAACAGAGTGGAAATGTAAGGAAAGGAATAGCAGAGGTAAAGATTTTAGATAATATGATGTAAGTGAACACCTGCCTGTAAATTAAAAGCATTTAAAGATTCAGATTCAGTTTCCCTCTTCTGTTATGAAAAATGTCTGTCTCTTTACATCTGAGAGTAAAGTTGAGAACACAAGAGCAGTTCTATATTACTTTACAACTGAAAATACGTGTGTATGTATATACACACTGTGAAAAACCTAGAAAAAAACCTGATTACTCTGACAAGAGTGCTTAGAACACAGACAAGGCAGATGGCCTTTAGACTTTAAAAATTATGTCTACTAAATTCATTCATTAGCAGCACACTTCATGACAGTGCTTAGTAGTTGCACATTAACAATAAATATTGTTTGAAAGTTTATTACATTTCCTTCAACAAAGCCTCAACACAAAGTGTACAAGGTGTCTTTGACTCCTAAATTCTGAGTTACCTCTGTGTGTGCAACTCCACATCACTGATGCCACCACTGGCTGTGGTTTGTGGTGGCCCTTGGTGAGAAAAAGGTGATCAGCCTTGACAGCTGTTGACAGGATAAGTCAGATGTGCATTATTTTATTTTGTTTCTTCTGCAGTGTTCCTCACTTGTGCCTGCTGTTTTCATGCTGTTTACTGCTACAGTTTCCTCTTCCAACTTCAGGAGGGAAATCATCTCCTCCTGATGCTGCTTCGAGGGTGAAGGATATCTTTCCAGCTATCATGGTATACTTATTTGGAAGTCCTGTGGATTTGCTGACCCTTATGATTGTATTGTCCTCTGCAACTTTGTCTTACTTGGATACCTCTTATATGCAACTTCTCTTTTCCCCTTTGGTGGTCACATTGTTCTCATACAAAAATTCAGTAAATTGCTGAATTGTCTGTCTCACAGTGTTATGCCCCCACAATGCTACAAAATGCTTACATGCTGTACTTGCTTACATTGCTTCCGGGTGCTTATATTCAAGTTAGAATTAGTTGTATGATGATCAACATATTTATAATTCCTAGATGTCACAGTCCTCTATTTTGGCTCCTAGTTGTAAAACACTGTCTCTGTGTTTTACTGTCTTCCTGCTGTGGAACATACAGGCTTCTCAAAACAAAAGAACACCCTCTGCATTCTAGCTGTCCAAGCTGCATAACGCTTTTCTGGCAAAGAATTTTCAGCCAATATCTCTCTAAACAGGTTTGTTAGAAACCTCCAACTTCTGGCCTTCCTTGTTTAGCAAGCACTATTTATACCTACTTCTTCTTTGCAAAGAATATTTCTACGATTTTGTCTAGACCATAGTGTAAATTTTGAGGAACAAACACACCGATCAGATGTGTACTGTTCAGATGTGCTGAGGTCTTTCTTGCCTTTTTTTCTTGCCACTAAACCTCAAGTGCTCCTGGTTGATAAAATAAATCATCTTTGTCTATGCTATTGGGAACTGCCTCCTGTTCCTCCTAAATAAAAAGCCGATTATAACATTAGGGACACTTCAACATTGAAAGCCAAGATTAATGTCTGCACTGAAAAGTCTTGGCTAAGAAAAGGTAAGTGCTGAATGAAAGAGATGTGGCTGTTTGCAAAGAGAAAAAGATTTAAATGGAACTCCGAAGAACTGGAAGTACACATTAACCGTGATGGAACAGAATTCTACTGACAATTTTTCTTACAGTTCTTTCAGCGTACAAAATCCATAAATTCTAATCAGAAAGCCACATTTTATAGGTTGTCTGTAACTAGGTGTAAAGTGGTGACATCAGCTAAACCCTTTCCTTTGTAATTTAATGGAAAAAGAACATGGAATTCCATTCTGTAAGACATCAGTATATCTTTTTATATAACTGAGTTTTGCCCATACTATCAATTGCAACTAAATCAAGTATTTGTCTTTCTTTTTTCTCTAATTTAATAAAGAAATACAAAATTACTCTGATTTCTCCATACATGTTGGAGAATTATTTTTGAAACTATTCTAGTCTGGGTTAATTAATCTTTGGAATTCTTCATAAACTATGCATGTTAAGTGCTTGCAGTCAGTGTTATATTTCTTTGGTATGTGATGACCAATTACATTTAATTGTTTCCACTTCTATCTGCTTTGTCTCATTTAGGTGGAAAGAAAATAATCAAAAGTGCATGAAAAATGCTATGTCCACAATAGAAACTAATTTTGTACCATAGGACAGGTTTTCTACATCAAAATACCAATGGTAAAGTGCCTACATTGACAATATATGAAATATTTTATATTCAATATGTTTTTTACTTCCTCCAGACTAGTTTTACTTGGTGTCACTTGATAAATGTCCCCACCATCCTCCTGATATGAAGATGTCCAAAAGGAGAAATCCGTGGTTCAAACACCTAAATCTGCCCCACCACTGTACACTGCATCTGAGGCTGATCTGAAACCACAGCTCCTGTTGTGGTTAACTTCAAAAATAATCAAATACTTGTTAATGAATATCCCTTTCAAACTGAACCAATGCTCAGGGATAGCCAGAGGATTCACTTTGAAACCTCATTACCTCTCTTAGCAAGCACACTAATGTGGACACAGACATTTAACAGATGTCTGTGCTTTTATTTCAATAAATTTTGTCTACAAATGTAAGCTATTGCACTTAGAAATATAGTTACAAACCATGTTAGCACATATTAAAAAAGCCCAACCATTCCATCAAACTCACATTATTTATAGGAATAACATTCTTAGCAACAAAGGGATGTGAAATTGTTTGAAGAAAAAAAAAGCGCAATTGAGACAAATATTCACAAATAATCTGGTTTTTCAACTTTCCATCAGCTTCCTTTTTGTACTTTTTTTTTCAGTTTTTTTTTTTTAAGAAATGTAATGTTATTGCTTGTGACATATCAATAGCTAATTTGATTTCTTCTAGCTTAAAGCAAGTTCACTTTTTTTGGGGGGGAGGGTGTTTTTGGGTTTTTGTTTGCTTGTTTTTGCTTTTTGGGGTTTTTTTTTAGTTTTGGTGGGGTTTCTTGTTTCTTTGTTTTTTGGTTTTTTTAGTTTCGTTTAGTTTGGAAACAACTGGGGCTGTCTTAAGACTCTTGCTTAACTTTGTCTACTTGTCTGCTTTGACCTGTGATGATTAGTACACATATCAGTCATTTAGTCAAACATTGTAACTCTGTCCTGAAAGATTAAGTGAATTTCCATCATAGAATACATTTCTTTTCCACTAGAGACAGGTTTTATTGTGCTAAAGACACAGATGCACATTTCATTATACAGTTTCTCAATACTACTAATGAAATGACATTAGAAAGGCATCAATTACTTAAATATAGCACAGAACATACAGACAGTACATCTATAACAGAATTAATTTTGTCCCTTCTAAATTGCTTTTTGGATGTGAATTAGCTTTTAATATAAGTAGCACTATGGTAGAATTATTACAATGATAATCTCTAAATTAATAAATCATGCTGCAGCACTGAATAAATCCCTAGATGCAAAATTTTATTCAATAAAAACAGGGGGAAAGTTCTGTTTCCATGGTTTTCTAAAAAATGAATATAAAAAGTAATGTATATTATACTGACAGAGATAATGTAACTATCAAAGGCACTTGAAAAGATAGCCAAAATGGAAGCTTTCTCAAAGCATGTGTAAAATGCTTTACTGTATTTAGTTATACACTTTTCTTTGTTTCCTCTTGTTTATGGGTTTCATCCTTTTACTTTTTTTTTTTTTTCTGTTCTCTGTCCACAAGATTTATATTCCTGGAATGATCTTCTGATATGTAATGTTACGTTTGTGAGGTACATCAGCTTAAGGCTAGAAAAGATTGAGTTGCTAGTAATTTTAATGCCTGTGCAAATAATGCTGATTTAATCTAAGCTTGTGTATATTTAGAAAAAAATACACTTTAGAAAAAAAATGCACTTTAGAAAAAAATACACTTTAGAAATATTTATATCTAGGCTTCTTCCTGTGCTGAACTATGTTATGGCTCTAGCATTCCTGCTGTCTTTGCCATGTACTGCCAGCACTAACTCGCTGCCTCTAAAAGTGAGGAGAAACCTACCAAATTGTTTCACTGAAGATTGGAATGTAAAGAAGATGATCTCTAGGGGATGAAGCTGTTTCATGAGAAAACATCATATTTCCTCTGGAAGAAAATAAGATTAAATAAATACACTCTTATATCTTCCTCTGTGCAGTATAAGGCTGTTTAAAGATTATCAAAATTAACATCTACCCGTAATTCTGTAATAAATCCACTGAAGACTGTTTTGTTGGAGGCGGGTTGTTCTGGGGATTTTATCAGCTCTTCTGATAATGACTCTGAGGAATCATGCTTCCACTGTTTTTTTTTGTTTGTTTGTTGTGGTGCATTTTGGGTTTTGCCAAGCTCTGCATGCTTTAGTTCCTTGTTTTATAATGGTTTGTCCCTGTATCCTCATGTTCAAACCCCTTTGCTTTTTCCTTAGTTATGGGTCCTGTCCATCACTTTGCAACCCCACCCTGAAGCCCACAAGATTCTAGTGGGAATGTTGTGTGATTCAGCAGGGTCTCGTTTCTTCCATCCCTTTTTTATGTATAGAATTGTATTGCTAAATTATCCTTTTGTGCTGGGTAACTCCCCCTCCTTCTGGGATTGGTTCTAGATTGTCCCCTGCCCTTACCACACCCCCTGTACTTAAACTGAGTCCCAAAGGGGAATAACTCACTTCTACGTGGGCCACCCTCTGGGTAAAATAAAACCCTGTTGAACCCACATGAAGTCCTCCTTTCTTCGTCGTCATCACCATGTTTCTGCCTGAGACCAAGGCCCACAGGATCAGAAAGGTACCGAGCTGTACCCTTAAATGTGAGTTCAGTGCAAGAGCTAGCTAGAAACCAGAACTGAAACCCCGCATAGTTTTTGCCAGCTTCATGCCAGGTTTAACCTTGTTTAGCCTTACTTCTTTCATATTTTGTTACATCAGCCCAGCTGCTTCTGCCTGCCAGATTGTACTGTCATAGGTGTAAAACCATCTTGATACTGTTAGGGAAATGCATCTCTCCCAAATGAAGCCAGGTAAAATGTTGACAGCCAGTTTAAACTCTCATCAGAGTCATTGCTGAAAGAGAACCAACAAAGCATCTATAATTCAGACTGCTTAGCAATATGTATCTCTGAGGAAAGAACAGGAGTCAGCCTTTGGAATAACCTTCTCTGCAGACTATCAAGGGAACCAAGATGATCATATCAGATAAAATTCTCAGCTTTTACAAGATTAAATAAATGAGTTAAATTGACTCTTTATTCCAAAGCAATCATAACTTTCTGTATTTCTTGTCCTAATTCTCCCTATGCCTCTTCATTATTTATGGTTTTCATTCTTAAATCTCTCTCTGCCCTCTTGCTGTCTCAATCTCTCCCCTTCATCAGCTTTCTCCATTCTCACCATTCAAATAGGTGATTAACAAATGCCGGGTTTTCTTTCCAACAAAATGCCTTCCTTCTCTGACCCTTGAAAAGTTTTCCAGCTGCTGTAACTGCTAGTTAAGTTCTTCCTTGTAATTTCATAATATGAAGTAATTTTGATAATCTATTTATTGCCTTTCTATAATTCTTCCTTCTGGAATGCACTTAGTTCTTCATTACACTGCTATTCAAACTGAAAGCATTATATATTTCTGGTCTCAGGAGCTCCTCAATTTGACTTAGTGACCTGAATGCAATTTTAATATACTGAAGATAAGCATGCAAAAACTATATGTTTGTTGAATGGCATTTTCCCTGCAACATTTTTAAAATAAATGGTGGCATAAATGTGTTGACAGCAGCTAATCTCAGAGGATGAAGTATGCATTCCTAATAAGCTCTTTACTCATGTTAAAGGAGAGTGAATGACAGGCAGTGCAAGATCTTATCTAAAAGGCAAAATACATTGCAGTGCATAATAATGCATACAACAGGTCTGCTTGCTTATGAGCTGTGGATAAATGCAAGAAATCACTACAATAATATGCCTGAAGACAGAACACTTATTCTCGTTGTGTGGGTGAGTGTGCTGTAGAGATCAATTAGATCACGTAACTCCTGCAGACAATAAGAATAGCAGTAATAAAACCTAAAGCAAAGAACATATTGCACAGTGTGCTGACAAGGTCAAATTGATAGTAATGATGTGTGGTGGCAGCACTGCAATAAGGTTGTCTTATACTGTATGCATCTGATATTAGCTTTCATTACCAATATCCTGGAGTACAGTCAGAAGCTTACTGAAATGATAGTGATTACCCAAAGGGCAAAAGCAAATAAGACAGGCATTTCAGTTCTTGTGCACCCTGAAAACTGCATGAAGACAGAAAAAATTGTCCCTCATGCTAGATATTCAATCTATGCTACCACTGGGATCAAATTGAGTTTATACTGCCTTTTGTCCATTTTTAAGCTGGTGTGGTGCTTTAAAGCATGTATGTGCTTAGCGAGTTTATTAAGCTGGACTGTCAGAGACCATGATAGCTCTCTTCAGTACAAACCTACAAGTATGTACTCTAAATCAGCCTGTAAGACATATCATACACAAGATATACTTTTGTTCTGGAAGCTTCAAGTTAGTACTGGGTGGGCACTGAAAAACTTGGGTTTGGGTCTGGTTTGAATAAACCCCAAATATTTGGATAACTCTCTAGTATTTTTGTAATACAGCATCTCTGTAGCTTTTTAGAAACCAAACCAAGCCAAACCAAAACTAATCCTGTGCTTTGTATGAGATAAAATACCTTCTACCACTCCCTGAAATTCTTCTTCTCTTACAAAAGAAGTAATTCAAACACAAGGAGCTTTAGTCACTACTGAATAAGACATGCTCATAGACAGAAAGGTTAATGAAAAACAGAGTGTCCTTTGGAATGATGTATCAAACATTTCAAAGAAATGCATCTGGGAAGTTACTTCTGGCCTTATCTGATGTCCTCACAGCTCATGCAAAGTGTGAGTGGCTGAATAAAATTAAGCTGCGAATTTTTCCACGAGGTATTTCTCTGGCTCATTTAAGCATTTAGGTGAATATTAGGTTTTGTAATGTGGTCATGCGCAATGTTCCTCTCCATACACACACACACACACACA